>OX442419.1:761957-835157 GCA_949361645.1 Spongilla lacustris | reverse complement strand
ACCTTAAACATCATGTGCAGCTGTGGGTGGATTACATGCATCACTGCTTCATGGTCCCGATATAAGACTTAAGGTCGTGAATACGATTAGCAAAATATACATGTATGTAGAGCCGAATAATCTACTGATGCAAGTTTGTTGTCTATGTCATCACGCCATGCTGCATCCTGGTTGGCAGTCATTCCTTCAGTGGGTCTTCACCTTGAGCCTGATGAGTTCCAGATTGCATTGAAGTGGTGGCTTGGCTTGGGTTCTTTAATTTCTGCCCATGACCCTGTGTGTAAATGTGGAGGGAAAGTCATGCTGTGCCACAACACATTAATATTATCTCTGTAAATATGACAGACCTACATTTAGCAAATCCAGCTATATACTAGTATACTGTTTCCTTACTTTTTACCCAATCCTTGTCCACACATCCTACATCTAAATTGGCAGGTTGGCAGGGGAAGACTGAAGTAAGAGTTGCTCAATTAAACTGGTGGTTTCCAACCTAGTAGAGAGATCTTTTTGGCTTAAGAAAGAATTTAGTAATGTATCCACTGAAATAGCATACAGTGCTGGTAGTACCAAACTGTTCAAAGGTATATTCATCAGATGGTGCTAAGAAACCAGCCTTTTAATTAGTGATGCCAGAGACTGAAAAGACCAAGAACTCAAGGTTTACTTTAAGTCAGTGTCAGATGTGTCTACACCAGTACTGTCTGAAAGACTTGTATTGCCTTTGATTAATAATAAATATAAATATATAATTATAAGCAACATATGATTATGATGATACATAAAACGTGAAAACCTGCACTAAGAAATGATCTCCAGGTCCATCATTACTTGCTGCACATCTTGCTAGCAGAGCTCTAGCATTGGCCCTTATAAGAGCTGTGCTGAGTTGGCCATAGACCTAAGCCACAAACCTACTTCAAGCTGTCTCCCCCATGCAGATAAGATCGATGGCCTGATGAGTTCCAGATTGCATTGAAATAGCGGCTTGGAATTGATGCATCTTTGGGTTATTTAACTTCTGTCCATACTGTCCTGACCCCCTTAATTGGACACCATCCAGTGATGACATGCTGTGCCACAACACATTAATATTAATATTATATCAGTTATATCTGTAAATATTACAGACCTACATTTAGCAAATCTATACTAGTACTGTTTCCTTACTTTTTACTCAATCCTTGTCCACACATCCTACATCTAAATTGGCCGAGGTTGGCAGGGAAGATGGAAGTAAGAGTTGCTCAAAACTGGTGGTTTTCCAACCTAGTAGAGAGATCTTTTTGGCTTAAGCAAGAGTTAAGTAATGTATCCACTGAAATAGCATACAGTGCATGCTGGTAGTACCAAACTGTTAAATGGCATATTCATCAGATGGTGCTAAGAAACCAGCCTTAATTAGTGCATGATGCCAAATAATCAGCCGGGGAATGGAGAGCAAGACTGCGAAGACCAAGAACTAAAGGTTCAGTTGAACTTGCAACCGTGCAGTCAGTGTACTGTCAGATGTGTCCATACCAGTACAGTCTGAAAGGCCTTTGTTCAATTAATAATAAATATAAATTATAATTATAAGCAACATATACGATGACAAGATATAAAAATTTAATTAAAATAAAATTGACGATTTAGGATTTGTAGACAGCAATGGAGTAAAAAGTATAAGGAAGCAATGAATTACGGAACTGAATTATATAGATCATTAATTTATAAATATTACAGACCTACACTATTTAGCAAATCTACCTACTTCAAACTGCTAAATGTAGGTACGTAATATTTATAAAGTAATGTAATTCCTCGTTTCCTTACTTTTTACTCAATTGGTGTCTTCAAATCCCAGCTATATCACCAATTTAATTTTAATTAAATTTTTATATCTTGTTTCACTCATTCTTATCTAACCTGAGCGTGTCTGGGAGCGCCGTGTATGTGATAACTTGAACATAAAGATGGGGGTTGTGTCGGGTACTTTCGTGCCTGTATAGGCTTGTATTGCGGCGTTTGTTCAATTAATAATAAATATAAATTATAATTATAGGCAACATATACGATGACAAGATATAAAAATTTAATGAAAATAAAATTGGGGATTTAGGATTTGTAGACACCAATGGAGTAAAAAGTAAGGAAACAAGGAATTACTAGCGCTTTATATTTTGTGACTCTGACTATGTCAGATTACGGAGCGGTCACATGACAGTCTTGGATCCCCACTTTTATGGCTTCTAGAGCCGATAAAAATCTGTTGTGGGCTATTACTAAAAAATTTTAAAACAAAACTAAGTTAGCTAAAAGATCGAAATGGACCTTTGCATGAAAGATTGGAACTACGATAAAGGTCAGTAAAAACTCAGCGGTTGCCTGGAGACATTGTGTGTGTCACGTTCGCGGACCTATGGCAACGCTCGGAGTCATTAATTCCTTCCCGCTCGGACAGTGATCCTCTGGCCGATTCAGTTCCTGATCAAACTGTGCTGCCAACAGTACATGTAGGCTGAATCTACCATACAAACTGGTAGTAGCCATTCTTACTGCAAGGCTATTTGCTACTTGTGACAAACATCATCTTTCCTCTGCTTCCATACACCTTCAATTGCCTCTTGGCATTTGTTGTCACTTCTTTTGTGTTTATGCCTTTCAGCTGCCTGTCACCCTCACTTTTGCTTCAGATAAAACTGTTGGGTTTAGCGGGGATGGGATGGTAAGATCAAGAGCACCTGGTTGACCATTAATATTAATATTAATATTGCAGACCGCCTACATTTAGCAAATCTATACTACTACTGTTTCCTTACTTTTTACTCAATCCTTGTCCACACATCCTACATCTAAATATTTATACACTTCCACATCAAATTACAGCCCAGCACACTACATCTTAACTCTTCAGACTGTACATAAACATAGTCATGTCATCCATTTACAGGCACTCCTCAAAGAGCAGCTTGTTGGGTGTGGAGGTAGGGATATTAGTAATCTTGCTCGGAGTGGAGCTGAACATGTGACTGGAGTCATTCAGTATGAGTACAAGTCACAGTTCTCACTTGTTGACCAGCCATGTCTTCACACTTGCTGGGGTTGGCACAGTGGACTGGCTACTAAGATACTTAGCAACCACACCAGCCTGTGTGTGAGGGTGTGTGTGTGGAGGTGTGCATGTAAAATCTTGTGTGGTTGCCAGACATGTACACTTACCACATGGGGTGTGGCCATGGATGTACCTGCATGGGGAGGAGGTAGAAGAAGAGGGAGGGGGAGTGGTAAAGATATGAAGATGTGATGAAGAACACTTCAGTCTGCACAAACAGGTGAGTTACCAGAGATGGTGTTTATCCCATTGTTTAGCCAGGTGGAGGTAATCGACACTCCCTATAGCAAGGTAGGTAAGGTGTGGTAACCAGATTGCAGTGGGCTGATCCATCCCTGTGCCCAGACCTATCTCAGTGCCCGGGCTCTTAATAGCTAACTCACAGGAGCGATGATATGGGCACAGGTCCCATAATTGCTGAATGTTGCAAACTTGTCAGTGGAATCGCTGGCCATAACTGTAACACTGAGGGTGTAATGTTTGGTCATATGAATATCATTACATTAATGGTTCATTAATGTACTAACACTTTGGTAGCACTGGCAGGTGAGTAATTGCATGCGTCTTGGTAGGAATTGCCAGCTGCTATCACAAAGTTAACTCCCTTGAGTGAGTGAGTGAGTGAGCGAGTGAGCGAGCGAGTGAGTGAGTGAGTGAGTGAGTGAGTGAGTGAGTGAGTGAGTGAGTGAGTGAGTGAGTGAGTGAGTGAGTGAGTGAGTGAGTGAGTGAGTGAGTGAGTGAGTGAGTGAGTGAGTGAGTGAGTGAGTGAGTGAGTGAGTGAGTGAGTGAGTGAGTGAGTGAGTGAGTGAGTGAGTGAGTGAGTGAGTGAGTGAGTGAGTGAGTGAGTGAGTGAGTGAGTGAGTGAGTGAGTGAGTGAGTGAGTGAGTGAGTGAGTGAGTGAGTGAGTGAGTGAGTGAGTGAGTGAGTGAGTGAGTGAGTGAGTGAGTGAGTGAGTGAGTGAGTGAGTGAGTGAGTGAGTGAGTGAGTGAGTGAGTGAGTGAGTGAGTGAGGGATACAGATGAAATAAACACAACTAATGCATCTGCACTTGTGACATAAGTAGCATACACATATGTATATACATACACATACACACACCCCCACCCCCTCATACAGCAGTCACAGCTGCGTCCACAGCACTGTTCAAAGCGATAGACTTCCCCCCTCCAAGGGACATACTGTGTGCACAACAGATCAGTGACAGCAGATGGAACAGCTCCCACCACCATCATCTCTTACTTGGCCACTGACTTCTTCCCAGAGCTGTGCTGACCTGCCACCCAGTTGATCCCATTGATGACTCTCCTGGTAACATATGATGTCAAATGAACACCAGAGCAGACCACCATTACATCACTCACGCGGTAGTACCAGAGCCAATAGCGTCCAGGACCCTCACGGCTATAGCAGTGGCCTTCTTGGCCAGACCATAAGTGTTGGACATCACGGTACCTTTAGGGGGTGGGGCACGTGTTAGCCATCACGACACTACCTTAAAATCAAGAAGTGGTCTCCCATGGAGCATACATGTGTTAAAATTGTTAACCCCAACACCAACCATGTCCACCATTAACATACCGGCTACGTGGGTCCCATGACCATTGAGGTCTGTCTTTGGAGAAAAAAGACTGTCCACGTAGTCTATACCCTGAGTGTGAAGCATGTGAATATCCAATACATACACATACATGCCCATACACATGCACACACATGACTAGCAACATGTCTAAGGTACCCAAGTACACCGGCACTCCCACCCAGCACACAGCACATATACCCCCTCCCCAGCACACACTCCCCGCATACACATCCAACCTACCCACTTAGCTCTTCCACCAAAGTCTGGGTGAGTAATTGCAATGCCACTACATTTTGACACAATGTGTAAGGTGGGTGTGTCTTCAGATGATGGTGGGTGTGGCTTACGTGTCAATGATGTATGCATTCACTCCTGTTCCATCAGCTGTGACAAAGAAAACAGATAATGGTATGCATTTGCATGTGTGTGCAAGTGTGATTGTGCAAATGGATGTGTGCAAGTGGGTGTGACCAAACTCACACCATGATGTACTTACTTGGGCCATAGGAGTAGTTACTGACTGTTGTAAGGTTCCGAACTGTGGTCCTCACAATGCCCTGTATGGGGAATATGGTTATATTTGGGAGCACATCTCCCCACTGGATATACAGCATTTGGTTCCTCCTCCCCTTTCCCTCTCCCCCTCCTCCATGGTTCCTCCTCCCCTTTCCCTCTCCCCCTCCTCCATGGTTCCTCCTCCCCTTTCCCTCTCCCCCTCCTCCATGTCACACCACACTAATCTCCACATCTATCACTGCCACTACAATGGAATAATCAATGCTTATTGGCTGTAAGTAACGGCCTGGTAGTAGTGGTCCTGAAAAGTTACAATGTTGCTAAGAATTGCTTGGTGCTAATAGAAGAAAGTAATCCTGCCGCATCAGATCTCTGCTTTTTATCGAATGTGGAGTCCATTTGAATATTTTAAGGTTAGAATAATGCAATAGTGGCGCTCCACAAACGCTCGGATATACATTTCACGCGAGCTCCACCAAACAGTATTTAGACACTTCAGCAAGCGGACACCAAAACCTTGAGATCTTTGCACATCTTCAAATATGATACGATTTGCTGAACAACAAGTAAAGCGTTTCTAGATTTCCAAATAGCATAATGACGTCAACTGTAACAGCTGCTGTGTCGGACAGAACCAATATTAGTGTATGCGCAAATAAGTGAATGTAGGTAATATTCGGATTTATTCTTCTCTGGATGAGTGCCTGTCCATTGTAGCAACCAATCACGTTCAATGCCCCATCGTACGTCTGTGCCACTAATCTCTTAAAAGAAACATCCTTACTTTTTAGTGTAGAGAGAATGACACTGAATAAATCTTCAGCTGTTGGGGCAATAACCGCATTACGATGCGGAACTGAAGATTCATGCATGCTTTGCAATATGGCCGCATACTGATTCTTCCCACTTTGTAAATCCATAAGTTGTAAATGCATTTTCCCTACTTTAGTCTTTAATGTTCACCCCTTACACATACACATAAAACACACACTGATACATACATTTTCACATATATACATGTACAAAAAACACATACATGTATGCACACATATTTATATATATGGGACAGTTTCCAACAAAATTGGCCCTCAATATTCCCTTGGGTTTGAATTACTATAACTTCCAAACGGTTAAGGCTAATGACTTCTTATTCTCAACACTTCATAGTCACCATTTCTGTATGGTGAAATACATTTTGGGGTATTGCAATGTGTGATACCCCACTAGGTTCAAACCCGCCAAATACATTTCGGTTCTCCTATAATCAAATCACTTTTAAAATTCGGTTTGTGGGTAGAAAGGTTCCTGTACCTATCACGGCAAGTTGTGTCCTGCTATATATGTGGCTCCATCTATACTGTGGAGCATGCCACGAAGTGCCCATCAGGAGGCTTTCCTTCAATTCGACACAATGAGGTGCGAGATCTGACCTCAGTGAGGTATGTCACAATGCAGAACTTTGCAGCCATTGCAGAGTGAGTGCCTTACATATAAGTCTGCCAATGGGAGCAAGAAAAACAACGAATTATCTGACCTCTTAATTGAAAAGTTTACATAAAACCCACAACCAATAACAATTCTTCCACATGTCACTACTCCTAATTAAAGAGGCAGTACTTATGAAACCACAAAGACCTGTGAGTTTCAGACAGCAGCTAATACAACTACCAGCCCTTCTTCAACTGTCCACATTTGATATATTTGGTACACAAACATACAAACTTATGTCAGCACTATACAAAACACCACTGAACAACTTTACAGTCTGCTAGCAAGCATTATATGATGAAAACACAACGCTTTACATTTGAGTAGTAGTTCTCCTGGTGGAGGTTGGAAGGGTGACTGGCACAGTCCATGAGCTACATCACATTGTTCGGTATGATGGGTTCAGTCCCTGGTCCATACCAGGCAGCCATGTAGGTAGCCCACTGAGCCTGGAACCAGAGCTGCTGGCAGACCACCTGGGTATACCTCCACTCAATCATCAGGAGTTTTTCTGACCAATCTGATGGGAAGAGGAAGGGGGGGGGGGGGGGGAGGGAGGAGCTCAGAGAGCTTACCAGAAAATCTGACTGGATGTCTTCTCATCACTGCTGCCTCCTCCCCATCAATTCACAGTGATGGGGAGGAGGGACTGATGGGGAAGAGGGGAACGGTACAGCACAAACAAAAGCCTGACCATCTCTTGAGCAATGTTCTCCACATTGTTATTATCTAGGAGCACATAGGTGGCTCCACCATTCTTACTGCAATGACAATGTGCCAACATATGCTCAGTGTATGGATATAGGTAAAGTGTAGGAGATGTGTGTGCTCCCAATGGGGGGAGGGGGTGGACATTTCATCTCCCTTAACTAAAACCACACCTCTTCCTACTTCCTGTAACTAAAATGACTCCACAGGGTCAGGGATTAGAGGAGAGTTTAAAACACTATGAGTGAGGACCAATGAGTGAAGACCAATACATGTAGGATACGCAGCCTTCAGGAAGAGGGGGGGGGGGGGTTGAATTTGGTTAATAGGTGAACTTACAATAACATACACGCATCATACAATATATTTTGTTCTTAATAAAACTGATTAGACTCAATGATGAAGGCGATCTCGCTTTGGGGATAGGACGGGGGGTTGTTCGAACCCAATGACCCCCCCCCCCCCTGTGTACACCCATGATATGTGTAGGACCAATGGACACATACATGTAGCGCCAATGGAGACGTGCCTCCAAATGATGGTAATTAATAAACTCCGTACTGCAGAGGACAGGCTCATCCCCTGTAGAGCTGCCATGGCAACAGTGATGAGCTCAAAGACCACACATCTTCGGGGCAGAAGAGGGAGAAGTGTGAGGATGGGTATAAGTAGAAGGGGGGGAGGAGAGGAGGGGGAGGGAGGAGGAGGATGGGAGGAGGAAAGGAGAAAGAGGTGGAGGAGAAGAGAGGAAAAACAGCAGTGTGGTAAATGAACTTGTGGTTTCACAAGATATGTAAATAAATTTGTACTTTCATAATCATAATTAAGGTACTGTAATATGGCTTACTACAGTTAAGATACATGAACATGGATTATACACCTACAGTAAAAAAATTTTAAGCTACGAGAGTCCGGGCCATAATTGCTCTTACAAGAGACCTAGTCAAGGTGAGGTTAAACCTACTGTATGTTTCATACACAAAGCTGCATTTTGATTTTGGAGACCCAATATGGCAAAGCTGGGTGGCTAGACAGGAAAATGTGTCCCTAGCCTCCTTCCCCCAATTACACTACAATTAATTTCAGGCTCGTGAAGTAGGTATAAGGGGTAGCACACACACACACACACACACACACACACACACACACACACACACACACACACACACACACACACACACACACACACACACACACACACACACACACACACACACACACACACACACACACACACACACACACACACACACACACACACACACACATACACACACATGAGCAATAAGGTACTGAAGGGAAGTACGGACTTTTACACATACCTGGCCTGGAATGAGGCAGTTGGTATAGTGAAGTGGAGGATCACGGGAGACTTTTTAATATGGTGAGGTGTTGCCATAGATAACACTAATTCATATATACACATACATGTACATATACACACATATACATATACGTACACACATACAAATAAAACACATGCACACATACGTGCACATAAAACACACATGTACACACATAGCCATAAACACTGTCACACACACACATACATAGTCATAAACGCACACATATACACATATACATCTATACATACATGTACATATACATGTACATGTATGTTCACACATGGGACATTGTACGAGAAAACATGGTAGTTTTCAAATGCTGCAGTTGGCACAAATCTAATGCACCTAAAATTAAAGCTTTTGCAAAGTTAGAAGTATTGAATCTTTTATGATGCATTCATTTTCAATGGGAAAGGTCAATTAAGTGCGTACCGTCAGTCGTATAGAAATATGGCAGCTCTTGTATATTTGATGCTCCCGCCGTTTGTACCAGACGTTACCTCTACGTGTATGCTCTTACATGTACTACCGCTCCGGTATATAACCATTTAGCGTATTACGAACAGTCACTACCATCCAATATACGTTTTGCATTCATGCTACTTAACTAGTACTCTGAGACTTACAAGATCCTTCCGTAATAAGTCTGGTTGTATGCCCATGTCGATTCTCTTTTGTGTAAATCGCAACCTCCGTCTTTCCCAATTAGTGCCACCTAGCCACTCCTACATGTGGTCATGATGCTAAGTCATAACATAGCAATAATTATTGGTCATTTAACTACAACATCAAAAAAACAGCTAGGTCTGGGCACGGCCGACCGATGATAGGGGGCACGTGATGATCATCTTGTATGCGGGGTGTATCTCACTAACCATTCAACGGAAGTGCGATTTGAAGGCCCTAAGTTCTGAAAAAATGATGATAAATAAGTACACTGACTGCTCTCATATAATCCGTTAGCACCTAAGGAAATTATCATTTGGTTGGGAAACTATTGATGACTGAATAACGAAATGAGATAAAATGAATGCACATTGGAAACCTTGCATAATTAATGTGGAAGTGCGGATATAAGTACCTAAGGTGCGAAAAACTACTCAAAATATACCAAATAGTCCCCACATTACAAATCCGAGAGCACCTAGTCAATATTTTTTTTTGTTCTGCAGTAAGCTGCAGTTTTATGAATGCGTCAATACATTTTCTATGGACACCGAATTACGCAATGACCGAATACCGCGTAATCCTTTTGACCGCCAATTTCTCGATATGTTTTATTCATACCCGATTATGAGCCGTATAGCATGTTAAGTAATCATCTTGATATGAGAGGGAGGTTGTAAAGGTACGACATACCTTTGAGTGACCTTAACTCTTTCGCCGAGCGATTTGCACGTTCAGGACTATGTCAATATCGCTGTCTTTTTTCAGGATCTGCTCGATACCTTGCACGTCGAGAGGTCCGTTCCTTTTCAGGATCTGAGGGGGCTTTAAGGGGCGGCCGAAATAGAAGAGAGGTTATTAATTGTCGCCCCAGAACGATCGAACCCACGAACGCATTTTGTATCGGGCCAGACTGAAGCAGACAGCACCCTCCCCCCCCCCCCCCCCCCCCCCCCCTCTTCCTACAGTCTACTAATCGCATCTCGATACCTTGCGCGTCGAGAGGTCAGTTTCTTTTCAGGCTCTGCTCGATATTTTTCACGTTGAGAGGCCCGCTTCTTTTCAGGCTCTGCTTTGTAGTTCCGCTCGGGCTGAATCTAATACGTCGACTCTAGTTTTGAGGTACTATGCTCGTCGTTTGGTTTTCTTCTTTTCCTGACGTGAAGGCATTTTGAAAAAAAAAAAACAACTTCACTAAGTTACAAAGAGTGTCAAAGTTACAACGATCGAATAACAAGAACGATTATAGTACGCACGTGCACGTTGTTAAAAATACATAATCGCCACAGTTAATTACCACTACGTGTAGTGCCCAGACCGTACACATTTGATTACATGATGTATACTGCTAGTACTTCGTATAAAGAGCGAAGTGTGACCTATCCGAGTCGAGTCAGTGCAGTAAGCTTAACTATACGTGATTTGCTAACACAACCACCGATATATGTCATGTAGCCTCGAGACGTTTTGACCACAGAAGCGAGAATGCCAACGAATTCTGAAGCCATTGGTGTGATTTTCATTTCTTAAAAGTGTTCCTATCCCGAGTTATGCGTGGTCAAGAACAAGAAGAAGAAGAAGAAGAAATACGTGGGACTGGGTACGAGTTTCGAAAATTGTTTTGTTCTCTACAACCACGCGGTTCTGTGACATCAAACAAACACGAAACTACTTGTTGTTACCTTCTTGTACGACGACGATAACAAGGTAAGCCATCCGCTCGTCGGGAGTCTTGTTAGAAGCGGGTCGCGTTTTTTTAATGACTTCATAATCGGGGTCAAATCCTATATGAGAGTTAACGTAACTCTCGATAAGGCATTATATATTCATTGTAACGTGGGTTAATTGTGGGTACGCGTGGGTGAGAAAGAGGCGCATACCCTTTTAAGAAATCTGAGAATGGGTGTTTAAGAAATATTTCTTGCCTCCCCCCTCGGAGACACTTACCATTTTTAATCGTGCATGTCATTGAATGTTGATAATGAATTTTCATTGATACGCGATGGCCCCCAATTAATCTATATTATGTACATGGGTTATACATAATGCTGCACCAGCATGGATTCCAGTAACATTGATGAAGACCCATTCCTTTAGATATTGATAATATTGTCATGAGGAAATTTTGTTATCTTGTACATGTACATGTACATAAAAATGAAGTTCTCGCATTTATCTTTAAAAGTTCACCTGTCCAGAAAAATGGTATTGCTATATGGTTTAATTACCTTGCTGATTTCATGAAATCACACACCAACAGGTGCACATGTACGTGCACAACACAATGATTCATCATCTGTACACAAACACAGCATTGGATCGGAATTTTTATCATGTACTGTATGTGCATCTACTGTGCGGGTGTAAAAAATATGATACTGTAACTGTCCAACATTGAAGTTAAACATGTACATGTATACAATGTACATGTGTACAACAGGCTGTCCACGCACACACAATATAGAGTAATACCACTGAGAACTAAAAATCATTGTTTTATGATCATCACAGATGTCATATGATCTCTACATGTATACATGGTACAACACGTACACACACTGCACAGATACAAGTACCTTGCCAGCAGGCCTCAAGATCAGTTCTCCATAGAACTGACAAACCTTTTCTTCTGACAGCTTGTAACAGACCTCTTGTGTGCATTACATAGCTGATCGTGCACTGTTAACAATAGCTGGAGTAACATACCACCAGTGTCATTGGCGAAAGATGTTCCATAACACTTCAAGCAGTGTTCAATAGCAAACCTAAATAGGGTTGAAATGAGAACATGGTTGTAATTGTCTTGCTGTAACTGCAATCTTCAAACCATTGTACATGTACAGTACATGTGATCAACAAGGACTTTGATGTTGTTATTAACTGTGGACGATATTTTGATTTCATCAGCTCATTCGTCAACATATGGACAGGGTCGGCACAATATTTTCCAAAGTGGTCGGGCTACACGAATTGTTAACTGGATGATATAATTGAGTTATTGTATACCATTCTAACAAGCAGACTAGATGGACACAACAGTTTAGATTATGTTCTAAACATTTATGTTAATTTGTCTATATATAAGAGATCATTTAATGGAGTAATTATTATTTCACCCTTAATGGTTTATAAGATACATGTACATGTAATTGATGCTAAATAATTAATTAGTTTACATATATTTTCAGTGTCTTATCTGGGTGCCCACTATGAAAACAGGTCCGTGCATGGCACCAAATCGAAGGGCCTGATAAGAACAATCCCACTGTGTCAAGCATTTTAATGAGAGATGAAAGGGTTAAACAGTGTATTGGTTTACAAGACACATTTCGTTATTACTGTGTGAAGATTGTGGATAATTGCATATTCTATTTTGTGCCACATTGTGTTGAACCTGTATTTCAAATAAAAGTATTGATTATTGATAACCTCTGATAACCACAACCTGTTTCGTGCATGGCAGTCATTTTTATTTGGTAGGTGTTGCTAAGTGGGTTAATAAAATCATAAACCTCAACTATCAAAAATTTGGCCACAGCTGTATGAATATGTAACAAGTGTGTCAACAAATTCTTTACATGTACATGATGGGTGCTGTTGGTTAGGCTGTGTTATAAAAGTGAATAGAGCAGCTTGATTTGTTGAAGTAAATTTTCTTCATCCGCCCCTGTCAGCAAGGTCATATGTGTATCCACAGCATCAGGATGTACTGGAGGTCGACCCATCAGACATACTTACACTCGTGAGCTCCTCCACAGCTACAGGGCACATATATCGTGACATCCAAGGAAGTTGCAGTGTACTTAAAGCAAAAGCATGAGTATATATCTAAGTGACTGTTTAGTAAATGTTTGAAGTTTAAAGTCAAAAAAAATTTTTAACGGAACGCTGAGCCATAACAATGGTGAGGGAATTGCCCTGGCAAATGCAATTTGTTGACACACTTGTTACGTATTCATACAGCTGTGGCCAAAGATTTGATAGTTGAGGTTTGGGGCTTTATTAACCCACTTGGCAACAACTACCAAATAGCCCCCATAAAAATGGCCGCCATGCACAAAACAGTTTGTTATCAGAGGTTATCAATAATCAATATTTTTATTGGAAATACAGGTTCAACATATGTGGCACATAGTATTATAATGCTACCCACCTTCTTCACACAGTAACTACGAAAAATGTCTTATAAACCAATACATTTTCATCCAAATACTTGACACAGTAAGATTGTACTTATCAGGCCCTTCGATTTGGTGCCATGCAATGGACCTGTTTTCATAGTGGGCACCAAGATAAGACACTGCAAAGCTCAGATTATATGTAAAGTAATTAATTATTCAGCATCGATTATCTTGTAAACCATTAAGGTGAAATAATAATTACTCCATTAAATGATCTCTTATATATAGACAAATTAACATAAATGTTTTGAACATAATCTAAACTGTTGTGTCCATCTGCTTGTACACAATAACCCAATTATAATCCATAAATTCACACCATCTTAATATTCACTACCACTATACACAACAGGCTAGAGGTCTACATGATTGAATGAATAATATATTTTGCTTCCATGTACTAAATGTTGTATCAATAAAAGTGGTCACTACCAGCCAGTGATTGAAAACTTCCTCTTCCTCCAATAAAACAAAATGTAGTCACATACATGTATACAGATGGTGGATGGTTGGAAATGATGGCTAAGAGATTATACACATTGTTAGCATCAGTAATGGATACACATGTAACAAACACATGTCTTACCCACTCGTGACGTTTGGAAGATCTTACCCACCCATGACGTTTGGTCTTACCCACCCATGATGTTTGGTCTTACCCACCCATGACGGTTGGGGCTTACCCACCCATGACGTTTGGTCTTACCCACCCATGACATTTGGTCTTACCCACCCATGACATTTGGTCTTACCTACCCATGACGGTTGGTCTTACCCACCCATGACGGTTGGTCTTACCCACCCATGACATTTGGTCTTACCCACCCATGACGTTTGGAAGATCTTACCCATCCATGACGTTTGGAAGATCTTACCCACCCATGACGTTTGGTCTTACCCACCCATGACATTTGGTTTTACCCACCCATGACATTTGGTCTTACTCACCCATGACGTTTGGTCTTACCCACCCGTGACGTTTGGAAGATCTTACCCACCCATGACGTTTGGAAGATCTTACCCACCCATGACGTTTGGTCTTACCCACCCATGACATTTGGTCTTACCCACCCATGACATTTGGTCTTACCCACCCATGACATTTGGTCTTACCTACCCATGATGTTTGGTCAACTCTGGGAACGGTACAATATATGATACACGGCGAGTCGCCCATATCTTAATAGGCGTACCCACCCACACGCAGCACATACGGGAGACCCTCAGGCTCTTCCGCTTTATTGAGGACGATGGCAGCGTGCAGAAGGAGATGTTCATATGCGCGGGATGCCTTCTCCGCCGTGGCTTTTGAGTACGACACTCCCAAGATCGTACACATACAGAACAAGCCTATCGGAGTGCTCTATCGGCTCTTTCAACTAAGCATCATTAGCGAAATGGTCGGGTAAGTCGTCTGTTTCCCGCGATCCCGCGAGTTGAAGCCTGCTTTGCACATCGTAGGTACAGCATCGTGTACATGAAGGGTTACCAGGATATGGAGAGCGTACTCGGGACCGTGTCACTTAAAACAAAAGGAGCGATGCTCTACAATAACTCAAACCAGCCGTTCATGCAGAACTGTAACGGACCATCAGGCCCGCAAGTGTTCGATCCGGCCGATTACGTAATTCCTCCCCAGGTAAGCTACTTATGCTTACTTTATCAGTAAACACTGCAACCCTCGCATGGAACTTTTGCCATTGCAAATATGCATTAGGCCGCTTCTCATGCAGCAGGTGCGGAGAGCCGCCGAAACGTACGCTCGGCTGCAATGTCAGGAACTTATACTGAAGCCCGTTAGAAGGGAATTCACACATTGTTCTCGGAAGGGAGGATCTAAGTATTGCATGCATTCCATATCCTTATGCGGTTATGGACGCTATAATGTTTATAATTAATACCCTTACCAACCCTTTGGGTCTACAATGTATAGTTTCTACTGAGTACTGATAACTCATCACCACTTATATATTAGTGATGTACGATCAAATTGGTAGACTAACATTCCCACGCATGCACACACATGTACAACCCGCTGCTATGCTTCAGTGTATGTGTTACCATCAAGATGCTTCTCCATGAACTAGTATACGTATCGAGACGTCATACGGTAATATACGCATGCCCATGCATCATCATTGCAGCGAACCAACGCAGGCCAGAGCTGTACATCTGTTATATTTATTTATAGCCTAACTGTGAAAAGATAAGCATATGCTTGAATCATTCTGGTCCCTAATAATAGAGTTGAAGAGATACGCATTTTTCTAAGCCCCCCCCCCCCCCCCCCCCCCTCCCTCCCCCCAAAGTGTATGCCACTTTTAACCTCCTAGTCTTGTTCTTCTAGGAGCCAAGCACATTCTTTGTGATGACCAACATGTGGATCACGTGCAACCAGACCTACGGGGTATGTGGGGAGGACCCCAACATAGCTGGCCGCTGCTCTGGACCCTCCGACTGTGCTAAGCAGAGCACAATTAAGGGGAATGGTGGGCGTGGTCACTTGTGAAGAATACTTGTTGGAATTCTCTTCCCCAGGCCCAAGAACTGGAACATGTGACATCCGCACTCACACCTGTGATGTGTATGCATGGTGTCCCACAGAGAAAGAAAACAGAACATACACGTAGGTCTATGCATGCATGTGATAGATGATACAGTGGATAACGTGATAGGTGTCGGTAAAAATTTTTACGTGAATTTTAATGTTCTCTTGAATTTTTCATAACAGCCAAATCATAAACTAAAATTTTGACTCGGCAGAAATACTTTGATATCACTAGCAAAATAGTGGCACAAACAATAAATAGTTAACAAGCGTTCCTTGTTATTTGATGTTTACGTTTAGTGACCCCTATCAACGTAAAAGCATTTTATTGAATTTCTATGTATCTGATAGACGAACGTTCTTGAAATTAGCAAAGTAAATACAGTTCAATAGCACAAACACTTTGGCCGAGTTGGTTTTACGATGCGGTAAAACCCAGATTCGTTGTTAGCGTTTGTAGCTCAAAATCGGTACCTACGAGGTTAGCATCGCCATTTGGTACCGTGTCAAAAAAATAACACAGGAATTCACAAAATCGTCAGAATGTGTTTTGTCTACGCGCGTGTTGTTTGATTCTAGTATTACAGATAACCTTGCTGTACAAAATATGACGCCAACTGGGGCACACCAAAACACGTAGCCATTTTTGTTAGTTTGCAAATGAATTACATTAAAATCGTGACGCAAAAATGATATTCATTTTCGGCTAATGAACGAAGGAGTGGTTGTCAGTGACGGTGGAGACTGTTTATCCTTATCCCACGTGGAGGAAACTACTTGTACGAGTCGGTCATCATGGTCTGCAAGCGTAAAAGCAGCTGGCATTTGCAAGTCGCTGCTACCCAGGGGAAACCTTTGCAGTGCTTAGAGCAGTGGATGACCAATGCAGCCAAATGTAAAAAGCTGCACGAGCACGGACGGAGAACCAAGGTAGCGATCGAACAGCTTTCTCTTTTCGATCGCTACCTTGGTTCTCCGTCAGTGCTCCTGCAGCTTTTTACATTTGGCTGCATTGGGCATCTGCTTCTTGTCGTATGCACTGCGAGGGTTTCCCCTGGGTAGCCGTTTCTGCAGCGACTTGCAAATGCCAGCTGCTTTTACGCTTGCAGACCATGATGACCGACACGTACAAGCAGTTTCCTCCACGTGGGATAAGGATAAACAATCTCCCCCGTCACTGTCAACCACTCCTTCGTTCATTAGCCGAAAATGAATATCATTTTTGCGTCACATGTAATTCATTTGCAAACTAACAAAAATGGCTACGTGTTTTGGTGTACCCCAGTTGGCTTCATATTTTGTACAGCAAGGTTATCTGTAATACTAGAATCAAACAACACGCGCATAGACAAAACACATTCTGACGATTTTGTGAATTCCTGTGTTATTTTTTTGACACGGTACCAAATGGCGATGCTAACCTCGTAGGTACCGATTTTGAGCTACAAACGCTAAAAACGAATCTGTGTTTTACCGCATTGTAAAACCAACTCGGCCAAAGTGTTTGTGCTATTGAACTGTATGTACTTTGCTAATTTCAAGAACGTTCGTCTATCAGATACGTAGAAATTCAATAAAATGCTTTTACGTTGATAGGGGTCACTAAACGTAAACATCAAATAACGAAGAAAGTTCTTTAACTATTTATTGTTTGTGCCACTATTTTGCTAGTGATATCAAAGTATTTCTGCCGAGTCAAAATTTTAGTTTATGATTTGGCTGTTAAGAAAAATTCAAGAGAACATTAAAATTCACGTAAAAATTTTTACCGACAACTATCACGTTATCCACTGTAGATCTATATCATGCACTGCATGTAGTGTAGGTCCACTCCCCAGTGGAGCATAGATCTATACCATGTATTGTAGGTCCACTCCTAGTTGACCACACATGTAGATCCACTCTTTCCACTCCCAGTACTGGCATGAGGAATACCTTATGTTGGGCTTCTATCATGCACATACCAAAAGACAGGTACAAGTTAAGTTGACTTTAAAAGTCACACCTTTGTGTCTATATAGAAGCCCTGGAGGGGTTCATACCAGTGTGTGGTGGTAATTGTGTAACGACTTGTGAGAACGTATCTGTTGATTGCGAGGACGCAAGAAGCTGGAGGGAGGAGTTATGTAACGACTTGTGAGATCATCACCTTAGTCAGCTGGTCAAGTGCAAGTTTAAGCCTGCCTGTTCCAGAACATTCTTAGCTATATAATATAACTATATATGTTGTGCATGTGAGTGTATGCGGGGTTCTCAGATTAAGTCTTTGTCTCGTTACAATTGCTTTCAACCTGATATTCAATCTGGGCTTAAGACACTGAAGTCAAAGCAACTCACCCATCCACCCACACACCCACACCCTCCCTCCCTTCTCCCTCCCTCCCTACTTCCCTCCCTCCCTCCCTACTTCCCTCCCTCCCTCCCTACTTCCCTCCCTCCCTCCCTACTTCCCTCCCTCCCTACTTCCCTCCCTCCCTCCCTACTTCCCTCCCTCCCTCCCTCCCTACTTCCCTCCCTCCCTCCCTCCCTCCCTACTTCCCTCCCTCCCTCCCTACTTCCCTCCCTCCCTACTTCCCTCCCTCCCTCCCTCCCTCCCTCCCTCCCTCCCTCCCTCCCTCCCTCCCTCCCTCCCTCCCTCCCTCCCTCCCTCCCTCCCTCCCTCCCTCCCTCCCTCCCTCCCTCCCTCCCTCCCTCCCTCCCTCCCTCAGAGATCTGGCTCCAAAGATCAATGCTGGTGACTTCACTGTGCTCATCAAGAATACTGCTAGGTTCCCCAGACTTAATAACAAGTATCTGAAGTAGGTACCTCCAGAACATGTCTGTGATGTGACTACTTCCATTTGTATTCCCGGCAGACAGAACTACTTCAATAACACGTATCTTAGCAACTGTGGGCTGTGAGTTTTAAGGGCTTAAGACCCTTTAAAATTTCTTGAATGTAATTTTTAAAGTCTTTATGTGTCATTCCAGGCTGTGTTGCTAATGACATTCCTTATATGCAAGAGTGAAATAGACAGTACATGACATCACATGAGTAGGCCAATTTTTTTATTTTCTGTACCAACAGCTGGTCCCCAAATAACACTTACTGCCCCATTTTTCGGCTCAAGGATATTGTTGCAATGATCGATCCACCTCAGAACTTCACAGACCTGTCCACACAGGTACAGGACCCTTCACGCCTAGCCTTTTGACGATACACTATAGGAAGTGTTGATGTTCATTCCACAGGGAGCTGAGGTTGCCTTGACGATCACTTGGAATTGTGACTTGGACCGGTATTCTTGTGACCCTCAATACAGTGCAAGGAGGTGTGGCTTGGTGCAGTGTTATATGTGCGTGTGTATATGCTGTATGCGTCATACGTTTGTGTGTTGTGTGGTATGTGCAACATGTGTGTGATGTGCTTGTCATGAAATTATGTGGCAATGTTTTTAAATGATCACAATTTACCTCTGAATTAATATAATTAACCAAATCAAAATCCAATTTGCTCACATTATTTAATGTTGCGTATATGAATTCAAATATGTAACTGATTTGTACTTTATTATATGTACCATGTTTAACTATTTGCCAACTCCCCTCCTCCCCACAGGGTGGATACGACTGATACTAACTCTGGAGGATACAACTTCAGGTAAAGCATGCATCGTGAGATGTTAGCAGTGTGATGCTACCTGTACACACACCTTACTGTGAACATTCATTCCCTCCTCCCCAGGTTCGCCAAGTACTGGGAGGACAGCCTGGGCATCCAGTATCGCACCCTGACTAAGGCATACAGAATTTTGTTTGTTGTGGAGATAGATGGCAATGTATGTGCAGCGCATCTGTGCACTCCTCCTTCTCATGCACATGTGCCCCTCCCACATCAGGGGGGGAAGTTCTCCATGGCTATATTGTTCTTCAGGCTTGGCTCCACGCTTGCCTTGTTAGGAATTGTGAGGATTTTACTAGTGATCATGAAGAACGATCCTCTTGTATCAACCTCTCCCTTTCTTCCCTACTTCCTCCCCTCCCCTCCCCTCCCAGGCTACAGTGATATCAAACATGGTGGTACTGTATATTGTTCCAAAGCGTGGCCTGTATCGCGAACAGAAGTACGTACTGGTCAGCACAGGAGGCAAAAGATCGTTATCAACATCTGAAAACGGCACTGCGATGACATCATTTATTGATGAAAAAAAGGTATGCACATGTTGTACATGTAAGTATTATCATACCTACTTATTCCCTTGTTTAGGAACCGTTTCTAGCTCGCGTGATGAGCTGCTAAATCTTCTACATGCAAAGCTTTAGATGCAGGTTCCGAGAGGATCACGTCCGCATGCAAGGGGCTGGGAACCTAACCCAATCATAATTACAATAAAATAAATAAATAAAATAATAACCGCATGTTTTTTCAAATTTGATATTCTAAGAGATTCCTCGATCTTCTACAACTTATTCCTTACGCATGCACTTTACAACGGTACGATTTTTTTTTTCAATTACGCGTATATACACTTCAATTGCACGCGTCAACTTTGACGCTTGTTTCTGGAGAAATGTATATTATTGCGTTATTTCCCTTTTCGCAGTCATATATCGGAACGGTTCCATATAGGATTATACCACTAACGCTCTCAGAGAGAATGTTTTTATATCTTGTTTCCATTTAAAACGCAATGTCGGGATCAGCTGTGTGTGCGAAATGCAAGTGTTGTATATATAAGGGGTCAAACTTCTTTAATGGTGGCTGCATTCCAATCAGACGGTTCTTCTACGTTTACATCACCGAGTATACGCAGATGTGACGTAATTGCATGGGCACGAGAAGACAACACTCATACAAACGATTTGAAAAAGCATGACTTGAAAAGGTGGGCTTTTGTAATTTCAAAATGTTGTGAACGTATCAAAGATTAAATAATATAATACATACATGTACTGATGTACTATATACAAATCGGCAGGCTGCTTTTGCCACCTAGTAGTCCTGTGTATTAATGCCGTATCCCAAGGCCGCTAAAGTATTGTCTTCCTGCTGCTTGGAACTCGTGTGGAAATTCGCAGTTGTTCAGAATCCCGAGTTGGTCTCTTGCTCTCCGTTCCTGGGCTTGTGTCAGACGTGTGCCGGGAGTAGCACTCATCAAGGCGTGATCGATTGCCGTGTGCTGCACCCTGTTCGTCTCCCTGTTCACCATCCGAAAGTTATCCGACACGTTCAGACACCTCTTCATTTCTCCATCGTCCAGTCTCAACCCGAATTGGCTTTTGATATGTTGCGCTAGTTCAAGGGACAGCACGTGAGCTACGTCCTTATTCCTTATGTCCGTCCCGGGATGAGCCGAGCTGTACTCCTTGCGATATTGCTGCTGGCTGCGCTTCCTCCGCCATTCTTGACCATCTGTATCGTCCGCACCGCTGTCGCTGTTGTCTTCAGCCTGTCCATACTCTTCGCGGAATTGCTCTTCCTGAGTGATGTCACGCCATGGGTGCAGCGAAATGCATGTATCATTGTCGCTTCTGTTATTGGTCTCCATAATAAAAACAGTTTTTAGCAGGTGTAGTAATAGTCAATTCCAGGCAGGCAATTTATATTATACCCTTTGGAATCAAAGTTGCGCAATTCGCGGCACTGAAATTTCCCCTGGTTACTTCCCGATTACAGCATGAAAAGTATAATTATCTAGGTCACATATACATGTAGTCTCGGCCCCAGAGCAGTTGCGGTCCACTCCCTCCAGATCTATATATAGACTATGCTGTTTCGTCACCCGATTAGATAGATGTCATTGTGCCACCTGGTCGGGTAGTTCGGGTACCAAACCCGTACAGTTCTTGTAGAATCTGCAAAAAAGGGGATTGCAGTCCGATCAGAATGCAGAATGCAACATTCTACGGATGAGCTGGTAGTATACATAAAGCTAATCTGTTTACACCTTTAAAATTATAGAATTATTCATTGATACCGATTAAACACGCCAAAATTCATTGACCAATCAGTTGTATAATACGCCTGTACTAAAACTGTACGACCTTAGCCGCCAAGACGCGAAGGTCGTGCTATACGCACAACTACCCCCCGCACCAATATAGACAGACCTGATGGAGTGGTCTGCACGAACATGTTAGTGATAATTAATAGGGGAAATTCCTGTTTATATGAATCCCTGTTTATGCTATATTAAATCGGGAAGTAACCGGGGGAATTTCAGTGCCGCAAATTGCGTAACTCTGATTCCAAAGGGTATGATATAAATTGCCTGCCTGGAATTGTCTACTACACCGGCTAAAAAACTATGGAGACCAATAACAGAAGCGACGATGGTATTTCGCTGCACCCATGGCGTGACGTCACTCAGGAAGAGCAATTCCGCGAAGAGTATGGACAGGCCGAAGACAACAGCGACAGCGGTGCAGACGATACAGATGGTCAAGAATGGCGGAGGAAGCGCAGCCAGCAGCAATATCGCAAGGAGTACAGCTCGGCTCATCCCGGGACGGACATAAGGAATAAGGACGTAGCTCACGTGCTGTCCCTTGAACTAGCGCAACATATCAAAAGCCAATTCGGGTTGAGACTGGACGATGGAGAAATGAAGAGGTGTCTGAACGTGTCGGATAACTTTCGGATGGTGAACAGGGAGACGAACAGGGTGCAGCACACGGCAATCGATCACGCCTTGATGAGTGCTACTCCCGGCACACGTCTGACACAAGCCCAGGAACGGAGAGCAAGACAGCAACTCGGGATTCTGAACAACTGCGAGTTTCCACACGAGTTCCAAGCAGCAGGAAGACGATACTTTAGCGGCCTTGGGATACGGCATTAATATACATGTATATTATAGACTACTAGCATGCAGTACTCAGTACTAGGTGGCGAAAGCTGCCCGGCGATTTATACAGTGCATCATTATACATGTATGTATAATATAATTTATACAGTGCATGATATTCATCTCTGATACGTTCACAACATTTTGAAATTACACAAGCCCTCCTTTTCAAGTCATGCTTTTTTTTTTTCAAATCGTTTGTATGAGTGTTGTCTGGCTACGTGCGTGCTTATTAACAGAGCTCTAGTCTCGTGCCCTATATACGTCGCAGCTGCGGATGGATTATATACTTTATAAGACTGATTCATTTTTTCCGTAATAATTGATAGTATAATATCTATGTTGATAGGTCGCGCGCGATAGATCACTGTATGAAGGGCTTATTTTCCGAGCCGCTACTGTCACCAGCGGCAGAGACTCGCCACGGCTGTATACATGTATACAAGTTTGCTGACCACTGGGGTATGTGTTCGTCAACTCCCCTAATGATTGCATTAGGCCGCCGGGAGCTGCACGCAAGCCACACCTATACTTCGTTATTGACGATGGATGCCATGCACGAATTGGATCGTCAGTAACGAAGTACACATGCAGATCTGACCAAGGATGATTAATTAGACTGAGACGAAGCCTATGCACGAAAGCTCTTTTATAACTCGTGACCCATACAAAAAAGGCCCTCAGTCCCGGTCCCAGGCGCTAACTAATCTCGTACCCAGACCCTGATTCCCACAGCTGCACTGCTGCATGGTTATGTTCGGAAAAAGCGCACTGAATTAAATTATGTGCGCTTTTCTCAAAGTTATACAGTTCGTATAATTATAACCATAGACTAGTCTGCTTGCCGAGACTAGGCGCTAACCTGCATCAGCTGCATGCGTGCCCTGTAGTTGATCGCTGAGGATCCCACTTTGCAGCCACCATTAAAATAACCTTACACAATACTTGTACTTGTAGTTCATGTAGTACACACACACACACACACACACACACACACACACACACACACACACACACACACACACACACACACACACACACACACACGGCACACACACACACACACACACACGGCACACACACACACACACACACACACACACACACACACACACACACACACACAGTTGATTCTGGCATTGAACTGAGCCTAGTTTTAAATTAATACGCTACATGTGATTAAAAAATATGCGCCACCAGCGTTTCATCGCTATATGCATTTGAGTAACCCACACGTAGGTCTGTAATAATTATTTCTACTATAAAACCGAAAATATCATTCGATTTGTTTATTTTTTAAAACATGAAATCGATTTTGGCGATTATTTCACCAGCTGTAAATTAGCAGGTAATTTAGTTTTAATCAATTGATAATTTTGTTGAGTTCATAGGTATAATTACTTTTCACCCATATACAAGTTACTGATGCAGTTAGCTGCGTTTCCATTTGAGAATGGCCGAATTCTGACCTCATGTTCAACCTTCAGGTCTGAATGCTAGTGCCCAACCCCCAACTAAATCTTCAGATGTGCCCAACTCAACCTTCAAATGGCCCAACTCAACCTTCAGATGTGACATGCCAAGTGCCCAACTCAACCTTTGACCAAAAATTCTTCCATCCCACAATGGCCACAAATCTCATTTTGGTTGACTTCAGGGAAATCTGCTACTGATGTACCAATAATGGGAATTCAGTTGGGTGGGGAAGAGGCTGCAAACATTTTAAAAAAATTGTTTGTGGTGAAACAAAAGCGGTTGCTCAGGTCATGAATACAGACCTCATGCAATGTGGCAGAGGTACTGTCAAAATTGGAGCCACCTTTGATATTAATGCTCCAGCCACACGATTATACATGTACATACTTAGTATCAAAGTGTTAAATATTGTACTCAACGTACATGTATACAGTGATGCAATGAAATAAATATGGTTGGTATATGAATGTATATGAAGTGTACAAAAACAGGTTACAAAAGAACTTGGCCGGAGTGACCATAGAACAGAGGGATCAGCTCCGTAGACAATATAGCTGAGCCGTATGTCCGACGAGGGTACAATGACATGTTGTGTTTAAAAACAAAGTTAGTGGGATGGCATCGAGTCTTCTGCAGTTCTTTGAGCGCCACATTCTGCGAGAACTGGTTCAGAATGCGCTCATACACATTCACGTGACACACTGCTAATCGCCTCAGCTCGCGAGCTAGCCGGAGAACAATGGTCGATGACATGCTTCTTACAACCAGGAACAGATGCGTCAGCTTACCAGCCGATACCAGGGCATTGATGCAATCATTACTCAACTCCTCGTGTGGAATTTCCAAATGCAATTGCTGGATGTTGGCATAGGCAGCTGCCTCAACAGGGAGGACCATCTGCCCAAACTCTTTTGAAATGTAAACGTACTGCAGAGCTCGGCAGTTGGTAAAAATATCAACAACACACTTCCTGTAGTTGTTGTACGGAAGGTTTTCTAGCCTTAGGTATCTCAAGCCCACCAGATTTGAAATCATCTGTATGTGCTCTTCACCAAGTGTGCTGCAGTGGTGGCAAAGACAGTCTCTATTAACGTGAATGGCTTCTAGGTTTTTAAGAGTTCGAATGACGAGAGACAGCTTTTCTGCTGTTTCGGGCGTAGAGTGGAGTCTGAGAGGCTCCGCGTCGATATCGGTACCATCGTCGAGCGGGACCCGGTCCATGGGGAGGAGTAGACAGCCCTCTATGGCCAGGTGGGTGAGACGAGGCATGTACGAGACTATGGTCCAAATCTCAAGGGTACAGGGCAAGGGAAAGTCCCTCACAACATTCCGCAGGCTCAGGCCGCTCAGTGGACAACATTGGGCAACTTTTCTGATCCCATCCAGCGACATCAGGGAGTTGAAGCAGTCGTCCAAAACCAGCTGCTTCAAGTTCGAGCACATCTCTCCAATCACATACAAGTCGTCTGATACCAGGTCGTCTAGGCCTCTCAGGTCCAGGTTGACAAGGAGCCCCGCAACTTGGCTGAAGGCTTTATCCACAACATTAGCATGAGCTGCACTGGATGGCCCAGGGTGGTACCTGGCAGCCATAGTAGTGTCCGACGGTGATGTCAGCTTTAAGTATATGTCAGGGTTGCCTTCCAAACTGGTCCGGTAGAGTAATGGGTCCGCAGACCCATCTGCATTGAACTGGTACTCCAAGATGGGAGGGACGGGCAACAAGTCGAGAGGCATTGACGTCTGATGGTACACCTTGAATACAGCCTTGTGGGACGCACATGTTGGAGGTCCTAAGTCAGGGTCCACTAGCAGGCGAAAGGGAAGGTAAAAATACTTCCCGCCGTCTAGGTCCACCATCGTCACGTGCTGAGGGCGGTAACCCTGTTGGGACCAGGTGGTCAGTATGGGTAGGGAAAGCGTCCTGAACGACACGCGAATGGTGGCCCTTTTCAGCGGCGTGAGCAGGGCCAAATAGTCATCTATCGTCGCGTACTGACACTTTCCCACATCGAAGCCGACCTCGAGAAGTCTGGGTGCCACCCTGAGCACGTCTCGTAGCTGACGGAGCGTCAGGTTTCCTCCGAATACTTCCAGCACTTCCAGGTTTCCACACTTGAGCAGGTGCTTCCAGTACTTGGAGGGCAGGCAGGTTCCATTTAGCCGAAGTGACCGCAGCGACGGAGCAGCCACTTTCAACGTGCTTCGGAGCTTCCCGGCCGAACACGGTGTTAGATGTTTCCATGTTATCGCTTTCCATAGCGCGGGAGCGGAGCAGAGAGTGTGTAACCTTCGGCAGGTGATGAGAAGATTTATCTTCGAATCAGAAGGTAAATAGAGGAGTATCGTTAGTATCACTTCATTTGGAATATACGAAAAATAGTCGGGCGGCTGCACTTCCATTTTTACTATCGTTCCCAGACCGATTACTGTTACCGCAATCATAGGGGATATTAGGGTAGATATCGATAATCTATGCCGCAAGCCAAGACAAGTTCACAAATGAATAGAAGTAGAAGTTCACTAACACCTCATATTCATTTGAGTTGCAACGGGTACGTTAGTACATGTACTCCCTATCAAGGATTTTAAGCGTCGTAAATACGATTAGCGCGCGAAAACGATATACCATCGAGTGTCTACAACACAATGAAACTGCCGACGCTTAGAAAGTTCAGACAACAGAGATAATGCTCACTAGTAACTAATGTTCTCCTCCTTCCGGATCTGATAAAATTCATTGGATTTATTGCTATTATGAATTCTGTACCAAAAGTTGTGCTTAATCCAAATTTCAATCTCTAATCTCTAATAAACATAGCGATAATTATCACTCTCTCTCACACAAACACACACACACACACACACACACACACACACACACACAACACCAAGCACAAAGTATACACCATGCACCACTTAAAATGCGCCTTTTAAAAAACATTTTGATAGGCGCCCAAAGAGTTAATAATAATTGTTTCCAGCTGCATACAAACATACACACATCAGGTAGATACACCGGCAATGCTTGCTACCTGGTTCCCTTCCACGTAGGCAACATCCGGCGACCCTTGAAGCTGTTCTAGAAGCCTGGTGAGGTTGTTACAGATATATGTTACAGTCACCCGGGGCGTGGTCGCGTAGGCCATGACGTAATATAAATGCCATCAGGGCCTCCGCTACATGTAGTACTGTATGTACAGCTCCGACTTACTGAGGGTCGAGCTTTGCGGAATATCCATTAAAACTTCCAATACTAAAAACGCTCATTATGGACGAGCCGTTTCCACTTCTGTCAATCAGTTGTCGTGCCCAAGCGATGTGGTTATTGACTGCAAGACGAGATACAATTACAGACCTTTGGCCGGCACCACTGACCTTCCTGAGACGTTAAGGTGTCCTTCAAAACAACGATGTACTCTCCTTCGATGGTGGTGGCACTGTGGCCGGCCGGCTGTGTACCGCACGTAGACATATACTGACCTTATTCGACCGCAATATGATGTCACACGCTCGTCCAATATTGGTTCAATTACATCACGCGACACGTCCAATTACATCACGCGACACGAAGTTTTAGCCTTTAGGAACTATCAGCGATCACTTTTCAAGGCCAAATACTTTCATACAAGGACCAATTTAGGTTGGTTCCGTATCGATTTGGTGATCCGCGTGGTACGAGGTTATAGTCTGCCGTCCCTGTTTGTCATCCAACTGGCCCTCCGTGAAAAGGGGAAAAAGGAAGCCAGCGACATAAATAAGCTCTCTATCATACCGTGGGTGTAATAGGACTAATTTGACTTCACCTCGTTTTTTGTCATTTATAGACAAGGTAATTTAATGGCTTCTACTGTGAGCCATTTTGTGTAAAGATGTACTCTCAGAACAAGAAACGGTAGCGCCAAGCAGAATCCACGTGTAGTGGTGTCTGGTGGGTGTATTGAGATATAAAGCATGTTAACACGATGTAGGTTTGTTGAGATTCTGCGCCTCAATTGCGGAGTTTGAGCTGTCATGATTTACACAGCCCTTGTGATATGCCTCGAAGAAAACACCGGCCTAACGTCTCTTGAAGTACTGTATGGGTCTGTGGTTACCCCTAGCATACCAAGCTTCTCTTTATAGCGTAACTTTCCCACCATATCAAGCTGCTTAAACGAATCCGACAGTTAATTCAACCGTATTAGTGTATCTCATTAACGGCGACGCCATTCCAATTATGTCACATGCATGTCACACAATAATATTTCATATTTGCGGTTCAATAAGGTCTATACATGTATACGGTGTGAATAATTTAACATAATAAAAAATAGCTCCAACAGGGCTAAGGCTGTGGTCCTAGCTGAGCTATATGGCAGGCTGAACCTCTGCTTAGTTAGAGCCAACGCTGTAGCCATCCTCTCCAGATGTTTTGTACCAGACCAGTAGTAATAATAGGGTGTATTTATGCATTTATCTTACTGCTAATACTACATGTATTGTGAATATCTCAGTGTAGAAATAACACTTATGGTTTAAATATACTAATAATTCAATACATAATCAAACACAGAGGCACTACGGTTCTACACTCTTCGGAGAATAAACAACAACAAGGTCAGGTATAGCGGAGATAGTATATTATAATTCAGACGGTATCAATAAGCAGTATAAATAAGCAGTTAGTTTTCTATCATTGTTACATTGCACAATTGTTATTCTGTTATAACATTTACCCTTTCATGATGAAAACTTAAAGCATGCTGCTTAAAATTGAGTCTGACATAACTGTATCGTCCAAAACGCAAGAAAGGGTCTCGAACGTGCAAAATAGGGTTTCTGTTAGTTTTGTGCGATAGGCTAATGCATGTTTGATCGCCCAAATGGCTCAGTGAATAAAACTATGGAGGCGCACGTGCCCTTATAGGTGTTGTGGGCGTGACAGATAGCGTACAGTTACGTAATGATATGAGGCGACGGTACAAGTATTGAACTGAGACGCTAGGAACACTTTAAAAGAAACTTTCAGTACCGCGTATCATTGAACACGATGGCTGTAGTCGATGTGCCGTTCTCTCCGCTTACCGTGGAGAACGCACGAAGAGCCAAAGTGACGATTGATAATTTCTACGAAAACCTTCTCGTTCAAGACAGGGACCGAACGAACAGATGGAAGAAACTGGAACAATCAATGGAAGAGATGGGCCTCGCCAATGAAGAGGTTGAGACATATAAATCTCTTTCGGCGCTCTTTATACCTCTTTCCTAATCATTATCCACTTCACTTGGATATTTCCCCCCCATCCCATCCCATCCGTGTTTTCCCGTATCTCTCCCTTCACCCACCCACCCCATTTGCTATTACTTCATTCCTCTCCCCTCCTCTTTCCATATCTTTCTTCTCCCTTCTCTCTCCTCCCTCACTGCTTCTTTCTCCCTCCTCATTCACTAATTCCTTCTTCCTCCCCCACTGCTCCTCCCTCACCTCATTTCCCTCCTCCCTCACTACTTCTCCCTCATTTACCTCACCCTTGGTCACTCCTCCCTCTGCCCTCTAGCGAGAGGAGCGCAGGAAACAGCATGCAGAGAAGGAGACCCAGTTCCTTCGCCTGAGGAGATCCAGGCTAGGGAAGAAAGATTTCAAAATTCTTAAAATCATTGGCAGGGGTGCCTTTGGGGAGGTGGCCCTGGTGCAGAAGATCGACACAGGCCATGTGTATGCGATGAAGATCCTCCGCAAGTCAGACATGTTAGAGAAGGAGCAGGTAGGGGCTGGTACATGTGCTAGATGTGAGGGGTCCAGTGGGGGCTCTGTGGAGTTCTGTACTAGTTCAAGCAGTTAAAACGTTCCCATCTCTTTGTGTAGCATTCTGATGTGCTTGCACTTCTTGACAAAACACCAAGCGTACATGTGCTACACACACATGCACACACACACACACACACACACACATACACACATGCACACATACACACACACACATGCACACATACACACACACACACACACACACATGAACGTATCACACACACACGCGAACATATCACATACACACACATGAACATTCACATACACACATGAACACATCACATACACACACACATGAACGTATTACATACACACACACACATGAACATATCACATACACACACATGAACATTCACATACACACATGAACACATCACATACACACACACATGAACGTATTACATACACACACACACATGAACATATCACATACACACACACATGAACATGTCACATACACACATAATGCGCAGTTTCAGTATGATCTTTTGCTTTCTATTTCAGATTGCCCACGCCAAAGCTGAGAGGGACATCTTGGTGGAGGCTGACAATCCCTGGGTCGTCAAGATGTACTACTCCTTCCAGGATGCCATCAACCTCTACCTGATCATGGAATTCCTACCCGGAGGTAACAACAAAGCAGAGCCCTCCCCCAAATTGATGTGAATGAATTATGTTTGGGTGTACATTTTTGGTCATTTCAGGCATTTGTGTGTAATGTTTTGTGTGTGATTGTGTATGTCAGTCCACATGTGTGTAACTGTCTGCATGCATGTAACTGTCTACACATATAACTGTCTACACATATAACTGTCTACACATATAACTGTCCACATGTGTATGTTTGTTCGTGTGTGTGTGTGTGTGTGTGTACATTGTAACCATCAATACTCATCAGTTCAGTTTTACATTCTGTAAGAAACTAAAAGTGGTTTTGCATCACATAGAGGGACGTGCATTGTCCCCATATACTTTTGGAGGGTGACTTGTTCTTAAGTACCTAGCTGTCCTTTACCTAGCTGTTCTTAAGTACCTAACTGTCCTTCGTTGTGTTTCAGGGGACATGATGACTCTCCTGATGAAGAAGGACATACTGTCTGAGGACGTTACGAGGTTCTACATGACAGAGGCCGTGTTGGCTATCGACTCCATACACAAGCTTGGGGTGTGTTGGCTGAAGGCTTGGGGACGTGTCTCCTTTTGTTTGGAGTGGGGAAAGGCGGGGTTGTTGTCCAGACAATATCAGTGGGCGAGGTTGTTGTCCTGACAGCGGCAGTGGGCGGGGTTGTTGTCCTGACAGCGGCAGTGGGTAGGGTTGTTGTCTTGACAGCAGCAGTGGGCGGGGTTGTTGTCGTGACAGCAGCAGTGGGCGGGGATGTGCTTATATATTTTTTTCTCTGTCTTCCGTTTCAGTTCATTCACAGGGACATCAAGCCCGATAACCTACTGCTGGATGCTAGGGTAGGTGGGTAGGTGGGTAGTGGGGGTGGATGGGAGGAGTGGGAGAGGGAAGGACAGGTCACATGACCCACCCACTTCCCCTTGCTCACATAGGGGCACATCAAGCTGAGTGACTTTGGCCTGTGCACTGGCCTCAAACGAGCGCACCGAACAGAGTTCTACCGAGATCTCAGCAGCGTGGACATAAGTATGTGTACTTCATATAACACAAGTATACTGAGATATACTGAGGTGTGCTAGATATACCGTCGGTTATTCCAGGCAGCCTGTGTAATCAGTTTAGTTGACTCTGTAGTAGCTGAAGTAGTGGTCTTACATGCAAGTCACTGGATGATGATGATGGGGACAGTGTGTGTGTGTGTGTGTGTGTGTGTGTGTGTGTGTGTGTGTGTGTGTGTGTGTGTGTGTGTGTGTTATGTGTGCATGTGTGTGTGCATGTGTGTGCGTGTGTGTGTGTGCATGTGTGTGTGTGCATGTTTGTGTGTGTGCATGTGTGTGTGCGTGCATGTGTGTGTGTGCGAGTGTGTATGTGTGTGTGTGTGTGTGTGTGTGTGCTGTGCAATTGCATATGTCCGTTTGTTGTCCCTCCTTAGAGGGAGGGAGGGAGGGAGGGAGGGAGGGAGGGCATGAAGCAGGGGGAGAGGAGAAGGTGGTGGGGTTGTAGTGCATGTAGCTGTGCACTCCTCAATCTAACTGTACTGTTGGCTATACATGTGTAACTGTACTGTTGGCTATACATGTGTAACTTTACTGTTGGCTGTATATGTGTAACTGTACTGTTGGCTTACATCTTACCATCAGACATAGCCATACTCACTTTAGTATAGCCACATCCCTCCCATTTAGGTTGATATTTGGGATTTTACACTTCCTCCCCCAACTGACTTCATTCTCCCTCCCTCCCCCAACCATCTTCCTTCTCCCTCCCTCCAGCTGATCCACAAGAGACACGAAGGTTTGCACAGACCTGGAAAAGGACAAGGCGTGATAGGGTGGGTGCCCAGACCACTGTGTCCTATTCCCTGTCCCCTAATCCCTTCCTTCTCTCTACTCATGCCCCTCTTCCTTCTTTCCTCCCTTCATCCCCACCGTCCTTCCTACCTCTCCATCCCCCTCCCTCCCCCTCCCCCTCCCTCCCCCTCCCCCTCCCTCCCCCTCCCTCCCCCTCCCTCCCCCTCCCCCTCCCTCCCTCCCCCCCCTCCCTCCCCCTCCCTCCCTCCCTCCCTCCCTCCCTCCCCCTCCCTCCCTCCCCCTCCCTCCCCCTCCCTCCCCCTCCCCCTCCCTCCCCCTCCCTCCCTCCCCTCCCTCCCTCCCCCCAGGCATACTCCACAGTGGGTACACCAGATTACATAGCCCCAGAGGTCTTCATGCAGCTTGGGTACACTCATGTAGTCGACTACTGGTCATTAGGAGTTATTATGTATGAGATGTTGATAGGTGGGTTGCCAAGGGCGACAGAGACCCTATTCACTCTTTCACCTCTCCCTCCAGGGTTTCCTCCGTTCTGTTCTGAGAAACCACATGGTAAGTCAAGGTCCCTCGAGATCTCCTTCCAAGCCTCCACTCCCCTCCCCCCCCTTCCTCACCACTCCTCCCACCCAACCCCCGATACCAAGAGTGATGGTATCCCCTATGTCCTAAATACTTCACTATGACTGCTTGCTCAGTATATAATTATAATACACATACACTTACATACCAACACACACCACACATAAACACATCCATCCACACATACATACACACATAAACACACACAACACACACACACCACACACACACACATATTCGAATAGACACGTATCGCAAGATTATGAACTGGAAACAACACCTAATATTTTCTCCAGAACTACCACCAGTGTCTGCAGATGCTGAAAACCTTATAAGGAGGTACACAAGTGGCTTCTTCTACCCTCACCCTTAGCTGTCATCTCTTATGTGTGCCTCCCCCCACTCCCCTCTACCCCTCACCCTTAGCTGTCATCTCTTATGTTTGCCTCCCCCCACTCCCCTCTACCCCTCACCCTTAGCTGTCATCTCTTATGTGTGCCTCCCCCCACTCTTTAGAAATATCCCCCTCTACCCCTCACCCTTAGCTGTCATCTCTTATGTGTGCCTCCCCCCACTCCCCTCTACCCCTCACCCTTAGCTGTCATCTCTTATGTGTGCCTCCCCCCACTCCCCTCTACCCCTCACCCTTATCTGTCATCTCATATGTGTGACTCTCCCCCCACTATGATGTCCACAGATTCCTGTGTGATTCCAAGGACCGTCTTGGCCAGACTGTGGAAGAGATCCAGGCCCAGCCCTTTTTTAAGTCCACTGACTGGGAGCACATCAGGTAGGTGATTGTGAAGGAAGTAGTGGGAGAGGGGAGGAGGAATGGTGAGAGGGGGGAGGAGGAAGTAGTGGGAGAGGAGAGGAGGAATGGTGGGAGAGGGGAGGAGGAAGAGAGGGAGGGAGGAAACGAAAGAGAGAGAGAGAGAGAGAGAGAGAGAGAGAGAGAGAGAGAGAGAGAGAGAGAGAGAGAGAGAGAGAGAGAGAAGATAGGCGTAACGAAGAAGAGGGAAGATGAAAGAGTTCATTTCTTAGAGATCGACCAGCGGCCATTGCTGTTCACGTCAAGCATATGGGAGATACTTCGAACTTTGACGACTTCGAAATGCTTGATGAACAGAAGAAATGTACGTCTGTTTTCTTTATCGATTCCCGTTACACCCCTTATCTTTCATAGCATTCAGCGAGGAGAGCGATACGCAGAAGGACTGGGTATTTCAGAACTACACGTTCAAGAGATTTGAGGGACTCACCCAGCGTGGCCATCTCAAGCCGTGAACCATAAAAGCGCACATTAATACCGTGTTGTATATCTATGCTCATTATCCGCAACTTTTTTTTGTGATTCAGATGAAACTGTCTTTATTATCAGCAGCGATCGAGCGCGAGATCCAGTCATTACGTATTATAGTTATATCAAATCTTCCACGATCCAAAGGCGCATGCGTCATATCAAAACATGTCGAAGCGCGCTGCAGAGGTACAAATAACAGCTGATAGCACTGGCTTCGAGGAAGACAATGAAGACGATGTATATTGAAGGAGAGTTTTTTTTACCTTGTTTTTCATTTTTGTTCCTCCTTTAGACAGTTCGTGGGCAGTTCGATGTAGCACCCACAGAGCGGTTGCAACAGCGGTTGTAAGTGAGTCTCTCCACTAAGACTTGGAAAAAATGAATAGCTTCTTTTATTTTAAAGAATAAAGAAAGCACACAGGCATACGTCAGCAGACAGCGGAGCAGTAAGTTGCTTGGGAGGATTGTTTGTCGCCATTTGTAACTGCATACATGCTGCTTGCGTATACTATCAAAGGAGAATACGAAGAGTGGCATTTTCGGCGGCATAAAACTTGTGGGCAATCAGGTACCGCCTTCTCAGCCGAAATTCGTCACAATGGAGCCTCCCAGCAGTAAAAGCGCAGATGCTAGATACCTCGAGCAACTCAGCGCTCTGAACACAAGCCTGTGTGCTTGGATTACTAAGCATGTAAGCGAAAATCCGTTCGTGGACCTAACACCTGTGTTCAAGGACTACGAAACGCACCTTGCTACAATTGAGAAATCTCCAGCAACATTCACTGAAAGTGTACAAGAAGGAAAAGACAAAGCGTGGAGTAAGGAAGAGGCAAAGCCGGTAGAGAGGAAGGAAGATGTGAAAGCTGAGATAAAGGTGGAGAGGAAGTTGGAACCAAAGACAGAGCCACTGGAGAAGAAAGAGCCAGAAGAGGATGGGGATGGTGGGGAGGATGACGGTGAAGAGCCACAAGAAGAAGAAAAACCCAAGCGCAAGTCTGTTATAGACGATGAAATGGAGAAAAATGCCCTGACAAAGACACGGGCCAAGTTGTTCTACAAGAAAGGGGAGGAATACATAGAGCTAGGGACAGGTAACCTGCTGGTGTGTAAGACCACGGGCAGTGGTGTGCAGCTGCTGATGCGCAATGAGACTACACTGGCCAAAGTGCTGTTGAACGTTCGTGTGACGGGGCAGATGCCACTAACGGTCAAAGGGAACAACGTTTTCCTGGTGTGTTTGCCCAATCCTCCACTCACAAGCAAACCTCCCGACAACCCAACACCTGCAACATACCTGATCCGTGTGAAGACAGGAGACATTGCAGCAAACCTTCATTCAACAATAAAACAATCTTCTCAGTGAAAAAATGTGTTTTTAAAAATTAAAAATTGCAAATGCTTGGCGTATTGCTTGTAAATATATATTGAGATCTATACTTGTTCAGTCTTATGAGTGTCCACCTGAACCAGCCTGCATGCCTTTGCCACCATTGCACAGTGCACAGCCACAGCACCCAGCAGATCTACACATGGACTCAGGCAGAGCTTGGTGGACCTGTTCATCTTCCACGCCAGCATGTAAAGTGGCCATAGGGCAGAGTTGAAGCAAGCCGGGATGCCAGGCTTGCAAATGGCGTCAGCCAACATGGCCCCCATGCCACAGAAGAGCTTGTAGCAGACGTGGTGAGCTGTGTAGAAGAGGCACTCGAGTAGGAACACAATCACACAATCAGACACAATGCGAAGAGTGGAGAACACCTCTGCTGCACAGCGACGGTACTTCTGCTCCGATCTGTGTGTGTGTGTGGGGGGGGGGGGGGGGGCCTAAAGGAGTGCTCGTCTTGGCTGAGTGGCTAACCGTGTTGCAATCCCTCCCATAACTGATTCAACAGCATGGTGGTCCAGGACCAATTGACGTGTATTGTCCTCACACATGGTGACGAAGCTGAATCCTGATGATGATCTGCTGAGTGCAAAGGTGCAGCAATAGAGCAACCACACACACACACACACACACACACACACAAGACATGTACCTTGTTACAGTGTGTAGCTCTAATCTGGTGTCCAACAGCTCCACATCAGTTGCATCAGCAGGAATACGCTCGTTGATTGTATTTTCAGCACGCCTTTGCTCAGTTTGGGTAAATTCATCCTTTGCAATCCTGTAATCGGGCTTTGCTGCAGCAAAGGGTGTATCCCTGTCTCGTGACGATTGTTCTCGTTCAATGTTAGTGAACTGAACCTCTGCATTGACCTTCCGAGGAGGCTGGATGAGGCTTGAGGTGTCACCTTGTACAGACGTTGGCTTCTTTACATGTTGCACAGGGGCTGCCAGTTGGTTCCTGTCTATCCCCCCAAGGAGGAACCAACAAATGAGATTGGATATTACACATCAGTGAGAGCTTGCCTGGTGTAGAGGGTGCTTTCGTAACAGGAGCAGCCTCAGAGCTGTCATTATCCCAGTCCGAACCTGACTCGTCTTTCTCCGCACGTGTGCTGCGGAACTGTATTAAACAAGATACAAGTCAATAGCCGATCGACGAAAACCCACTTACCATCATTTTTGTATATTTTCTGGTTTACCATGGCAACAGTCATGCGCACGAGTATACTAAAACCACAATGGATGTAGACAACTTGATGGAATCGTCCGAGTTCCCGCTTACACCTGAACCCAGGTTTAGTGTGGCACCACCTGCTAGAAGTAACGTCTTCGTAGTTCCGTTGCAGACACCACTGTCAACAATGCAGCAACGCCGAAGCGAAGACAACGAACTAATTTCAAACGACGAATCATTGGCGGACCTTCAGCCTGAAAACAGCGACGAGGACGACAACGACCAGTCGATAGTACTCACGCAGGAACAACAGGTTGGCAACACACCAACACACTTTACCCTAATTGACGCGCACTATTAAAAACACAGAAGGTCGAATATATGGCCGCCTTAGGTTTGGTGCCACCTGCCGTGCTTGAAGGTGCTGTTTGGCCGAATCTGATACATATAAGTACACACAATCCTCATCCATTTTTAAAACAGAAATCCACCGCAGACAGCAGGTGTTAAAGGCAGAGTACGGGAACTGGTGGGACAGGCTTCACAGCACAGTGTGTTAACTGTGTGGCTTCTTGCCATGATGCCACTTTAGTTCGTTTGTAGGACTTCTGTCTTGTTCCCAAGACGGAGAGTGGGATAATAAATGGGCTCCAAATGGAGCAAGGTGAGGATATTTCAAATGCTCAAATGCGTAGTCTCTGGTCTGTTGTTTTATTTTCTTGCTGTAAATCTTTTTATTTGTATTCAATATAGTGCCATATACTTCAGAGTTTGTTGAAGACACTAGTGGCTTGCCTGCCCAGCAGGTGGCAGCAGGGCCGGATGAGGGTGCCCTGGTTGAACAGATCACCTACCTCACCTCATGGCCCCAGAGTAACAATGAGAGCACGGTGCACACGGAGGTGAACACACCTCCTGAGGATACATTGGAGCAACAGAGAGGAGACCTCCTACAGTCACTGAAATACATGGTGTGTGGGTGTGTATATGTGTGGTGTGGGTGTATGTATGTGTGATGTGTGTGGTGTGTGTGTATGTGTGGTGTGTCTGTATGTGTGGTGTGTGTGTATGTGTGGTGTGTCTGTATGTGTGGTGTGTGTATGTGTGGTGTGTGTGTATGTGTGGTGTGTGTATATGTGTGTGTGTATGTGTTTTGTGTGTATATGTGTGGTGTGTGGTATGTGTGGTGTGGTGTGTGTGTGTGTGTGTATGTGTGGTGTGTATGTGTGGTGTGTGTATGTGTATGGTGTGTGTGGTATGTGTATGTGTGGTGTGTATGATGTGTGTGGTGTGTGTATGTGTGCGTATGTATGGTGTGTGTGTGTGTGTGTATGTGTGTGTGTGTGTTTGTAATGTGTGTTTAATCGCTGATACTGCATATCAGTGATGTGTGTTTGATGGTGATGGGATCACTGATGTGTATGTGGTGGTTAGTGTACTACTTTGCAGTGAGTGAGGCCATGCCACAGCTATTGCTGGTAGACAATCGACCTTAACCAGATTCACATGCTCCTTTATCATGGCAGCGTGTGCTTGTAGAATGGGCTGTTTTTTAATGCCATGAAAATTAAGAAAGCTCTGTAGATGTAACCCTCGCCTGGCAATTTTCAGTAACTATACAATCTGTTGCCTCACAATCACCACTAATCAGTGGTTATCATGCATCCATCTTTGTATACTATCCATTTATCTTCCTCCTCTTCTACCTTCCCCCTCCCATGTGTCCTCTTCTACCTTCCCCCTCCATGTGTTCTCTTCTACCTTCCCCCTCCATGTGTTCTCTTCTACCTTCCCCCTCCCATGTGTCCTCTTCTACCTTCCCCCTCCCATGTGTCCTCTTCTACCTTCCCCCTCCATGTGTTCTCTTCTACCTTCCCCCTCCATGTGTTCTCTTCTACCTCCCCCCTCCATGTGTTCTCTTCTACCTTCCCCCTCCCATGTGTCCTCTTCTACCTTCCCCCTCCATGTGTTCTCTTCTACCTTCCCCCTCCATGTGTTCTCTTCTACCTTCCCCCTCCATGTGTTCTCTTCTACCTTCCCACCCCCACCCCCCCCCCATGCCTCCCCTCTTGACAATGTACAACATCCCAGTATTGTGACACACCTGTTCTGTTTCCATAGCAACACTTGGCAGCAATGAAGCAGCTGCCAGTAGATGAGCATCAGCTGCAAGCAACTCTGCAACAACTGGCAAACGCATTCAACCTGCCACAGTGATCATTAAAAAGAGTTTTATTATTTTTATTCTGGACAACTTTTTTTTTTTGCACATATACTTTAATCAAACCATAATATCAGAAGTGTATCAAGAATATCCTGGAATATCCTGTTGTGCTGGAGTAGGTGCTACCTGTTCATCTTGACCCTGCAGTGTTATGTAGAATTGGCTGTAAATATTAAACTGATTCACAACATGAGTTGCACAAAATGATTGTGAATTAGCATGTAATATATATTTTGGTTGATACATTATCTGTTTGTATTCATTTTAGAGTTCCTCATACTGTAACACCCAAACATATATCACTGTGTTAGCCCCCTGCCATATATCACTGTGTTAGCCCCCTGCCATATATCACTGTTAGCCCCCTGCCATATATCACTGTGTTAGCCCCCTGCGTTGACCATATATCTGCTCACCACCTCCACATTTCAGTTCTGGTACCTCCAGCCCTATGACATATGGTACCTCCAGCCCTATGACATATGGTACTTCCAGCCCTATAAGGTGGGATCTATAGGGATGGCGGGCTATCTGTTATGATTGATGCAGCATCAATTTTGGGAACCCTTGCTCCAAATATGCCTCTCCCCTTTTAATTGTAAACATTTTTAGGATTATTGCTTTATTCACTTGTATATTTATCCATATTATGAAATCATGCCGCTCTATCCCTCCCTCTCCCTCTCCCCTCCCTCTCCCTCTCCCCTCCCTCTTCCCTCCCTCTCCCTCTCCCCTCCCTCTCTCTCCCTCTCCCCCTCCCTCTTCCCTCCCTCCCCCTCTCCCCCTCCTTCTCCCTCTCCCCCTCCCTCTCCCTCTCCCTCTCCCCCTCCCTCTTCCCTCCCTCTCCCTCTCCCCCTCCTTCTCCCTCTCCCCCTCCCTCTCTCCCCCTCCCTCTCCCCTCCTTCCTCTCCCTCTCCCTCTCCCCCTCTTTCCTATGTATTCCTCTCTCTATCTCTCTCCCACCCTTCCATTTCTCTTCACTTCAAGCCAGCTTGTGCTGTTATTTATTATGCCACATGAAAATAACTGAAACTGTGCAATGCATTAATGGCCTGAGAAAATGGTAATTTCCACTGCAACCATATGTATGTGCTATGGAAGAGGCCCATACAAATACAGTTAGGGTTAAGTATTCGTTGCTGCATGTCTACTCATAACACTTCCAGTGCAATATTTCAGTAGTGTGACCACTTTTTCTGTTCCCATAGCAACACCTGGCAGCAATGAAGCAGCTGAATAACAGCTGCAAGCAACTCTACAACAACTGGCAAACGCACTCAACCTGCCACAGTGATCACTTAAAAGTTCTAATAGAATTTATTACACACAACATCACAAAACATCAGAAGTATTCACTGCCGGTATGTTTGAATGCCTGTACTCCATGGATGGGAGTGTATCGTACCGAGCCTCTCGGCCATGGCTGCTCGTAATTGTAATCGGGATGGGGCGGAGCAATGACCTGGGGATTGTGCAGGTGGGCAGGTCACAGGAGCGGAGTCAATAGCACAGTAAGGGGAGGGGTCAGATGCAGATATCTATTTATACCTGTGAGGGCAGGGCGAAGGGGTGTGTGTAGCTACTGTCAGGTGCCCACATTAGTTGACCCTGCTGTCAAGGGGAAGGTTGAAGGAAGAGATGAAGAGAAGCTTAGGTGTGTGCGCCTGTACCTGGTTCTGTATAGCTGCCTGCATCATAGGGTGGTATGGCGTTGGCATGTACATCTGCTGGGGGATTATGGGATTCCACATTGCTGTAAATGGGGTGGGTTGGGCAGCAGGACAGGGAGGGGGAGGAGGAGGAGGGAGAGAGGGGTTAACGGTTGCAACAATGTGGATACCCTACCTGTTGGGGTGGCACCTCCATAGTGCATGGGGATGGGGACCGGGGTCCCCTTGCTAACGTCAGGGGTGATGTAAAGGTCTCCCCTCACTGTTGGTTGGCTTATGGGGGTGAAGGCCTGCTGTAAGAGCTCTTGTGTAGACTGTGAGCTGTCCAGGGTGGGCATGCCTGGAGGGGTGCTGGGGGGCCCAGATCCATTGTCATTTTTACGACCCTCCTCCGTGGAGGGGGCGTGGCAATGACGTTGCTGAGAATTATCCATGTTAAGAGCCTGACTGGGGTCGATGGGCGGGGCCTCTGGGGTGTGGTTGACATTTCCTGGTGCCTCGGACTGCTCTATCCTCTCCATCTCGCGGTGGATCTGCATCACCTCTTCAAACTGCTGCTGGTTGTAGCTGTCGCTGTGCTGGGGTAGCATTGGGAGCCTCTCAAATGTAGGTCTGGGGACTCGCGGCTGTACTGACACCAGCTGGGGGTGGCCTGGAAGGACATACTGGGGAGGAGGAGGAGGTGGAGGAGTTAATTACTGAGTATTACTCAATCAAAGTTAATCAATGAAGTTGCTGATAAAATCTAAATAATTTTCACCAAAAGCATGCAAAATCTACTAATTTGAATGGCATTAAGTCTTCCCATCATTTTCCCACCCCATCCCTAGAACCCCACCTCCACCCCTCCACCCCTCCACCCTTCCACCCCCCTTTTCTCTTCCCCGGCAACATTTCTGTACCTGGAGTGGTTGGACCCTCATCAGTTGAACACCACTACCCACGTCAACCCACGCAAGGTCTCTCTGGGCCTCCATGGCAATCCTTGAAGGCATCCTGCCTGCACCTCTGCCCACTTGGCCACCTCTGCCCACTTGGCCACCTCTGCCAATCCTTGACTTTGATTTTCGGGACTGCAGGTCCAAACAGAGCAATGACCCATGACATGTCAAAAGAAAGGGGGGGGGGGTCCCCTTACATGTAGCTGTCTTGACATGGGTATTACCCTGGAGCGAGGTCTGTCTGTAGAGTCATAGCCATCTGTATTGGTGTGGCCAACCTGATTCAGCTTCCTGCGAAGGCGACGCTTCCTGCAAAAAGCAAATCTTTATGCTCAAGTTGCAAATGTCGAACAAGCAATCATGTACACAAAAAACATTTTAAAACACACACACACACACACACACACACACACACACAACAATACGTACAATGCAATGAAACACAAACATTTCATAGCGAACAGACCTGGTCCCAGGTCTGGGACTTGCAGGAAGGTCATCGGAGACTGGGGTGACAGCTGTTGGGGTTGATGCCTCAGCGTCCCCCATGACAGCCTCCACCTGATAAGGGACACAAGCAGTGCCTATAGTGACCACACCACCCCCTAGTGTACTCACCTCTGGCTCCACCCTTTTCCTCAGTGACCCCCTCGTTTCCAGGACATGTGGCGCTCGGCCACTAGCACTGTTGAAGGTCGAAGGTCGGGAGTCAGCCGCAGTGTGCCTGATTCTCGACCTCCGTGATGCCGGCATCTTCTCTTGACTTGAACGCAGCAAGAAACGCTCCAATGTCTCCTGGAGGAGGTTTTGTATTAAGGCGCAACATATTGGGTCCAACGGGGGGGGGGGGGGGGAAATGCAGGCATTAAAATTTTTGGAAGAAAGTAATGATGGTAACTATGGCTATGGTAACTATGGTTACGTTCCCGCACTCTGCCCCTCCTCTCTACCAAAATAGAATAATAGAATTCGGAAGGGGGGGGGGGGGGGGGGGAAGTGTAGATGGCCTCACTACAATACAAGTGGCTGGGGTTTGGGATAGCCGTCGACTCAGTACAATTAGTACGATAGTGCCGCATATTGTGTGTTCGCGCATGCGCCATAAGGTCCATACATTGTGTTTGCGCATGCGCCGATAACTCACTTTTCGCCGCTGCGATATTTCCTGATCTTCCTTTTCTTCCAGCAACTTGTACTTGTCCTGTAGTTATAAATAATAATCTTGGTACTCGCAGCGCGCGCGTGCGCGTACCTCGCGTATTTTTTTCGTGGACGTGGGTCTAGTGAGGGCGACTGCAGCCAGCGAAGTGACACTTGCCATTTCTCCAGCGTCGTCCGATCCGCCTTTTCCGTGCTGCTGTAACCGTTCCGTAGACTCCGACCTGTTGGACGTAGGAGGCGAGGGTGCGACGGACGAACGAAAGCGCATTCGCCTAGCGGCGATTGCTGGAGATGGTTGCGGCGAATCGTAATGGACGACTCGCTCGAACAGGGCATTACTCGACGACCCCTGCACATTTGCTGGAAGCGACCTGCGATGTAAATTCCCGATTAGCGCTGCCTCGAGCCCAGACCAGTCACTGCGCATGCATGAACTTACCTGCTGCCCGTAATCTCGGACATTGCTATGCATTCAGCCCTGGCAATGACTGGAGTTCCGTGTTGAATGGCTACCGAGTGGGACTGGGATTTGAAGTCCTGCCGGCATAATTTATATCAGCTCATTTCAAGTTCATACACCATATGCATAATATAAATATGCTTACGTGCGTAACTCCACCCTCTTCCATATGAATGCTCTGCCATTTTTATAAGAATAGTCAGGGTAGTAAAGCCAATAATAAGGACTATATTACAATTTCTCTTACCTCTACTTCGTCTCGCTTTCTTCTCCTGTACCCTTTACGTATGCACACTACTACCAAGAGAAGCAGCAGCAGAACCGTTAGAGCTCCGCCCCCTCCGGCGCCAGCGATGATGGGGAGATTGGACGATTTTGGTGAAGGCGATACCACTGTGACGGAAATAACCTGCGTGTGTGCAGAATAATAAATGCGCGTTCCGTTACTCATGCAGTGAAGTTATTCGTACGCGGTGAAAACGCACGGGGTATGTATCGACTTCTTTAGCTTCGGCGAAACTCGCGATAACTGCATCAGGACTGACGACAGCTCCGTTGATCTGCACGCAGAATGTGACATCCGCACGACCGCTGTACAGCGCACCAACACCCGTGATCTGGAGAGGGTTAAATCAAGTTAATGCATGTAGGTGCGTTCGCGTATATACGAGCGGCCTACTCTAACTTGGACCGTTGTCGATGATGTCTGGCTCGACTGCACGGACTGGGCCAACGCGCTTTCCAACTCAAAGTAATCGGGCGAAGAGAATTTCGATATGGCCGCATGCTCCGACTCCTTCAGACCCAACACAATCAAAATCAAGTTTTCTTGGCACGTCTGTGGATCTATGGTGAATGCGGGTGCTTTCGAGGTCTGAATTGCTGTTGAGTATGCTGAAATAGAATATGTTTGTACAGTTGCACTAACAGGGAAAATAGAAGTCACCAAAGGTGTTGTAGCTGTGAAAAACAATTGCGCTAGCATTGAAGTTGATTCCACATGAGATGGAGATGATGAAGGCACTGAGGTAGATTGTGGAACAAGTGATGTGGATGAAGGCACTGAGGTAGATTGTGCAACAAGTGATGAAGGCATTGAGGTAGATTGTGCAGCAAGTGATGTGGATGAAGGCACTGAGGTAGATTGTGCAACAAGTGATGTGGATGAAGGCACTGAGGTAGATTGTGCAACAACAAGTGATGAAGTTGATGAAGGCATTGAGGTAGATTGTGCAACGAGTGATGTGGATGAAGGCATTGAGGTAGATTGTGCAATAAGTGATGAAGGCACTGAGGTAGATTGTGCAACAAGTGATGAAGTTGATGAAGGCATTGAGGTAGATTGTGCAATGAGTGATGTGGATGAAGGCACTGAGGTAGATTGTCCAACAAGTGATGATGGCACTGAGGTAGATTGTGCAACAAGTGATGTGGATGAAGGCACTGAGGTAGATTGTGCAACAAGTGATGAAGGCATTGAGGTAGATTGTGCAACAAGTGATGTGGATGAAGGCACTGAGGTAGATTGTGCAACAAGTGATGAAGTTGATGAAGGCATTGAGGTAGATTGTGCAAATAGGGATGAAGGCACTAAGGTAGATTGTGCAACAAGTGATGAAGGCACTGGGGTAGATTGTGCAGGAGATGGGGTTGGTGAAGATTGTCCAACAAGTGATGAAGACACTGAGGTAGATTGTGCAACAAGTGATGAGGATGAAGACATTGAGGTCGATTGTATCACAAGTGATGAAGTTGATGAAGGCATTGAGGTAGATTGTCCAACAAGTGATGAAGGCACTGAGGTAGATTGTGCAACAAGTAATGTGGATGAAGGCATTGAGGTAGATTGTGCAACAAGTGATGAAGGCACTGAGGTAGATTGTGCAGGAGATGGGGTTGGTGAAGATTGTCCAACAAGTGATGAAGGCACTGAGGTAGATTGTGCAACAAGTGATGAAGTTGATGAAGGCATTGAGGTAGATTGTTCAACAAGTGATGAAGGCATTGAGGTAGATTGTCCAACAAGTGATGAAGGCACTGAGGTAGATTGTGCAACAAGTGATGAAGTTGATGAAGGCATTGAGGTAGATTGTTCAACAAGTGATGAAGGCATTGAGGTAGATTGTCCAACAAGTGATGAAGGCACTGAGGTAGATTGTGCAACAAGTGATGAAGGCACTGAGGTAGATTGTGCAACAAGTGATGTGGATGAAGGCACTGAGATAGATTGTGCAACAAGTGATGTGGATGAAGGCACTGAGGTAGATTGTGCAACAAGTGATGAAGGCACTGAGGCAGATTGTGCAACAAGTGATGTGGATGAAGGCACTGACGTAGATTGGGCAACAAGTGATGAAGGCACTGAGGTAGATTGTGCAACAAGTAGTGATGTGGATGAAGGCACTGACGTAGATTGGGCAACAAGTGATGAAGGCATTGAGGTAGATTGTGCAACAAGTGATGTGGATGAAGGCACTGAGGTAGATTGTGCAGGAGATGGGGTTGGTGAATATTGTCCAACAAGTGATGAAGGCATTGAGGTATATTGTGCAACAAGTGATGTGGATGAAGGCACTGAGATAGATTGTGCAACAAGTGATGTGGATGAAGGCACTGAGGTAGATTGTGCAACAAGTGATGTGGATGAAGGCACTGAGGTAGATTGTGCAACAAGTGATGAAGGCACTGAGGCAGATTGTGCAACAAGTGATGTGGATGAAGGCACTGACGTAGATTGGGCAACAAGTGATGAAGGCACTGAGGTAGATTGTGCAACAAGTGATGTGGATGAAGGCACTGAGGTAGATTGGGCAACATTTGATGAAGGCACGGAGGTAGATTGTGCAACAAGTGATGTGGATGAAGGCACTGAGGTAGATTGTGCAACAAGTGATGAAGGCACTGAGGCAGATTGTGCAACAAGTGATGTGGATGAAGGCACTGACGTAGATTGGGCAACAAGTGATGACGGCACTGAGGTATATTGTGCAACAAGTGATGTGGATGAAGGCACTGAGATAGATTGTGCAACAAGTGATGTGGATGAAGGCACTGAGGTAGATTGTGCAACAAGTGATGTGGATGAAGGCACTGAGGTAGATTGTGCAACAAGTGATGTGGATGAAGGCACTGAGGTAGATTGTGCAACAAGTGATGAAGGCACTGAGGCAGATTGTGCAACAAGTGATGTGGATGAAGGCACTGAGGTAGATTGTGCAACAAGTGATGAAGTTGATGAAGGCATTGAGGTAGATTGTGCAACGAGTGATGTGGATGAAGGCATTGAGGTAGATTGTCCAACAAGTGATGAAGGCACTGAGGTAGATTGTGCAACAAGTGATGTGGATGAAGGCACTGAGGTAGATTGTGCAACAAGTGATGAAGTTGATGAAGGCATTGAGGTAGATTGTGCAACGAGTGATGTGGATGAAGGCATTGAGGTAGATTGTGCAACAAGTGATGAAGGCACTGAGGTAGATTGTGCAACAAGTGATGAAGGCACTGAGGTAGATTGTGCAACAAGTGATGTGGATGAAGGCACTGAGGTAGATTGGGCAACAAGGGATGAAGGCACGGAGGTAGATTGTGCAACAAGTGGTGTGGATGAAGGCACTGAGGTAGATTGTGCAACAAGTGATGAAGGCATTGAGGTAGATTGTCCAACAAGTGATGAAGGCACTGAGGTAGATTGTGCAACAAGTGATGAAGGCATTGAGGTAGATTGTCCAACAAGTGATGAAGGCACTGAGGTAGATTGTGCAACAAGTGATGTGGATGAAGGCACTGACGTAGATTGTCCAACAAGTGATGAAGGCACTGAGGTAGATTGTGCAACAAGTGATGTGGATGAAGGCACTGATGTAGATTGTGCAACAAGTGATGAAGGTACTGAGGTATATTGTGCAACAAGTGATGAAGTTGATGAAGGCATTGAGGTAGATTGTGCAACAAGTGATGTGGATGAAGGCATTGAGGTAGATTGTGCAAGAAGTGATGTGGATGAAGGCACTGAGGTAGATTGTGCAAGAAGTGATGTGGATGAAGGCACTGAGGTAGATTGTGCAACAAGTGATGAAGGCACTGAGGTAGATTGTGCAACAAGTGATGTGGATGAAGGCATTGAGGTAGATTGTGCAACAAGTGATGAGGATGAAGGCACTGAGGTAGATTGTGCAACAAGTGATGAAGGCATTGAGGTAGATTGTGCAACAAGTGATGTGGATGAAGGCATTGAGGTAGATTGTGCAGGAGATGGGGTTGGTGAAGATTGTCCAACAAGTGATGAAGGCACTGAGGTAGATTGTGCAGGAGATGGGGTTGGTGAAGATTGTCCAACAAGTGATGAAGGCACTGAGGTAGATTGTGCAACAAGTGATGTGGATGAAGGCACTGAGATAGATTGTGCAACAAGTGATGTGGATGAAGGCACTGAGGTAGATTGTGCAACAAGTGATGAAGGCATTGAGGTAGATTGTGCAACAAGTGATGAAGGCATTGAGGTAGATTGTCCAACAAGTGATGTGGATGAAGGCACTGAGGTAGATTGTGCAACAAGTGATGAAGGCATTGAGGTAGATTGTCCAACAAGTGACGTGGATGAAGGCACTGAGGTAGATTGTGCAGGAGATGGGGTTGGTGAAGATTGTCCAACAAGTGATGAAGGCACTGAGGTAGATTGTTCAACAAGTGATGTGGATGAAGGCACTAAAGTAGATTGTGCAACAAGTGATGAAGGCATTGAGGTAGATTGTGCAACAAATGACGTGGATGAAGGCACTGAGGTAGATTGTGCAGGAGATGGGGTTGGTGAAGATTGTCCAACAAGTGATGAAGGCACTGAGGTAGATTGTGCAACAAGTGACGTGGATGAAGGCACTGAGGTAGATTGTGCAGGAGATGGGGTTGGTGAAGATTGTCCAACAAGTGATGAAGGCACTGAGGTAGATTGTGCAACAAGTGATGTGGATGAAGGCACTGAGGTAGATTGTGCAACAAGTGATGTGGATGAAGGCACTGAGGAAGATTGTCCAACAAGTGATGAAGGCACTGAGGTAGATTGTGCAACAAGTGACGTGGATGAAGGCACTGAGGTAGATTGTCCAACAAGTGATGTGGATGAAGGCACTGAGGTAGATTGTGCAACAAGTGATGTGGATGAAGGCACTGAGGTAGATTGTGCAGGAGATGGGGTTGGTGAAGATTGTCCAACAAGTGATGAAGGCACTGAGGTAGATTGTGCAACAAGTGATGTGGATGAAGGCACTGAGGTAGATTGTGCAACAAGTGATGTGGATGAAGGCACTGAGGAAGATTGTCCAACAAGTGATGAAGGCACTGAGGTAGATTGTGCAACAAGTGACGTGGATGAAGGCACTGAGGTAGATTGTGCAACAAGTGATGTGGATGAAGGCACTGAGGTAGATTGTGCAACAAGTGATGAAGGCATTGAGGTAGATTGTCCAACAAGTGACGTGGAGGAAGGCACTGAGGTAGATTGTGCAGGAGATGGGGTTGGTGAAGATTGTCCAACAAGTGATGAAGGCACTGAGGTAGATTGTCCAACAAGTGATGAAGGCACTGAGGTAGATTGTTCAACAAGTGATGTGGATGAAGGCACTGAGGTAGATTGTGCAACAAGTGATGTGGATGAAGGCACTAAGGTAGATTGTGCAACAAGTGATGAAGGCACTGAGGCAGATTGTCCATCAAGTGATGAGGATGAAGGTATTGAGGTAGATTGTGCGACAAGTGATGAAGATGGCAAAATCATGGAGGTGGATAGTGGAATAAACACGGGGGCTGATTTTTCAAAATTAGATGACAGCTCAGAGGTTGGTAGTGCAGAAAGTGATGAAGTCCATGCCAGCACTGAGGTGGATTGTGCAGGAGATGGGGTTGGTGATGGCACAGTGGTTGATTGTTCAGAAAATGATGAAGATAACGAAGGTAATGATGTAATGGATGATGTAGTCATGAAAACTGAAGGCAGTGACTGTGATGGTGTCAAAGACAATGAAAGCACAGAGGGCATTGAATTCACTAAACTTGGCTGTAGAAGAGATGGAGAAAGTGCTGGGAATAATGTTGAAGGTTCTGTTTGTTGTGAAACAGACAGCACAATAATGCTGTAAATTGTTTCTTGTGATAGTGACAGTGACGAGGTGGTTACTGCAGTTGCAGTGGGAAATACTAATACTTCTGAATCAGAGGATAATGCCACTATCAGAGAAGGTGATTGAGTGAAATTCATTGTGGTATCTCCTACTGTGTAAGATTCTACTGTTAAAACAAACGTTGGCAGTGGTTTTGTTGAGGTTGGAAACACCAGTGTCATGGCGAGTGACGATGTATTTTCTGGCAAAGCTGAATCACCCAAAGTTGTGGGCTGAATTTGAAGGGCTGAACTCGCTGATAAAACAGCTACCTCTGTTGATAACAATGCACTACTTGATGGTGCTATTGCTGATGGGAGTAGTGTTGAAACAGTATATGTCACTGGGGTATCCATCAGCGATGTCAATAGTATTGATGACAGCAATGTGGTCGACCACCAAGCTGTCAATTCAGTGCTACCAGTGGTTAAAGTGGTTACTTTCGATGATAGAGTAAGCCATGTTGATGTTGCTGTTGGCGATACCAAACTGTCCACACTGGTAGCTGTCATAGCGGTGTTACTTAGTGTGCTGGCTATTAGGAACAATGCAAATGGTTAAGTATTTATAAATGAATAATGTGCCTATGCACGGCATGCAGACGGCTGATTGCTATACCTGTTGTCAGTACTGAGCTCAGGCCAGACGACGTTACAAAAATCATCCACGCAAAAAGGTACTTGTGTTTAAGAGATCGGGTTGACCGCATGCCTCGTGCTATATATTCAAGAAAGGAAGAAGTGATGAACGAATCTATGCTCGATTAAGCACAGATACTAGCACAGTACTAACCTCGTTCAGTTGCAGAGGCTCTCATGTTCCTACCAGTATGTCTATAATGATTACTGCAATGCAGTAAATGCCGGCATACATTTGACAAACACCGGCCCCTCTCAACGTACACTGTACACTTGCTGGGACTTCTTACCTTTAAGACGACAGAGGGCGCATACAGTTCACGGTGCACGGATCTGGCCACCCTCTCCCTCATGTGTGCAAACGTCGGCAATCGTGTTCGTTTCGTTTACCCGTTCGGTAGGCATAGTAACGGCTAAAACAAACAAGTACCTCTGTATCTGAGAAGTGTCAATGACCACAGGAATGGCTGGCACTTCCTGAACGTTACGGTTCGACGCTCTTGCACCATCAACAACAAACACGCGCAAACTACAAGGCAAGTTAATAGTGCCAGGCTAATATATCTTGTACGACTCTTCAACTCGTCTAGTATAAGTCTCCGGCTACAGGGGCGGATCCAGGATTTCAGAAAAGGGGGGGTTGTTAATGAATAATGATTAATTAGAGAGGTGGAGTGGTCTGGGGGAGCGCTGTAAGCTCCCCCAGCGGGGTCTGGGGCGGAGCCCCAGAAGCCAACGCTTTTTTAATTACATTATGCTCAAAACACTACATAAAACTGCGTGCAAAAACTGAAATTGTATATATTTTCATGAACAAATAATTCAGCAATTTACGATTATAAGAATTGCTGGATCTATGTACTACAATCGGATGCTTGAAACATGCAGTTTTCTGGGATGTGCTCGCAGATTTCATCCATGCACATGCAGGTACTCTTTCTTTAGCACGCATGCATGGAAATCAAAGCCAAAAGATGTTGGATATGTTTTGATCCTTCTCATTGATTAACTAGCTTCTTTGCGGTATCTAGCAAGCGCTCTCCATGACCATTTACATGTATACGGTGCCTCAATCTCTCATAATTATTTTCATGTTTAATCATATTACATATCAGCATTGATCAATCCATAATATGGATTAAAGTAAGAAAACTGCACGCATACTTGAGTATGAGTTTTTTTTTTAAATAAATGTCCTGTTTTTTTCTTTAGAGTGCAGTGTGATACTGTAGTTTATTGCATGCCGTATTGGAGAAAACTTTTCAGTTACATCGCCTCATGCATGGTTGCATTATGATTCATATTGCAATTGCATAGAGACGAGCGAAAGAAAATCGACTCCGCTATTACAGAACAAGCAATCGCTATAGCGATCGTTTTAAATCACGTAGAGTAGATTGTAAAACCTTCTGCACTGACCGAAAATGCTACAGAAAGCTTGGCAAGACATTATCGCGGGTCCGTTACACGAGGCACGCGCACGCTGAACTTCAGTAGAATCGCCGTTACTTATTGTTTAGCATCAGTACAGAAGCTATGTTGCTTGTTATTTTATATAAAGAATACAGCTGTAAAGACAAATTAAGCCTCAGACGTACGTACGCAACTAAACACCGCGCGCTTACGTAAGAATGATTGATCAATCTATGGTTAATAACTATACGTGTGATTATTAATAACAATTAATCGCAATCCGGATCGATTCGGTTAGCCTCTTTCCTTGCTAGTGTGGAAGCGCCTTTAGGAATCTTTCTCTTTTGTTCGGAATTTCCTATTAGTGAATGTTAATATTATTCATTACGGGTCTGAAAGGGGGGGTTGCAACCCCCCCAACCCCCCCCCCCCCCCCCCCCCCCTGGATCCGCCACTGCCGGCTATATCTAGTTGTGTGATAAATATTAAACAATCATATATTTGCATGTGCTTTTTGTACAGCCTGGAAACGAGAAAAAGACCCAAGATATCATCATCATGACGTCCGAAATAGGCTTATGATTGAGGGTAAAAACTGCAAGGCCAATGGGAAGGGGGAACGTTTGCCAAATTGGTGGCGGCTTAAGCTTCGTTGCTGCTCTGGGTGGTCTCGTACCCAGACCCAAATGTATATTACGTAAGCAAGGAGTGGGTCAATGGTACCAGAGATAATATATATATTATCTCTGATGGTACGAGATATTGCATGTCACGCGACCCGCGCGTACCGAGAAACTATAAAATATAATTACGGGTAGCGCTTATGCACCTATCAATGGTAAGTGTTACCCCCCCCCCCAATCCGGGACATATGGGAGATTAGTGGGAGACTGGAGGATTTGACCATTGATTCTGCCAGCACGCGTACGCCCATTGGGTGTGGTCAACAGCAAATGGCGCTGCGAATTGACCAGTTGTTAACCCCCAACCATGGGGCGTTTGATTTAATAAATGTGCAATCCCCCATATGTCCCGGATTTTGGGGGGGGGGGGGGGGGGGGGGGGGGGGGGGGGGTTGCACTTACCACTGGTAGGTGCATTACACCACTCTGTAGAGAACTTTCATGACGCTGGGTTTAAAATTTAAATTGTGTTATATTAATTGCTTCATGTTAATTGGTGCTAGGTTTACTGTGGAACTGTTGTATGGGCTTATGCTGTGGAAATGTTGTATGGGCTTATACTGTGGAAATGTTGTATGGGCTTATGCTCGGTTTTAGGTGGTTTTTGGTAAGTCGACTTTTTCACCATGATGTATTCGTTACTTAACCTAGGATTTTCGCAAAAACCCGAGTTGACGCAGGCTGGTTTTTCATTGTCACAGCATATGATTTAACCTTGAACTAAACCTCTATGGATATCAAATATACGAGGGTTAATAATAGAAGCCTGCGATAAAACGCTTCAACCACCGCATATGGATTTAGCTTTGCATTTCTTTAAATCAGCATCAATGCCACGTACTGTCGTTTCTCATACGCTTCAAAGTGAGTTTTAACACGCTGAGTGACTGTCCTGATTGCAGCGCCCCGTCGGGCGCGCGGGTACTTCCAAAGAAGTGTATACGATACGTGTATATGAATCTTCATTGGGCAAGTCCACAATTGCAAAGACAATTGCGTCTTGCTCCTCACATTGCTGTGGTTCGTGCTGCTCAGTAATTAACGCCATGCCATATTGTGCGCATGCATCATGCAATCCGGAATATATAAGCGTTTGATTATATACTTGGCACATACAGTACTTATACTGTACATGTACTTTACTTAGATTCATGTGACATAATTTAAAAATATTCATTACTTGTTGCCAAGGGGGGTCTTTATACCCCAAAGACCCCACCCCCCCACCCTGAATCGGCCCCTGCAAAAAAAAAAAAAAAAAAAAAACCCTTGCTTTTCTCGTTCCCAGACCATTTTTTCTCCCTAGTCGTCTTCTTATGAGGGAGTATAACTCGAGATACACATAATGAAGCACGAAACTGATATAAGTAATCCTTACGTACCAATAATTGGAGTGCTATAGTAAAAGCGTTCCCATGGCAATATTTCACGTATAATTAGAAGTGTGGGAATTTGCATGTACGCTAAATGCCTGCACGGGAACCAAATTTGAGAACTAAACGACGAGACGAGATACCATGGGAGGTATGTGGAGGGTAGCCTGTGCATTTGCCATCTTGGTAGCTAGTGCAGTTGCTATTCTTTTTTTCAGATTTATAAAGAGGCGTATAGACAATGGATTGAATGGTATAACAGTTTAAACCAATACTTTAATAACTCGCATATTAAAGATATAAAACATGATGACATTGTTATGTCATATTTTTGGAGTTGCAGTATTTTTTAAAAACCACTAGCCCCCTGAAAAGCCACATGCCCACAATACTCTGGCCCTCCAATATCATAATACAGCCTTCATACGACCTCCTCCAACATGCTCAGATGCTCCACATGACAGATATTTTGACACACATACAATAATAAATCACATGAGAATACTGCACATGAGGGGTCTAGCGTACAAAAAGTATAATTAATAATTATTTAAGAACGAAACAAATACACACATATATATTTCGACTTCACACACCACTAATAGTTCATTCTACCTCAGCAAACCAACCATCTCCAAGTTCTCCCTGATGATAGCTTCAATGACTGCATCAATAACAACCCTGATGTTGCCCGTGTTGGTTGCCGTGGTGAAGTGGGGAGTGATTGCTTTTGTTTTTGTCTTGTTGCATGCCAAGAATTCGTTTTGTATGAACTGTTTGGCCGCTTCAAGATCATGGTCTGGGCCTGAGGAAGCAGGACAAATGTGTCAGGAATCACTTACACTCTTATCTGCATACCTTTGTATTCTGGGAAGAAGTCTTTAAGCTGTCGATCTGATTGTAAAATTTTCGTTTCAAATGAGTCCACCTTGTTCAAAAATAGTATCTATAGAAAGAAGTGTTGAACAGGGAGGAGGGAGGGAATGGACATTTGTTGGAGGGAGGTAAGGGACTATGTGTTAGAAGGAAGGAGGAAGGGAATGGACATGTGTTGAAGGGACAAACTATTGACAGCTACATGGAGTTTATGAACATAAGGTTTCTAAACTGGACAACACACACAACATTTCCCAAATGTGGTTCATTAGCTCAGCTGCTGCTCTTTCTAAAGAAAACCACTAGCAATATGGCTGCCACTTAAGATTGCAGGGGCTGGGGAGGAGAAAGTGGCTTTATCTCACCATGCTGGTTTTAGCAAAGATTGGTTTGTTGCAAATCTGTTCGAAAAGTTGAAGTGCCTCTCTCATTCGGTTCTAAAAGTAGGAACAGGTGTGCATGACGTACTGCCCAGTGGACAAGGCTGTCCTTACCGTGACCCCATCTTCAGCGAGGGTCATATCGTAGCCATTGAGGGCCACCACAAACAGCACAGCCTTGACATCATCGAAACATTGTATCCACTTACTTCTCTCTGACCTCTGACCTCCTACATCCACAATTCTGGAAAGATAGCCATCTCATCTGCTGTCACATCCCCAACCTGTTACCACACACCCTTGTTGCCACACCCCTTCTGATGACCCATTGCCACACCCTTTCTGATGACCCATTGCCACACCCCTTCTGATGACCCCTTGCCACACCCCTTCTGATGACCCGTTGCCATACCCTTCTGATGACCCATTGCCACACCCCTTCTGACAACCTTTTGCCACACCCCTCATGATAACCTATCACCACACCCATGACTTATAACCACACCCTAATGGCCTGTGTCCATACCCATACATGTGACACCTTGTAGAGAGCACTGATATTAAACCAGAGGTAACCAGGTAACCAGACGTAACCAGAAGTAACCAGAAGTAACCAGAGGTAACCAGAAGTAACCAGACTGAGAGGTGCAGCTCCTACCTGTAGATTAGCTTGTTCACTCTGAATGAGGTTTCAATGATTCCAGTAGTCTGCACGCGAGATCTCAGCACATCCTGTTCGTTGGGCACGTAGTCGGGCTGAAGGACTCTGTCCATCTCCTCAAAGAAGCTAAAGATGGGATGAGGGAGGGATTAGGGAGGGGGAGGGTGGTGGCGAGGGTGGGGGAGGGTGGGGGAGGGTGGTGGTGAGGGAGGGATGAGGGTGATGATAATGGGAGGGTGGTGATGGAGGAGGTGATGGTGATGTTGGGAGGATAATGATCTTGGGATAGTATTGGCACTATCTTACTAATTTGCTGAATCCTCAATCTGGTATTCGTATGCACGTTTAAAGCAGGCTTTAACCCCTTGGTCACTCCACAACTGTTTAATGGCTTCTGAAAGCTTCTGGGGCATGCTGCTGAAGTCTTGAAGTGATTTTCCAAGAGCCTGTATAGTGTCTGCATGTACCTAGTGGGTGGGAGGGAGAGAGGGAGGGAGGGAGGGAGGGAGGGAGGGAGGGAGGGAGGGAGGGAGGGAGGGAGGGAGGGAGGGAGGGAGGGAGGGAGGGAGGGAGGGAGGGAGGGAGGGAGGGGAGGGAGGGAGGGAGGGAGGGAGAGAGGGAGGGAGGGAGGGAGCAAAAGAGGTCACATTCTCACGCTTGCAGTCTTCATGAAGCCATACAAGCTAAATGATTACCGAATTAGACGGGTCTGAAAACGAGATGCCAAGACGCGCCATGTTGTCCACCACTGCCAACATTGATTGCACCAGATTTTTGAATACAACATGCTGGTGAGAAGAATGAAGTATTGCGGCCATGAAGGATGGACATGAAGGATGAGGTATTGTGGACATTAAGGTGGCTTACTTTGAAAGAGTCCAGTTCCTCTTTTGAGTAGCCATCTCCATGAATGATCTTCATCTGTTTCACAATTGTACTCTTTCCTGACTCACCAGTGCCTGATGGGAAGGAGGAAGTGGGAGGAGAGATGAAGAGTGAAGAGATTTGAATCTCATCAAATGTAGGCACACTTGAGGGTGTGTACAGTGTGGAGAGATGCTGCTTTGCTGGGCTTCTAACAGTGAGGATAAGCTGGGGTGTGTGGCCAAAGGCTTTTAAAGACTGCATGCTGTGGGTGGGGCTACATAATGGTAGGCGTGGCTACATAATGGTAGGCGTGGCTACATAATGGTAGGCGTGGCTACATAATGGTAGGCGTGGCTACATAATGGTAGGCGTGGCTACATAATGGTAGGCGTGGCTATAGGCTGTGTTACAAAGGATGCATGGATGGCTGTGAGTGTTCTATAGCCTGATATAGATATGAAGTGTGAAGCATGCCTTTTTGAATAAAAGACAGATAACAATGCAAGCAGTGAAGGAATATCCACTTCCATACTTCTGTGTACCCTTACGTCCACTTCTATGCACCCTTACATCGAGACATTAAAATTAAAATTAATTTTGCCTGTAGCTAGTATGTTGACAAATACAATGATGATCCGTGTATGTTCAGATCCATGCTGTAATGGATATGGGTCAAATGGCAGGGCAGAAGGCCTAGTCCCAGCAGCCTTGCGTATACAATTATATACTTATGAAATCTGATACCAATTAGTCATATCTTAGGACAAAGAAAAAATATGTCATAGTGTACCATGGGAGGGGGGAAGGGGAGGAGGGAAGGGGACATGTGGTGTGTGTGTGTGTGTGTGTGTGTGTGTGTGTGTGTGTGTGTGTGAGTGGTGCATGACAAACACTCCAGGAGGCTCCTGTTAACATGGCCCAGTGGGAGTGGCCAATGTGAATGCACACATGCAGGCTGGAATGAGCTGACTAGTGTGCCAGCTAGTTGTGCCCTCCCACCCAACAAAGCTAACACCTCCCATATTCTAGCAAGACTGATTGCACAAACTTAAGACCGGTAGTAGATCAGCTAGTGAATGCCTCTATGAAGACCACACACTCCCTGCTGCTCTATGAGGACTACCCCTCAAGGATGATGTTTGCAAAGTTCACTGATGCATAAGGACTGGATCATAGGCATAGTCCCAGGCTGTACAATTTATGCTATATTCCATTTGTTGCACAGAAGGTTAAAGTGAAATTCTAGCCACTTCTGAGTACCATACACTCCCCCCCCCCCCTCCCCCTCCCTCCAAGTGGGGCGGGGGGGAAGGTTTCAAACTTCAGAGAGAAAGCTTGTCCATTATTAGCCATTATTAAACAATTGTCCATTATTAAACAATTGCCGTTAGGGTTCGATTGTGCGCAAACAGCGTGTCTATTAGAGCGAACTCCATGCATAGGTACTTAGTTACGCTCAATCACGTACATGGCCTGTAAATTAACGTGCTTTTCGGTAAGTGCGCTGTTGAGGGGATGAAATAAATTTACAAGCCAGCTGATAATTTCTGTTTATAATTTGCACCCATAGATTCTAATCTATAATTTAGTGTTTCTCTTTATAGAAGGGAGGGTGTTTGTCGCACAAATACTTAAATGGCCAGACATGTAAATAGTTCTACTACGGAACAGAAACACAACAACTCAAAACGTCATGACCCCGCCAGGATCGACGGAAAACACTGTAATTACAGCTGTTGCATTTACACATGAAACACGAGGTCTGTACTATACTGTAGCGCGAGTACCATGGAGGGGGAAGATACCGCTGAACAGTATCAGGTTTGAAGCATTATGTGTGGTAGGCCTACTCCCACGTTTTGTTCTTTGTTAATTACAATCTAACGAGTCGTTCGTCCCACAGTTTCTTTGGGACTATGGGATCTAAGCTATCCCACATAACGCAGAAGCGCGCCTAATCAGCCCGTTGTACCCATGCAACACGCCGCCTTACCCAGAAGCAGTATCTTTAGCGTGTTGTCGAAGTCCCTTCGCTCCATCTTGATCTGTCTCTCGATATCCCTACTCCTTTGCCGTGCTTCTCTTTCTTCCGGCGTCGTTTCTGCAACACAATTCCCCATTTCTGCTTCGCCTTGGTTGGAGAGAGACTGCGCTCCTTACGTACGCAGATAATAGGATCTGTTAATATAATACGTCATCTACTTTTCAGAACTGCACGTGATCGTGAGTTCAATTACCATTATTAATCGTGCATTAACCCGACATGACATTGTATAAGGTAGTTTATGATTACTCCAGTCGATAATGGAATACTGTGATCAGCAGACAATTTCAGTGGTAAAATTGAATGTATGAACTGCTCTCAATGGGGGGGGGGCTGATTTAATATAGAATTAATTAATTAGTCCAACATAATACTGATAGGTGCTCGTTTACTATACAGAACTATGGGCCTATATTCGGTTTTGGTATGTTACATCAGTTCAGTGCTATAGACATTTTTTGTGATCCAGTATAGAGCTATTCTCCGCTATGACCTATGTGTGCTACAAATTGTATCTACCCGGACAAAAATATGGCATATTGACTTGTATCAATTGCTCAGGGAAGTCAGGCTGAGGAACTGCATGTGTTCGTTGTAGATGAGTCAGTTCCTACACACAGACCCATTCGTCTTTGCATTGCCATTGACCGTTTAGGAAGACCGTGACGTTAGCTCGCACAACTCCCGATCTTTGTAATGGTGGACTTGCCGGCACATTTATAAATAATCGTCTCTGGGCAGACTGTAGATTCCAGAGATGCCGCCAAGCCGGCCTGGCACCGCTCCTGGAAATATCATTCATTCTAACGAACGGCTTCCCGCTATGCAAGCATTGCCTCCTCCCCAGCATAGAACAGTTAAACATTCGTTAATCGCACGGATGGTACTACACCCAGAACGTTGACAGCTGTGGGGAAAAAAATAATAATAATAATAATAATAATAATAAATTCATGAAATTCAAAGAGATGAAAGATATGCAATTGAAAAACTTAGTGGGAGAGATATAACATATGAACGGGCGTTTTGATAGATATTAAATTGCTGTATATTGTATAATTGCATTTGCGATGTGAAACTTAGTTTGTCTAACGCTGAGAGACATTTTTGGGGTGTGTAGCTGCTGACGGTGTACGATTACTGTATAGCCGGCTAATAACTTGTAAGTATGTAAGGTTTGATCTGCAAAGTGTGATATTCAGTCACATTATTTGGCAAAGGTATTGCCTATAAATAACGCAATGCAATATCTTGAGTGTAAATGCACTTTCTCATAGACGATTATGGACTTATACAAAGTTCTGGTTAATGCAGGATACATGCATGTACATGTAACATGTGTCTCTGTTGTCTGTTTCATCACACATTGTACAGGGTGTTTCACTTATTAATTAACTAAAAGCTAAAAATACTAGAACTAAAATTAATATTATCTTTAATATTGATTGATTAAACTCCTACATGTAAATCAGGGAAATCAAACAAAACACTATTTCAATTTTGAATAACTCCTAAACGGAAGTAATTAATTAAGGACAGTAGATTTTAACTAACCTACACACACCCAATATTTATTTAGCATTAAGTGGCCATCATATCTTGATTTAGTGGTTTGAATTTATTAATAAATTAGGCTCAAAGTTGCAGCTTTTGGATGCCTATAAAATTATATATTTTAGGTGTTGTTGGGAATTACCTTCTTTGATTGTTAGTTAATTAAATGTTAAGTTTGTTTACATCAGCACTTTAGCGATTGTGGAACACACTATACACTGTGCATGTCCATGTGTAGGATTTGGCACAATCTCTTTATTGCCAGTATCAATTTTTAAAATTTATTCTTATTTTGCAAGCATGAGCCAGCAAATACCTAGTGTGAATGCATGACACTTTTTTTAAATCAATAGTTTAGTGCACAATATGCGCATCAAAATATGGCAAGTGATGGACCATTATTTGTGACAATACACATATACAGAGCCTATTGATGAGGGTAAAAGTTGACAGAATACACTGAATGGAGACCAGACTTGGAAGCTGTTACATTTTTGGCTGTAGCCATTTGTGCCTGTCTGCTGACCTTGACATCTGAATCGATATCAGCTTTAGAGTTCTGACATGTACATGTACATGTAATTACACTAAAGGTTTTATGTTAATAGTAAGGGGAGAACAGGATAGGAAGAAGGGGCAAGTGCAAACTAATTCCATCACAGGCTACAAGTACTTGGTTTACGAGAAAGATAGGGTGGGGGGGAGGGGGGGGGGGGGGCACTGCACTAATATTATGAAACAAAAGTTTCATCACAAGTCATGTTAAAGATGCATTCATTAGTGCAGTCTGCAACTAGCCAGGTTATGGCATAGATGAGCAATGGACTAGAGATGTTGAGCATGCATCCTCCACCCCTGGTGTGCTTCCAACCACTGGAGTAAAATCGCTACCAATACATACAAGTGCCTTGCAGACCTGTTGGCATCAAAGTGGGTATCTCCCCTACAGTCAAAATATTGGATAGCTACATTGCAGCTTGTCCTTTTCCCTCCTCCACTCATCAATACAGTGCATCAGAGGAGCCTGCTGGACCAAAGGGCATGCAATAAGCATCCCATCCTCAACTGACCTGGTGCATAGAGGGTATCTAGGTGTACTTTGGCCTACATTGTAACCAGACAATCTGCCCAATGTTCAAATCAATTACTCCATCTTTATGCATTTGTGTGTATATTCAACAGCACGTGAGCATGTGAGCACGTGAATATTTTGTTATTGACATTAATTAAAAAGCGCTGGTGTAAGTGTGTATAAAACATAAATCAATGCCAGTATCAGATATCAAATTATAGGCACATAATGATATGCATAAACTTGGCTCCGTAAGCGACTGCTGAGAAAGCCAGCCGCATTTGAATGACATCCTTTTTACCGCTAGACTAAAATGTTTTGTCTGCAGCGGGAGCAATAGCAGGTGCATCAGAGGCAGCTGAGCTTAGGAAGCACACTGCCAATGATGCAAAGTGTGCGGAATTGGGGTGGGTGTCCATCCCTCGGAGTCTTATGGGGCAAGGAGGCTCAACAGTGCTTTTCCACACTTGCATCCCGCCTTGCTGTCCATGGCTGTGTGCCAAAGTCCATGGCAACCTTAGAACTCTATGCAAAGCTTAACATCTCCCTGATGAAGACAAACTCTAGGGCAACGTTGTCTAGGTCCTATATTATGCGGTTAAATTTATACTAGTGTATAATACTTTTATATAATCATTGTAGTGTTAAGTAAGTTACTAACTGTATATATGAAAGATAATTGTACTACATGTATTTTCATTTTATTTATATCAATTAATCAACACAAAGCACACATTAGGTGTGTCCTATTACTGATCAACACACATTATACGATAATTGCACATACATGTACATGTGTGCCTAAGCTTTACTGCGCTTTGAAGTGCATACGATCGCACGAAAAAGTATTTCGCATCCCATCAGACAGATCTATGAGGGAAAAATGGATCGCTTAAAGGTGGGGGCATCCGATCGCTGCTATCTTTTCATCGAAATAGGCGTCCTGTTTACGTCCTTGTACGCACCTCAAAGCGCAGTACTAAAGCCATAGAAATAGAGCAGTAGACTTTATTTCTAGCGAGCGCGCGCGCGCTATAAAGCCGGGTTAGGTAACAATAAATAATGACGCTATACAATATGTGGCCGGCCTAGTAGGCGTGGTCATTTGCGGTATGTACTTGGTTGCTACGGTAACGTAGATAAATACCTAACTGAACCTCAGAACAACCCAGGGCCCTGCTGTTTGAGCCCTAAGCGAATTGCATTGCAATGCAGATTTCCTTTCGACCTGGCGAAAGAAAATTTTACGCATCAGGTTGCTTCTAAAACGATTTGAAGTTGGCCTCACAAACCCTGTATTGTTAATTGTATAATACAACAACAAGCAATTCCAAATTTCCAATTACTGCCCGCTTAGAGGAAAAACATCCGCACTAGACTCGCAAGTCGAAACCCCTTGTTTTGTTCAAGAACAATCGGTGGTAGGCATGGAAACGGTTGAAACAACAGTAAAGTGTACACGTAATCACGTGCCTAACCACAGACACTTCCCGTAACATGTACAGTCACACACAACAACGCACACAAGGACACCAAAAAAAAAATCATGCAAACAAAGACACGTCACCGTCCGGTGCAAACATAAAAATGGACGCTAACGCGGGCCAAAGGCACTGCTGTGAATAGCAAACGGTCCACAGGGTAGAGGACAGTAAGCAGGCAGAATAGGCACAAGTCCGATAGGTGCAAGGGAGGCAGGGGGCTTCGCCACACACAGTAAAGGGCGAGCCAGCAGGGAGGGGTCAGCAAAGAACATTGAGAGTTCCAGTCCATCCTGGGGGGGGGGGGGGGGGGGGGGAGGAGGAGATGTCATGGAAATGTAAGATACAAGAAACAAACAGTGAAGAGAGAAATGGGGTCCACAGAGAAGGTGAACAAGAATAGAAGGTGGCAGAGAATGAATTGGGAAGAACAAGAGGAGGTAGTGAGAGATGGAGACAAAGATGAGTGGAGATGAAGGAAGTGTGGTGAGGTCACATGACCAGCACACTGATGGCACATGACCAGCATACCATTGTAGTTGTGGCTGTTGATGGGCTGGAGTCAGCAGACCCATAGCCTGTATCCAAGTCTGTCCAATGCCTGCTGGCCAGGGACACAGGACAAAAATGAAAGGGCACCCACACACCCACAGACACCCACACCCACACCCACACACATACACACAGACACACGTCTCAAAAGAAGCACCTCACCTCTCCTGGGGCATACAGTGGGACAGGTATGGGATGTAGTGTGACCTCACTGGGTCCATGGCCTGGTGCACATACACGGGGTAAGGGATGTGAAGGGGTGTGGTTTCTGTTGCACAGGGGGAGTAGGCCTCTGTGGTACGAGAGTGACAGCACACCTGCATACAGGTGATCCAATCCCTCACACTGCAGGGGAAGGCACTACCATGAAGAACACTGTTCACCCCCCCCCCCCCATTTTGTTCCCTCTCCACACACAAACCCCTCTCCACCCTCTTCCACCCACCCCTCTCCTACTCAAGCATGACCCTTTCCCTTTCACACCTCTGGGTGTTGGTATGCAATGCCAAATGCTGCATTGTGATGAAAGGCGATTGGAGGGCTTGCCCCGGGCTCATACGGTGACCAGGGTCCAGCATGAGGACAGAACGAATCAGATACACAAACTCCATACAATCCAACGAGTGGGCGATGTGATCGATGTGAGGGGGCGGGGCCACCCGACTGATGTCAGTGATGGAGGAGAAGATGAATTTGCGTGTCTCCTTGGGGACCTCCCCTCCCTCCTGACACCTCTGTGTGGTGGGTGGGCGAGAAGGTGAGGGAGGGGGAGGAACAAGGGGGTGGGGAGGGGGAGGAACAAGGAGATAGATAATAGTGAGAAGTGGGCGCCTTGTCAACAAAGGGGAGGATGTAAGTACATGTATAACCCCCTTATCCTTAGGTAACATAAGGTATCCCCCTTATCCCCCTTATCCTTAGGTAACATAAGGTATCCCCCTTATCCTTAGGTAACATAAGGTATCCCCCTTACCCTTAGTTAACACAAGGTGCATACCTTCAACATCCAATGACCTGTTCGCATATCTCGTCTAAAGAACTTGGTTGTCTTCACCACATTACACAGCATGTGTCCTGGGAGGGGTCCCAACGTCTCGCAGATGTATGTGATCTGGTCGTGCTCCGAGGCACCAGGGAACAGAGGCCAGCCCAGGAACAGCTCTGCCAAGACACAACCCAGCGACCACATGTCTATGGCTCCATCATAGGGAAGCCCCATAATGACTTCTGGTGCCCTGCATAATGGGAGTACACAAGACAATAAATCCGACACCTGCCCTCCCCCTCCCCACCCTCCACCTCCTGCCTTTGCACGCTCTGTCTGTCAACAAAGCAAGCAAAAATTCCAACACACAAACACACATGACCACATATATACACAAAAACACACACGCAATCACATGGTTACAGGAGAGAACAGGTGGACGCGCACAACCATACATGAGCCTTGTACAGCATCACTTCCTAGACATACCATTACCACCAACAGCCATAGCCCCATCATCACCACCACATTCCCACCATCACCAACATCACACACCTCATCTACATCCTCCAAACCCTCAGTTTTTTCTTTTCTCTTACCGATAATAACGACTCTGTAGGTATGTGGTTGTACTGCCGTTGTTCCTTGTAGTAGCTGACCCAAAGTCTATCACTTTCACTCTGAACGGTTGCCTGTCAGGGTCTACTAGCATGATATTCTCGGGCTTAAGGTCCGCGTGCACCAGCCCCAGCTCCTGCATCTTCAGCAAGCACGTGAGCACCTGCTGCGCGATGGGGCGAATGTGTTTGAGTTGGAGCGGCTGGAACTTGTGCGCCTTGAGATAGTCGTAGAGGTTGACCTGGAGCAGTTCGAACACGATGCAGATGTGGTTGCAGTACTGGAAGCTCTCGTATGCCCTCACGAAGTTGTAGTCGTCCGCCGAAACTCTGCTCAGTCGCGTGAGGACGTCGATTTCGACCTGCCCCTGTTTGGCGTAAGACGGTATGTCTTTCAAAATCTTCATCGCGACGACCTCGTTGGTGTCTTTCTTCCACGCTTTCACCACCTGGCCGAACGTGCCTCTCCCGAGGAAGTCAATTACCTCGTAGATGCTGTTCGGGGAGGCTATAAGTTCATGGAGGTTGACGCGGTAGTCCCCGGTGGGTTCCGCGGGGGGCGCCTGTACTTCGGCTGGCATCCACGGGCGAGTCGAGTACCACAGTAGAGCAGTGGACGCTACGGCCATCGTTCCGTTCAACAATGTGCCCGTAACCTTAGCGATCAAAACTAGGACGCTCGCTCAAAGTCCCAGCTTGTTTGTCATAGGGTAATTCTCACCACGCCTCCCGCACCTTCGCGCCTGCGTATATGGGACCGCGTATATTACGCGCACGTGGATATTAAATTGTGCGAATTTCGAATGGAGGAGAAAAGCGAACTAATTCGCAAACTGTTCGATATACAAGCGGTGAAGTTTGGCCAATACACGCTCAAGTCAGGCCTCCAATCTCCAATCTACATTGACCTTAGGACCATCATTGCTCATCCCCAGCTGTTGGTGGGTACCCATTTCTGTCCCCCCCCCCCCCCCCCCCCCCAAGACTCTTTTACCAAATCGATTGCAATTATTGGGCTCTGTTCACGTGATGTTTCTCGCAGGATGCCCTAAGCAAATTATTGTGGGAGGCGGCAACCAGCGAAGGATGTCCGTACAAAACAATCTGTGGCGTACCGTATACTGCTATTCCACTAGCAACTGTAACGGACGTACTAATGCTTCCCTTTCTCAATGACCGTTACCCTCCCTCTCCTATTCTACACACACACACACACACACACACACACACACACACACAGTGCATATCGGTTCGAGAGGGCTTGCCGATGTTATTGAAGCGTAAAGAAGCAAAGACATATGGAACAAAGGTCCTGGGAGGAGTGGGGGGGGGGGGAGGTACAAATTTCACTGCCCCACTCTTATGCACATAGAAAATGGTGGAGGGTGCTGTGAGGGAGGGGGAGGAGTGCCTCGTGGTGGAAGATGTGGTCACTACGGGGGAGAGTGTGCTGGAGACGGTGAGGACCCTGAGAGCTGAGGGGTTAACGGTGCGACACGCGGTAGTGGTACTGGACAGGAACCAGGGAGGCGGGGCCAACTTGGCCAGAGAAGGGATACAGCTCCACAGGGTTATGTTGTTGGATGATGTCATGGCCAGCCTTGTCGGCAGCAAGTGTGTGGCTGAAGACATGGCTGCAAGGGTCCTGGAGTTCATTAGGGCCAACAACATGGCCTCAGTCACCACCCAGAGCCTGCCTGCCCCACTTGCCCCGCCCACTCAGCCACACCCCCTCCTCCTGGAGTTGTGCTCCATTGTGAGGCATAAGAGGACTAACCTCGCCTTATCAGCGGACGTGACAACAAGTTCCCGGCTATTGGAGGTGGGCCTGGGGAAGAGGACATCATAGGGGCTGGTGATGCATTTGTTTTTCCCCCTATTGGCCGGCAGTTAGTGGGCAGTGTTGGTCCCCACGTGTGCATGGTGAAGACCCATGTGGACATCATGGAGGACTTTAGCGAGGATACTGCACTGAAACTGAAAGCACTGGCGACAAAACACAACTTTCTCATAATGGAAGATCGGTAAACTGGATGGGTGTGGTGTGCTTATGTGTGTGGTGTGTGTGTGGTGTGCTTATGTGTGTGGTGTGTGTGGTGTGCTTATGTGTGTGGTGTGCGTGTGTGTGGTGTGCTTGTGTGTGGTGTGCTTGTGTGTGGTGTGCTTGTGTGTGTGGTGTGCTTGTGTGTGGTGTGCTTGTGTGTGTGGTGTGCTTGTGTGTGTGGTGTGCTTGTGTGTGTGGTGTGCTTGTGTGTGGTGTGCTTGTGTGTGGTGTGCTTGTGTGGTGTGTGTTTGTGTTGTACTGGGTATAAGTCCTTTGCTTTGTCATTGCAGAAAGTTTGCTGATATAGGGCTCACAGCTAAGCGTCAGTACCTTAATCCGCACCACCACCTCGCCCTGGGGTGGGCCCACCTCGTGACCGTGCACGCCATTGCAGGCCCGGGGTCAATCCAGGCACTGAAAGAGGTGGCTCCAGCGGGCAGTGGCTGTGTGGTTGTCGTGGAGATGAGTACCAAGGGAACACTAGCCGTTGGCGATTACACCAATTGTTGGTAAGGTTGTCATGACTTGAAAGTATTATTTCAACCTTCTCCACCACACCTTCTCCATTGTTATCCTCTCGGTTGACAGCTGCTGTTAAGATGGCCGAAAGCCACACAGACTTTGTGGTGGGTGTGGTTAGTCGACATCGTGTGTGCCACTCCCTTCTGCAAATGACACCAGGTGGGTGTGGCAGGAAGTGGTGCTATGTGAGATGGGAGGGTATTAATGAAGGGGTTATGATACCTGGTGATGGAATGGAGTTGGTATGAAGTGTGAAGGGGTGTGTATGAAGTGTGAAGGGGTGTGTATGAAGTGTGAAGGGGTGTGGTATGAAGTGTGAAGGAATGTGGTACGAGTGAAGGAGATTCTTGGTGTGAGTTATTTGTGGCTGGTATGAAGGAGTGGTAAAGTTTGTACCCCTTGTAGGTGTTCAGCTGGCAACAGCAGAGGATCCCCATGGGCAACAGTACATCAGTCCTTGTGAGGTTTGTGTTTGTTTGCCCATATCTGGTCCCCAGCCCCATGTCTGATCCCATCACCAGGCTTACGAAGCAGGTGCTGACATCATCATTGTTGGTAGGGGTATCTATGAGGTAGGAGGCCACACCCACCTCAAGGATCATTTTAAAAAAATACTTTCTTTTTTTTTTTTGTAACCTGTCCTCCAGTCCCCAGACCCAGTACAGGCAGCACTGCAGTACAAAGGGGCCAGATACAAAGATATCACAGTTGTATGATGTATGTGTGTCTGGATGAGAATTGAACATTTGTCTTACCGAGCTGTTATCACAGCTTATATTTAGACACTGTGAGGTTGCTACATTTAGACATCTGAGATAAACTGAGCCGGAGTGAGGTCATACTAACCAAAGCTACATTTAGACACTGTATAAAACATTGAACACAGTACACACCACCTGTCACAAATACCCACAACCAAAGAAAAAAAAAAGGGGGGGGGGGGGGGGGGGGGGGATAGAAAAGGGGAGTTGGGTGTGGCAGCTAAACTCCTTCATCTGTGTCTTCACCAGAGTCACTAACAGATAGAATCTTATTGGTCCCGTTGAGGTTGTTGCCTCCCTCCTCCCCAGGCACCTTCAGCAGGATGTTGGCACTGCCTCCTGTGGCAGAGGGGTGGAGTCCCAGCGTGTCATCTGAGGACACACTGGGACTGTGGTCAGGTCCATCTGTGTCCTCTGACTGGGGGGGTACGGTGAGGAGCGGTAGGAACATGGCCGCCTGAAGCTTGTCACACACTCTTCTGAACCTTCTATTTGGTCCTGTGTTATGTGTGTGTGCAGATGTGGGTACGTGTGTGGTGTGTGGTGTGTGTACATGTGTGTGGTGTGTGTACATGTATGTGTGCACATGTGTGTGAACATTGTGGCGTGTGAAGAAGACCAATCCCTCCATATCCACATACCAGATCGGTGTTGGAAGGTAACAGTATAGGACACCCCATCGTTGTGGGGTGACTCTGGTTCCTGTACGGGCGGAGTCTGCGTTGGGGCTATGGTGAGTATCAACTTGACTGTCCTCTGAAGGACAGCAGCTGGGAGGGGAAGGGGAAAGGGGAGAGAAGTGAGAAGGTATAGGGGATAAATGGCAAGAGTGGGGAGGGAGAGGAGGTGCAGGGGTTAAATGACAAGGGTAAGGAGGTGTAGGGTTAAATGGCAAGGGTGAGGAGGTGCAGGGGTTAAATGACAAGGGTGAGGAAGTGTAGGGGTTAAATGACAAGGGTGAGGAGGTGCAGGGGTTAAATGACAAGGGTGAGGAGGTGTAGGGGTTAAATGACGGGTGAGGAAGTGTAAGGTGTAGGGGTTAAATGGCAAAGGTAAGGAGGTGCAGGGGTTAAATAACAAGGGTGAGGAGGTGCAGGGGTTAAATGGCAAGGAAATAGTGGGGTGTGGCCTGGGGACTCACTCTTGTGTCCGGCTGACTTCTCGTACTTGACTTTAAAAATGTTATCACTCAGTGGTTGACTGGTGCAGTTGACAACCTGAAAGTGCATGTGTGTGTGTGTGTGTGTGTGTGTGTGTGTGTGTGTGTGTGATACAGTGCAGTTTAAAGTGGTATGTGTGAGTGGACAAGTGTGTTTTCCATTCATGCACATGTGTGTGTCTTACACAAACACCTTTTTACTAAACAATACAACACGCACTCACCCGAAATGCGTTTTGTACTCCAGTTTGAAGCTGGGCCAGTGTCCTGTCCCGATACACAATTATTATCTAGGAAGGAATGGGGAGGAGGGAGTACGGTATAATATAAAGTGCCCTTCTTCTTGAAGGCTAATAACCTCTTCCTTTTCCTTCTCTGCTCTGAAGTGAGCAAACCACGATCTCTTAACTCTGTATGTGTGATGTGTGGTGTGTGTGTGATGTGTGCGTGTGTGTGGTGTGTGATATGTGCGTGTGGTGTGTACGTGTGTGATGTTACATGTGTGATGTGTGTGTGTGTGATGTGTGTGTGTGTGATGTGTGCGTGTGTGATGTATGCATATGTGATGTGTGCGTGTGTGTATCAATGTGTGGTATGTGTGCATGTGGTATGTGTGATGTGTGATGTGTGATGTGTGTGTGTGTGCATGCAATATTCCACATTGGTCTCAATCTCCATGGCTACACTTACAGGGGAGGGGAAGGAGCTGGCCCCTCCAGTATGGTATCTGGTATCCCTAAACAGGAGGCCATAAGATGGGGGGGGGGGGGGGGGGGGTGTCCTTGGACCATACCTTCAACTGAAGCCTTAGACTTGCGATGGAAGTGCGGCGTTCCCATGATGTTCTTCATGGTCTGGGATATCTTCCGTTTCCATGGTGATCCGGAATGGGGGACGCGTCCGAGGCCATGGTGGCTACTGAAGCCACATCAGGTCCTGCATAACTGACCTTGCGGGCCGGCGGGGGCTCGCGAGGGTGGAGGGGTGTGGTACTGGTAGTACCCAGTGGGCGTGTACTTTGGAGCAGATGCCGCACCCACACTGCCAAGACGAGGGGAAGAAGAAGATGGTAACTGGTCCAAGTTAGCTGAGCCTATGGACTGTGCCCCTGTTGGAGGGTATAGGATGAAGGTAAGGGGAGGAGGAGGAGAGAGGAGGAGGGAGGAGGAGGAAGGAGGAGGAGGGGGAGGAGGAGAAGGAGGAGGGGAGGGAGGAGGAGGGAGGAGGAGGGAGGGAGGAGGGGAGGGAGGAGGGAGGAGGAGGGGGAGGGAGGAGGGAGGAGGGAGGAGGAGGAAGATACATAGAGACCACAGCACCTGAGACCTTTGACTTGTAAGGTCTGGGAGCGAGGAGCGAGTGTCTATCCTCTTCCTGGGGGGATCTGCAAAAGAAGGGATGGTGATCATGCCCCGCCCCCACTCCAAAGGAGGGATGGTGATCATGCCACGCCCCCACTCCAAAGGAGGGATGGTGATCATGCCACGCCCCCACTCCAAAGAAGGGATGGTGATCATGCCCCGCCCCCACTCCAAAGGAGGGATGGTGATCATGCCACGCCCCCACTCCAAAGGAGGGATGGTGATCATGCCACGCCCCCACTCCAAAGGAGGGATGGTGATCATGCCACGCCCCCACTCCAAAGGAGGGATGGTGATCATGCCACGCCCCCACTCCAAAGGAGGGATGGTGATCATGCCCCTGCCCCCACTCCAAAGGAGGGATGGTGATCATGCCATGCCCCCACTCCAAAGGAGGGATGGTGATCATGCCACGCCCCCACTCCAAAGGAGGGATGGTGATCATGCCCCGCCCCCACTCCAAAGGAGGGATGGTGATCATGCCACGCCCCCACTCCAAAGAAGGGATGGTGATCATGCCCCGCCCCCACTCCAAAGGAGGGATGGTGATCATGCCCCGCCCCCACTCCAAAGGAGGGATGGTGATCATGCCACGCCCCCACTCCAAAGGAGGGATGGTGATCATGCCCCGCCCCCACTCCAAAGGAGGAACATTTCCTACCTAATTGGTCCCCCATGGGAGCTCTGGTGTCATCTTCAAGGCTTGGCTGTCTCTCCTTGCGGTCCAGCAGGAGGCTGTATATGATCTTCTCCTCATTGTTCCTTGGAGTGAGGAGGGGCAAGGTGAAGATGGAGGAGGGGAGGGGAGGGGAGGGGAGGAAGACATACTCAGGGCTGAGCAGTGCCTGTATAAGGGCTGCCTTATCCTTGAAGCATCCCAGAGAGTCATGCTTCTGAAGGCATCCGGGTCTATTTCACCCTTACTGGTTATCTGATGGATCTGGTCAGAGGGAACAGGACAATTTAGAATACTTATAACCGGGGGGGGGGGGGGGGGGGGGGGGGGGGGGGGGGGGGGGGGGGGGGGGGGGGGGGGGGGGGGGGGGGGGGCTTCAGCCCCCATAGCCCCTCCTCCCTCCCCCCCCCCCCCCCCCCCCAACAGATGGTCTATCAGATGGGGGGGGGACCCCTTCAAAAATCCTGGATCCACCCCTGTACTAACCCTTCCTTCCTCCCTCCCTCCTTCCATTTTACAACTCATACCTCAACATCTGTTCCCTGGTTGGTGGGAGTGGTTCTGTGTCCTTTTCACTAAGATGGTTAAGAACGGAGGGAGGGGGAGGGAGGGAGGGAGGGAGGGAAGGGAGGGAGGGAGGGAGGGGAGGGAGGGAGGGAGGGAGGGAGGGAGGGAGGGAGGAGGGAGGGAGGAGGGAGGGAGGGAGGGAGGGAGGGAGGGAGGGAGGGAGGGAGGGAGGGAGGGAGGGAGGAGGGAGGGAGGAGGGAGGGAGGGAGGGGGAGGAGGAGGGAGGGAGGGAGGGAGGGAGGAGGGAGGGAGGGAGGGAGGGAGGGAGGGAGGGAGGGAGGGAGGGAGGGAGGGAGGGAGGGAGGGAGGGAGGGGAGGGAGGGAGGGAGGGAGGGAGGAGGGAGGGAGGGAGGGGAGGGAGGGAGGGAGGGAGGGAGGGAGGGAGGGAGGGAGGGAGGGAGGGAGGGAGGGAGGGAGGGGAGGGAGGGAGGGAGGGAGGGAGGGAGGGAAGAGTTGTACTAGAGGAAGTGAACAACTCAATAAGCATACCCTTGAAACCACGGGTGTTCATCACTTGATCCAACTGAGGAACACACAAAGCATAGTGAATTTTGCCAAGGTTACCAATTCTGTACAAATACCCTCATTCTCTTGCGTGGGTTCACTTCAATCATCCCTTTCAACATGTCCCTAGCCCCATCAGGACGTAGGCAGGTATGGCAAAATGTCCCTTCTTCACTTTCTCCAGAAGCACTCGAAGGTTGTCATCGTCAAAGGGCAGAGCACCCTGTTGTACACATGTTGGTGGGTGTGGGTGTGGGTGTGGTCAGTTGAAGTTGCACATAGTGGTAACCCCATCCCAACATAAGGGGGAGGAGTGAGGGAGAGAAGTGGGGAAGGGGGAGGGAGGGAGGGGAAGGGGGAGGGAGGGAGGGAGGAGGATCACGTACCACTAGGAGTGCAAAGAGAATTACTCCACAGCTCCATACATCGGCCATCCTACCATCATACTGCTCACCCTGGGAGAGAATGAAGCAGGAATGGAAGCAGGAATGGGTGTGGGGGGTGTGGTGTGGAGAGGTAAGGTGTGGGGGGTGTGGTGTGGAGAGGTAAATAATGAGAGCCCAAATATGGCTGACATGTACACAGAGCACACCCTTACCCGTATCACTTCAGGACAGGCGTAGTGAGGGGAACTACAAGGAATGAGGAGGCAGGGTGAGTGGGCGGTCCTCCATGACGATGATGCATGCGATCATTCCATGCCAATCAGTGC
>OX442419.1:491122-761757 GCA_949361645.1 Spongilla lacustris | reverse complement strand
AACATCTGCTCGGGAGGCCTTGTTGGGAGGTTTATGCACTTAGCCTGTTCTAAATACGTATCATTAAATGCTCAGGTGCGACGTAGCTGTGACACCAACATAGGGCTAGAGGTAAGGTAACGCATTTCATACGTGTATATGTATATAAGAAACGGAGTTAGGTTTAGACTTTGTTACACGTACATGTACGCTTTTTAATAATGACATCAATAATTTTGAATTTCCTGTGCCCGCCAGTTTTGAAAACTTGCAATACACGAAGGCGGGGCTGGATTACTCCAATAATCCGTAAACCATTAACGTGGCGCAATTTCCAAAAAAAAAAAAAAAAGAAGAAGTCTCCACGTGTGGAAAATGTCAAGAAAGAAGGTGGATAACCGGATCAGAGTTCTTATAGAGAACAGCGTCGCACTGCGCCACAGGAGCTTTTTTGTCGTTGTGGGCGACAAGGCGAAAGACCAGGTAAGCGTATACTGCATGCATGGGTTGTGTGCACGTTGTCGGGGTACCTGCCTGTGCCCAACTTTTGTGTGCCATCCGCACGAAGGTCGTGATACTGCATCACATGCTCTCGAAAGCCGTTGTCAAGGCACGGCCCTCAATCTTGTGGTGCTACAAGAAAGAACTAGGCTTCAACAGGTGAGGTGTTTAACGTGCCCGTGGAATCATTTACGACACGATTGACCCATTTTAAAAGCCACCGTAAGAAGCGTATGCGTCAGCTACAGAAGAAACTGAAAAGCGGGACCCTCGACACGAAGGACGACCCGTTCGAGCTGTTCGTAGCTGCAACGTCCATTCGTTATTGTTACTACTCGGAGACACACAAGATACTAGGCAGCACGTACGGCATGTGTGTGCTTCAGGTGAGAGCGTCCGCCCTTCTTACCCGCCATGTACCGTCTTCGTCCAATGGACCCCCCCCCCCCCCCCGCCCCCCCCCCCCAGGACTTCGAAGCGCTAACACCGAACCTGCTGGCACGCACAATTGAAACGGTGGAAGGCGGCGGTATGGTTGTGTTTTTGCTCAAGAGCATGACGTCCCTCAAGCAGCTGTACACCCTGACCATGGACATTCACGCTCGCTACCGCACTGAGGCGCACAACGACGTGGTGGGAAGATTTAACGAGAGGTTTGGGAGTATACACGAATTCCTGCGCGAAGGGGGATTCCCCCACAAAACGTGATATTGTTCACCTACTTCATAAATTTAGAACGTGTTTCTTTTCTTGGCGTTGGGGATTACAGAGTTGCCTCACAGCTTACATTTGTGGTAGAGATGGTTGAAAACAGAATTTTTGTTGTGACTTTTTAAAATCCACTACTTTACACAGGTTTGCGTGCATCCAGCATCCAGCCATCGCTCATTCCTTTGCAGGTTCCTTCTGTCCCTTGGTGACTGCAGCCACTGCATGGTGATCGATGACCAGCTTAATCTGCTGCCCGTTTCCTCGCATATGCTCAAACTTGAGCCAATCAGAGCAAAGCCTAAGGTACGGTACGGTACGGTACATGGGGTAACTTACAGGTGTGGTGACCTCAGGGACAGTGGGGTGACCTCAGGGATGGTGGGGTGACCTCAGGGACAGTGGGGTGACCTCAGGGACGGTGGGGTGACCTCAGGGATGGTGGGGTGACCTCAGGGATGGTGAGGTGACCCCAAGTGTGATATAGGGTGACCATTAAGCATATTTTGTTTGATTAGGAGGCCTCGCTAACACCAGCACAGCTGGACCTTCAGGCTTTGAAGCACTCATTGGCTGACACCCAGCCGGTGGGTGTTCTGGTGGAGTGTGCCAAGACATTGGACCAGGTAAGTAAAGGGAGGTATGGAGGAGGGAGAGGGGAGAGGGGACATGGAGGAGGGAGAGGGGGTATGGAGGAGGGAGAGGGGTATGGAGGAGGGAGAGGGATATTGGGAAGGGAGAGGAAGTATGGAGGAGGGATATTGGGAAGGGAGAGGAAGTATGGAGGAGGGAGAGGGGTATGGAGGAGGGAGAGGGGTATGGAGGAGGGAGAGGAGGTATGGAGGAGGGAGAGGGATATTGGGAAGGGAGAGGGGGTATGGAGGAGGGAGAGGGGTATGGAGGAGGGAGAGGGGTATGGAGGAGGGAGAGGGGTATGGAGGAGGGAGAGGGGTATGGAGGAGGGAGAGGGATATTGGGAAGGGAGAGGGGGTATGGAGGAGGGAGAGGGGGTATGGAGGAGGGAGAGGGGTATGGAGGAGGGAGAGGGGTATGGAGGAGGGAGAGGGGTATGGAGGAGGGAGAGGGGTATGGAGGAGGGAGAGGGGTATGGAGGAGGGAGAGGGGTATGGAGGAGGGAGAGGGATATTGGGAAGGGAGAGGGGGTATGGAGGAGGGAGAGGGGGTATGGAGGAGGGAGAGGGGTATGGACCAGCATGTAATAGAGGTACTGGTGGTTCTGCTCATAGGCAAAAGCAGTGTTGCAGTTTGTGGAAGCCATTTCAGAAAAAACACTTCGGACCACTGTAACCTTGACGGCGTCCAGGGGGCGTGGCAAGTCTGCTGCCCTGGGTCTGGCTATAGCAGCTGCTGTGGCCTTTGGGTGAGTCATGATGTGTGCAATTGATGGCAGTGTGTAAAGCTGTAGTGAAGGTGGTGTGTGCAATGGCAGTGTGTAAAGCTGTAGTGAAGGTGTTGTGTGCAATGGCAGTGTGTAAAGCTGTAGTGAAGGTGTTGTGTGCAATGGCAGTGTGTAAAGCTGTAGTGAAGGTGGTGTGTGCAATGGCAGTGTGTAAAGCTGTAGTGAAGGTTGAAGGTGTATAGCAGAATCCACTTTGTGGTACCTCTGTAGCCACTTTGTGGTACCTCTGTAGCCACTTTGTGGTACCTCTGTAGCCATTTTGTGGTATTTTGAGTCCTATTCTTGTTTTGTTCTCTCCTAGTTATTCCAACATATTTGTCACCTCGCCAAGCCCAGAGAACCTCAAAACTGCCTTTGAGTTTGTGTTGAAGGGATTTGATGCCCTCCATTATGTGGACCACGAGGACTATGAGATCATACAGTCCACCAATCAGGAGTTCAATGATGCCATTGTGAGGGTCAACATCTTCCACGAGCACCGTCAGACCATCCAGTACATACACCCGGCCGACAGCCACAAGCTGGAACAGGCTGAACTGGTTTGTATCGACGAGGCTGCGGCCATCCCACTACCGCTTGTGAAGAACTTGCTCGGTCCTTATCTCGTCTTCATGGCTTCTACCATTAATGGGTGAGGGGTGGGGCTTCATTACATAAGGTGGAGGGGTGTGGTTTCCTTGCTGGATAGCTAACCAGGTGCGCACCCACACTCCAATGTCTCGTCATGGCCACACCCTGATGTCATCATGGCCACACACCCAATGTCATGGCCACACACCCAATGTCATGGCCACACACCCAATGTCATCATGGCCACACCCCAGTGTCTAGTCATGGCACATAGTTATGGCCACTCACTTCCACAATGTACTGTACATGACACCACAATGTACTGTACATGACACCACAATGTACTGTACATGACACCACAATGTACTGTACATGACACCACAATGTACTGTACATGACACCACAATGTACTGTACATGACACCACAATGTACTGTACATGACACCACAATGTACTGTACATGACACCACAATGTACTGTACATGACACCACAATGTACTGTACATGACACCACAATGTTGCTAAATGACACAATGTACATGACACCACAATGTTGCTAAATGACACAATGTACATGACACCACAATGTACATGACACCACAATGTTGCTAAATGACACCACAATGTACATGACACCAGTGTTGCTAAATGACACCACTATGTACTGTACATGACACCACAATGTTGCTACATGTAAAAGCTTTTACAATGCAATAAAAGGTTGTATGAGAAAATGGCCGATAAAATGACATCAGTAACATTATGAAAATGGTTTTTTTTTGTGAGTCATTACAACCTTTCATTGATTAAAGCTATCAATATCCTATTTTTGAACACTTCATACCACACCATGTGGTGATGGTCACATGCACAGGTGATGGCAGTCACATGCACATGTGGTGACAGTCACATGCACAGTGTAGTGCACCTTTGTGTTACCTCATTTATCCTTACAGCTATGAAGGTACAGGGAGGTCCCTGTCATTGAAGCTCATTGACCAGCTCAGGCAGCAGAGTGCAAATGGATCTTCGATCGCTGGTCAGTTCAAGTATGGGGAGGGGGAGCAGGGTCAAATAGGGGAAGGGGAGGAGGGTCGGGGAGGGGGAAGAGGGACCATCAGATGAAATGCTTCCTCCAATCAAGGGCGAACGCTTCGTGAGGTGACTTTGGAGGAGCCCATTCGTTACGCCCCTGGGGACCCTGTGGAACGTTGGCTGCATGGCCTGCTGTGCTTGGATGCAAGTAGCATCAGGAGAGTTGGAGTGGGCTGTCCTCCACCTCAGAACTGTGAACTGTATCCCCCCTCCCACCAATATGTAACTTAATGGCTATATCTTGGACACCTCACTCCTCCCCGCACCCAAACTCCCATCATCTAGTGCTCCCCCCCCCCCCCCCCCCCAAAAGCACTGCTGTCTCATCATAATAGCACCAGTTCATAATAGCACCAGTTCATAATAGCACCAGTTCATAATAGCACCAGTTCATAATAGCACCAGTTCATAATAGCACCAGTTCATAATAGCACCAGTTTGACCCTTTTTCATTAGTATCACTATATGGGACAGTTTCCGCGAAAATGTCACCCTTTTATAACATTACAATGTTATTAAAAAAATGCTTCTTGTTTGAATCGCTGTATCTTCCGAACGCTAAACGCTATCGACTTCTAATTTTCAAAAGTTCATATTACACCATTTCTCTATGACAATTACATTTTGGAGTCTTGCACCTGCTCCACGCCAGTATTGCAACGTTCGATACTTGACTGGGTTCAAACCCGCCATAACTTTAGGTAGGAGTAATCAAATCGCTTCAAATTCGGTTTGTAGGTACAGAGGTCCTTTACCTATCGATTTGTTCTGTTCGTTAATTTTTATTCCATCCGTTACGGAGATACAGTTGAACAAAGTACACCCACTTTTTCCCGCTCGATTCCCGCCAATGATTTTGGCAAATCGCGTCCTGCTCAATGTATGGGAAGGCAGTTGTTATATTATTGGCGCAAGCGGGAAAAAGTGCACGTAGTTTGTTAAACTGTATCTTCGTAACGGATGGCGTAAAAATTAACGAACAGAACAAATCGATAGGTATAGGACCTCTCTACCTACAAACTGAATTTGAAGCGATTTGATTACTCCTACCTAAAGTTATGGCGGGTTTGAACCCAGTCAAGTGTCAAACGTTGCAATACTGGCGTATAGCATGTAATTGTCATAGAGAAATGGTGTAATATGAACTTTTGAAAATAGGAAGTCGATAGCGTTTAGCGTTCGGAAGATGTAGCGATTCAAACAAGAGGCATTTTTATAACATTGTAATGTTATAAAAGGGTGACATTTTCGCGGAAACTGTCCCATATGATGTACAATTCAAGTATTTTAGTGTATTCAAAGTGATGGTAATTTTCAAGGAACCTGCTATGAGCTATTCCATTATTTAATTATACACCCCTACAGATGACAATAAATGATGTACAGGGGGGTATAGGGAATATGTCCCGGGGGGGGGGGGGGGGGGGGGGGGGGGGGGGGGGGGGGGGGGGGGGGGGAGGGGGTTAGAAGGCATAATAGAAGCTTGTCCAGGGGGGGAGTGGAACAACATAGAAACTTTTCCAGGGAGCATTTGCAAGTCTCTCCCGGGTGGGGGGGGGGGGGAGTTGAGATATAACATAAGCTAGTCCAAGGGTGTTTATATATATTGTCCCAGGGGGTACATTTTGACAATTATTGTCATCTGTAGTGGTGTGCGGTTAAATAATGGATAGCACAATTGGTTTCTTGTGCAATGAAAAATTGGCCCAGTATTCCCTTTCAGCTATGTGTTAAGTGAAAGTTGTTGCAACTTTCCAAGACAAGCAAAACAATAGCGTATGTACTGGAATGTACGGCTAACTAAACACTCTTTGCCTTATAGCCTTGTCGTAGGCAGTCAGGTTTTCAATGCGTAATAATCATTCTGGAGGAGTACAGGCGATTACAGTCACCCAGAAAATCAAAAAGAATACAAAGTATCATCAGTTTCATGTGAACGATGTAATATGTTAATTTTTCTTTAACCCTTCGACCACCCCAAGATATTATGTGAACAGAGACACCCTGTTCTCTTACCACAAGGCCAGTGAGGAGTTCCTTCACAGGCTGATGGCCCTGTACGTGGCCTCGCACTACAAGAACACGCCCAACGACCTACAGCTCCTCTCCGATGCGCCCGCCCACCACGTCTTTGTCCTCCTAGGTCCCGTGGACCCCTCCACCACTGTCCTGCCGGAGATCCTGTGTGTGCTGCAGGTGTGTCTGGAGGGGGAGATATCACAGGCCAGCGTCATGAAGGGGTTGGCCAGGGGTCAGAGGGCCTCCGGGGACCTCATCCCTTGGACGATCGCTCAGCAGGTAATGAAAGTCCTTGTGCCTGTGTGTGTAGTTACCTGCTGTGTCCCCCTGTGTGTGTAGTTTGCCTTAGTTACCTGCTGTGTCCCCCTGTGTGTGTAGTTTGCCTTAGTTACCTGCTGTGTCCCCCTGTGTGTGTAGTTTGCCTTAGTTACCTGCTGTGTCCCCCTGTGTGTGTAGTTTGCCTTAGTTACCTGCTCTGTGTCCCCATGTTTGATTTGCTATCTTGCAGGGTTGATCTCCCTTCTCCTACTCCTGGGAAGGAGGAAGAGGGAGGGGCTTCTCCCTCCTCTTCCTTACCTTCATGCCTTTATGTGTGTGTCACGTGTTGGCACACATTATGGCGTTATTGGGCCATGGCTTCAGTTACTGGGCCATAGCTTCAGTTACTGGGCCATAGCTTCAGTTACTGGGCCATAGCTTCAGTTACTGGGCCATAGCTTCAGTTACTGGGCCATAGCTTCAGTTACTGGGCCATAGCTTCAGTTACTGGGCCATAGCCTCAGTTACTGGGCCATAGCCTCAGTTACTGGGCCATAGCTTCAGTTACTGGGCCATAGCTTCAGTTACTGGGCCATAGCTTCAGTTACTGGGCCATAGCTTCAGTTACTGGGCCATAGCTTCAGTTACTGGGCCATAGCTTCAGTTACTGGGCCATAGCTTCAGTTATTGGGCCATAGCTTCAGTTACTGGGCCATAGCTTCAGTTACTGGGCCATAGCTTCAGTTACTGGGCCATAGCCTCAGTTACTGGGCCATAGCTTCAGTTACTGGGCCATAGCTTCAGTTACTCACCATGTGTGTGTGTCTTGTCATGCACATGTCATGTGATCTCGTCATGCACATGTCATGTGATCTCGGCTCTGCAGTTTGCAGACAACAACTTTGCCACTCTCTCCGGCGCAAGGATTGTGCGCATAGCCACCCACCCTGACTTCCAAGGCATGGGCTACGGGACCCGGGCCCTCTCCCTCCTCCTGGACTACTATGAGGGCCGGCTCCCCTCCCTCTCTGAGGGGCAGGCCGGCGTGGACCAAGCTGATGTTGTGGGTGTCGCCCTTGATGAGGATGGGGAGGGTGGGCTCTTGGAAGAAGCAGTTGTCCCGCGTACCAAGATGCCTCCGTTGTTACGAAAGCTTACTGAGCGCAAACCTGAGAGGCTGGACTATCTGGGCGTGGCTTACGGCCTGACTGCACAGCTCTTCAAGTATGTTGTTCTCTGAGTTACCGTGACGACATGCTGGGGTGGTACCAAGTGGATGATATGTTTGTGCATTTATGTAGTATGTACACACACAGACACGTGTGTACACACATGTACACGTGTACACACACAGATGTACACACATGTACACACACAGATACACATGCACATGTATACACACATGTATGCACACAGACACATACAATGTACACACACAAACACATATACACATGTACACACACAAATACATACACATGTACACACACAAACACATATACACATGTACACACAAATACATACACATGTACACACAAATACATACACATGTACACACACAAATACATACACATGTACACACACAAATACATACACATGTACACACACAAATACATACACATGTACACACACAAATACATACACATGTACACACACAAATACATACACATGTACACACACAAATACATACACATGTACACACACAAATACATACACATGTACACACACAAATACATACACATGTACACACACAAATACATACACATGTACATACACATGTACATACACATGTACACACACATACACAAACAGACAAGAGTTCAACATATTGTTTTGCATCTGCAGGTTCTGGAAGAAGGCCGGTTACATGCCTGTGTATCTGAGACAAACACAGGTTTGTGTACTCAAACAAAAGGGGGTGTGGTCATTCCTGTACTAACACCGCCTCAGGACGTGTGATCTGCTGTGTCCTTAGGTCATGTGATCTGCTGTGACCTTAGGTCATGTGATCTGCTGTGACCTTAGGTCATGTGATCTGTTGTGACCTTTTTATGTGTAGAATGAACTAACAGGTGAACACTCGGCTATCATGATAAGGGCTCTTGCATCATCGTCGGGCTCATCTGATTGGCTCAAGGCTTATACCATAGGTATGTGTGTACAGGTATGTGTGCACAGGCTGAGTGTGTTGAGGTGGAAGGTTAGGTTTTGATTGTACTGTACTTATAAATGTATTGACCTATATGTTAAAGTGGAAAGGAGTTCAATTGTGTAACTTGGTGGAAGGAATCATGTAATATTTGGAAGGGGTTAAATCATGTTTAGGTAGTAAAATTCTGTTTGGAAGGGGTTACATCCTGTTTGGAAGGGGTTAAACTCTGTTTGGTGGTTTGGAAAGGGTTAAACTCTGTTTGGTGGTTTGGAAAGGGTTAAATCCTGTTGCTGGTTTGGAAAAGGTTAAACCCTGTTGCTGGTTTGGAAGGAGTTAAATCCTGTTGGTGCTTTAGAAAGGGTTAAATCCTGTTTGTACAACCCATTTGATTGTTAAATGCAAGGGTTTAAATCATGTGATCTGGTCATGTGTTCTGATTGCAGATTTTCGCGGACGATTTGCTTCATTGCTGGCCTACCAGTTTCGAGAATTTAGTCCAACTATGGCTTTAAGTATTCTCCATACAGCCAGTTGCTATGACAACAGGTCTGCATGTTCCTATGAGGAGCTGATGATGGTGTTCACACAACATGACCTCAAGCGTCTGGATCTGTACTCAAGGAACATGGCTGACCATCACCTCATCACTGACCTCCTGCCATCATGTATGTGGGGGGGGGGGGGGGGGGGGGAACATGCCATCATGTATGTGGGGGGGGGGGGGAACATGCCATCATGTATGTGGGGGGGGGGGGGGAACATGCCATCATGTATGTGGGGGAGGAACATGCCATCATGTATGTGGGGGGGGGAGGAACATGCCATCATGTATGTGGGGGGGGGGGGGGGGGGAACATGCCATCATGTATGTGGGGGGGGAACATGCCATCATGTATGTGGGGGGGGGAACATGCCATCATGTATGTGGTGGGGGGGGGAACATGCCATCATGTATGTGGGGGGGGAACATGCCATCATGTATGTGGGGGGGGAACATGCCATCATGTATGTGGGGGGGGAACATGCCATCATGTATGTGGGGGGGGGGGGGAACATGCCATCATGTAGGTGGGGGGAGGAACATGCCATCATGTATGTGGGGGGGGGGAACATGCCATCATGTATGTGGGGGGGGGGGGGGAACATGCCATCATGTATGTGGGGGGGGGGAACATGCCATCATGTATGTGGGGGGGGGGGGGGGGAACATGCGATCATGTATGTGGGGGAGGGGAACATGCCATCATGTATGTGGGGGGGGGGGAACATGCCATCATGTATGTGGGGGGGGGGGGGGGGAACATGCCATCATGTATGTGGAGGAGGGGAACATGCCATCATGTATGTGGGGGAGGGGAACATGCCATCATGTATGTGGGGGGGGGGGGGGGGGGACATGCCATCATGTATGTGGGGGGGGAACATGCCATCATGTATGTGGGGGGGGGGGAACATGCCATCATGTATGTGGGGGGGGGGGGAACATGCCATCATGTATGTGGGGGGGGGGGGGGAACATGCCATCATGTATGTGGGAGGGGAACATGCCATCATGTATGTGGGGGGGGAACATGCCATCATGTATGTGGGGGGGGGGGGGAACATGCCATCATGCATGTGGGGGGGGGGAACATGCCATCATGCATGTGGGGGGGGGGGAACATGCCATCATGTATGTGGGGGAGGGGAACATGCCATCATGCATGTGGGGGGGGGGGGAACATGCCATCATGTATGTGGGGAGGGGGGGAACATGCCATCATGTATGTGGGGGGGGGTGGGAACATGCCATCATGTATGTGGGGGAGGGGGGGGAACATGCCATCATGTATGTGGGGGAGGGGGGGAACATGCCATCATGTATGTGAGGGAGGGGAGAGGGGAGGGGAAAAAATGGGAAAGGAAGGTAGCTACCATTATTATTGCAAAACTAGTGCGAGTATTAAGAACTGTGTGAAACCATGAGGCTTCATAAACCAACTAACGTATTTGTTCAAAAGCTTCCATGCGTCGCGCGGGAGGTCTCCCCCTGCCCCTTCAGCGCACACACACACACACACACACACACACACACACACACACACACACACACACACACACACACACACCACACCTGCCCCTCCCTCGGAACTGTCTTTTAGCACACACACACACACACACACACACACACACACACACACACACACACACCACCTGCCCCTCCCTCGGAACTGTCTTTTAGCACACACACACACACACACACACACACACACACACACACACACACACACACACACCACCTGCCCCTCCCTCGGAACTGTCTTTTAGCACACACACACACACACACACACACACACACACCACACCTGCCCCTCCCTCGGAACTGTCTTTTAGCACACACACACACACACACACACACACACACACACACACACACCACCTGCCCCTCCCTCGGAACTGTCTTTTAGCACACACACACACACCACACCTGCCCCTCCCTCGGAACTGTCTTTTAGCACACACACACACACACACACACACACACACACACACACACACCACCTGCCCCTCCCTCGGAACTGTCTTTTAACGCACACGCACACACACACACACACACACACACACACACACACCACCTGCCCCTCCCTCGGAACTGTCTTTTAGCACGTGCACACACACACACACACACACACACACACACACACACACACACACACACCACACCTGCCCCTCCCTCGGAACTGTCTTTTAGCACGCACACGCACACACACACACACACACCACACCTGCCCCTCCCTCGGAACTGTCTTTTAGCACGCATGCACACACACACACACACACACACACACACACACACACACACACACACACACACACACACACACACACACACACACACACACACACACACACACACACACGCGACTGAAATCCTGGAGTGGCAAAAATGAGTTCATGGTTGCTGCAGTGGAGACCTTTTCAATGCACAGTTGTGACCATCAGTTGGGTCCCCAATCACCACACCCTCTTCCCATCCCAATCACAGCACACACACCATAATGTGCTTCTCTTGTGCGCATCCATAAGGTGTTATTACAATGAGTTTTTTGTATGTGGTGTGCATTACCAAGAAGTGTTACAATAACAGCACTACATGTACAGTCAGCTAGCAGTGGAGAACTTTTCATCATTTGAAGTGTACACAAGCCACCACTGTATAAACTGTGTGCGTTTGGTTAGCTGCAAGTAGACCTGATATTGTATTCAGTATCTACATAAGTCAAGACCCGCATATTCAAGGTTTAATGTTACTGATAAGCAATTTCCCATTCATTTGGTAATTTCATTTTGTTTAGTTAACTGTCTTCTGTCACGTGGTCCTGATCACCTTAGATTGACTCAGCAGAGTTGTCCCATGATCACTTGCAGGCACATATCTGAAGTCACATGTCCATTATTCCCCACTTGATTTACGTGCTATAGTAGGGGTGTGGCTTGTGTTGCTATGTTACCATGTCTCCTCCCACAATGCACATAACTTGTGCAGTCCTGCTCTGCCTCATAATTTGTGTGTTGACTGCAATGTAAGGCCTTCATCAAATTGCTGGATTGTTTACTGTCAACAGCTGCCCATTGCATCATTTAATGAATTACATCACAATGCATTCAGCTTTCCCCATCTTTAGGCATGGTCATGTGTCTGTTGCTTTCTCATAAGCACTGCCATGTTAGGTATCAGATTAATCATTCTGTTTGCATACCAGTGATCTGTGACATGACATCATCGGCTGTCATTGGTATGTGCCTGGCACATGACCCAAGGAGGTGTGTCTGAGCCTATGCTTCCCCAGTCCTACTCTGTACTGTTGTGGTTTCATGGCCTTGCCACACCCTTTTTTAAATGCTGCCTCCTCCCCATCCTGGTGTAATCTTTGTGATCATAGAAAGAGGGAGGGGGAGAATAATAATAAACCACCCCCTACATGTAAACTCAAATTCACGGAAGGTCGAAGTTCAAGTAGGGAGGAATGGTATTAGCTTGTGCTTAGGGTATTTTTTAAAGCTGTTTGGCCAAGTGTGAGGAATGATATAATTTACTAATGGTGGTGTGAATAGGTCCAATACGTAGAGAACGAGGGCTGTATGTTATGACCAACGAGGGGCTGTATGTTATGACCAATGAGGGGCTGTATGTTATGACCAACGAGGGCTGTATGTTATGACCAACGAGGGGCTGTATGTTATGACCAACGAGGGGCTGTATGTTATGACCAACGAGGGACTGTATGTTATGACCAATGAGGGGCTGTATGTTATGACCAACGAGGGCTGTATGTTATGACCAACGAGGGGCTGTATGTTATGACCAACGAGGGGCTGTATGTTATGACCAACGAGGGACTGTATGTTATGACCAACGAGGGACTGTATGTTATGACCAACGAGGGGCTGTATGTTATGACCAACAAGGGCTGTATGTTATGACCAATGAGGGCTGTATGTTATGACCAACGAGGGGCTGTATGTTATGACCGAGTGTGTGTTGGCTTTGTCTCTCATCTCGCTGGTCTAATACCTGCCTCAACTTCCTCTTGTAGTGGCAAAGGTTTACTTTCATGGGAAGGTGCCATTCAACCTGTCGGCAGTCCAAGCTGTGAGTGTGCTGTGAATGCATGCATAAGTGGTGTGTGTTCACATGTGAATGGTATGGGTGTGCATGTTTGTCTGTGTACAGCAATTGTTTGCAGATGAAATGCCTGTTATGTGGGCACCCTTTGGAGTTAGCATGTGGGTGGTGCCCCTGTGTGGAAAGCTGTTGAGAGCTTAAAGGGGAAAGGGTCAGGTGACCAGGGGTCAGGTGATCAGGAGTCCAGTGATCAGGGGTCAGGTGACCAGGGGTCAGGTGACCAGGGGTCGGGTGACCAGGAATGCACCTGTGTCCTCTCTTCACAGAGCATACTTCTAGGAATGGGTCTGCAGCACAAGACAGTTGAGGTTTTGGAGGTAGTGCCTTTGGCTGCCATGGTTACCGAGTGCATGTGTGAGGAGATATATCTCTTGCCTTGGCAGAAGGAACTTGGGCTGCCCTCGACCCAGGTGATGGGACTGTTCAACAGGAGCGTGCGCAAGTTCTCCACCCACTTCACCGAACTGGTTGAAGGAGTGGTAGGAAGGGAAATCCCCCTGCCTGCTGCCTCCGACATGGTGCCCCTTGAGCACACTGTGGACCAAGAGCTGGTGAGAGGGGGCTGGGGACTGGGTAACCGTAAAGTAATAAAGTTATTCCCCACTGTCAGAGTGAGGAAGTGAAGGCTTTTAAGAAGAAGCAGCTGGATATGCGGGAGCAGCTGGAGGCAGCTGATCTTGAACAGTAAGGCCATGCTGCGTTAGGTCACACTACCACACTGCTGTTTACCCTAGATACTCAGTGTCTGGCAAAGAGGCAGACTGGACCGGTGTGACCACTGAAAAGCCTGGTATCATCAGCATAGCAAGGTTGGAGGAGAGGGTGGTGATGGGTGGGGGTGGTGTTGGGTGGAGATGAGGGTGAATATGGGTGGGGGAGTGGGTGGTGATAGTCATCTCATAACACTTGCTTTCACACACACACCAGAACTGGTCACAAGCGCCTACCTCCTAAACCATCACACAAGGAAAAGGCCAAGCGCAAGAAACAGCACTAAGGGGGTTTCCCCCTTCACTTCTTTCCTGTACCAATATTCCTGACGTTTGTAACGTGTTTTGTATACAGATTTGTCGTCTTTACACAGATACCTTACAGACACTGCAACTGCACACACACACCGCATGTTGCCCCCATTGTATCCACGCCATTTGGCCTGAAGAATGGACTACAATCAGTCAACTTTTGGTCACAGCAAATAAACACAATACCCTTGTTACCTTTAGACAAGACACAATACGACACTGCAGCAGTACACACATCTGGTGCACACCAATTACGCACACAAATACGAACCACAAGACACCCATGCTCTCTCTCCTCACCACATGTGCACGCTCTCCTCCCCCCCCCCTCACACTCTTGTCAGGCATCACTGCACGCGGCAGGCTTCTTTCTCGTGAAGATACAGCCTGGAGTTGATGACGCTCAGCGATATGCATAACTGGGCTGCGTAATACGTCACCATGATTATTGTGCGTTCCCATGGCAATGACCAGCAGAACTTGTTGAGCACCAGGGATATGTCCGACAGGACGAACAGCACCGCCCCCACGGCGGCAAACACCTTCCTCCAAGGGATGACCGTCTTGAGGTTGAATCTGGCCAGAGCCCTCCAGGCCATTATGGTGATGAGGCAGCCGTAACCAATGACACCATATAGGATCACCCCCTCTGGGATGAAGGTATAGACATAACTGATGACAGAGATGCAGATGGCAGCTGCAACAACAAATTCTTTGAGTCCAAATGGTGAGAAACCGAAGGCAAGGGTATAGCACAGCAGTCCACACGCGAAGAACAGCATGCCGGCTATGAATACCAACATGTCTGCTCCCTGCCACACGAGTGCTGCATCTCCTAGGCAACTGCACACGAGGCCGGTCAGGATTTTAAGGTTGTACGAGTTACCCCCCTGCAACCAGACGAACCAGATGAGGGAGAGAATTGGGAGACACTTGACAAACGCTGACGTAATAGAAGGTTGGTCGTCAGGAAGCCACAAAACAAAATAGACACAGGCCATCTTTAGAAAAGGAACCAAGAATGGCGCCACCCCGCGAACCTCCTTATACACCTACAATAAAAAAGGACAAGGTACGGTTAAGTAGGGAAAGGTGCGTAAACATTCAGGCGGGTGTTCTTAATGTCATGTTTTCCGTTACAGGAATATTAGCAACGGCATCGCTGGTGTGTTAAGCGTGTGTGCGTGTATCGTTGGCCGTATTTATGATAGGCGAACTAGAGTTACGGTAAATGCGTGGAGCAAGCCAGAACGAACGTATTGATTATGTGCGTAACGTAAGACTTACGTCGGTTCCTCCGAAAACAAACGAACTCGCGACGATGAGTTTCTTTAACACCACCATCTCCACAGTGAGTAGAACATCAACGTTAAACTTGACAAATGTGTGGCATAATATCCTGCTGCTATTATTTACGTATCTGTTATTTATTGCATCATTCACATTACGAAACTTAATATTTTCATTTCCTCGTACAGCTGTGTACGGCGCGACGTGTGTGGTGCGCAATAATGGAGGTTCCATACATATTTAGAGATTTTAACAGGGGCTGCACGGTGAATTATATTACAGCCAGAGCTGCTAGCTGCATTGCAAGCTTAGTGATGTAATGTTCTCTTTTTTTTTAATTTTTTTTTTATTTTTTAATCTTGGGTATATTGCTCGCCGCAACCGCAACCGCGACACGCTTGTGCCTTGTTAACAATGCGGCTGTCTGGTAGGAAATAATGGTTAAGTGCGGGATTACAGTGTACAGTAGCGACTCATGATAGCGAACGATGGGATCACCTAATTATGCTTTTAAATGAGAAAATCTTTTTCTCACAATAACGAACGATATTAAAATTCACAGTTATTTTTGCTACACGTTGTTACGAACTAATGGCTGACCACAGCCAGAACTAGACGCTATTCTACTACATTGTACAATTAACCGCTTCTATGTGACGGCTCTGCCATTAGACACCAAGTAATGCTGCAAATTCGGTAAATCGTCAGCGAACAAAAGTTTTTCTTGCCATTCATAGCCGTTCCGTAATGGACATTAGGTTTGTAATTAGAGAATGATCGTGTATACAGGCACAAAACATGCACAAAAGTTACCATTTGTTTGGCGATTTTTTATTCCCATCCAGACGGTGACTAAAAACTATAACACGAGGTTTCCCAGGGTATCTCCTCCTTATAAAAAAATCCAGCGCATTTTATACCCCTATGGATCGACGTATATATTGATTGCGCATTATTTGGATCGTAGTAAGTTTATTTACAAACTAATTCACTCGTCTAGTACGCCACAACTACCACATTCTAGAGCCCCAATTCTTACCACGCTAGCGTCCAAGTGTAGTTCTCGCAGTATGTGAATAGTAGTCTCTCTCTGGACGCTTTTTCTGTGAGAAGTTGTTACCTTTGCAAAACTGTTAACATCATCCGCGGCATCACTGCGTGCATGGCAATATATAGACTTTGACGATCCTGGAACTGTCTATAACTTGTGCTTATATAAAAAAAATCTTCCATTTCGCTTTGGAACCATAAGCACTGATCATGTAGGGTGCAATTAAAACCTGTATTTGCACCCAGTGTAAACGTACACTCCTTCAATAAATGGCTGGTTGGTCATAAAGGTCATAAAATTTTAATGGTGCAATGGCTTCAGCATAGGTGTTGAGAACCATGATTCCAGGCAGCCTGCCTGGAAATTTTGATTTCTTATTAGCTTGCTGAGTGTATTTGCTAAAATTACTGGTCAGTGAGTGTATACCTCAATGATGAATTTTGAGTCTGTCATATGTCTAGATCATGCATCTTTAAGGTGTGGTCTTTGTAGATGGTATGTTGCTGCACAGCCAGATGGCCACATGCTTTGCAAAATTCACTTGGACATGCCAATCCCAATTATACAGTAATACAAGAGTAATTGAGAGTACTACTGTACAATGGTCAAGCAAGCTCAAAGTGACTTTCCATATGTGACCATGTATAGTAAAGCAGTTGGTAAGGTCATGGGTCTGTAGTCAAGAATGCAGTGCATGCTATGGTGTACAGTGGATTTCTATATACATAGATACATGTCGGCCAAGCAGTGTCCATGTTGACCATAATTTGAAATTACAAAGTGTACATGATGTACATGAAATGCAAGGACAACACTTTTTAAGCGTTTGTCCTACCAGGCCCGTAAGCAGCATCCGAAAAGTGGTCAGGCTGGTATCAGGACCGAAAGAAATTTCAGCTAGGGGGTCTGGGGGAGCGCTGTAAGCTCCCCCAGCGGGGTCTGGGGCTCCGCCCCAGACGCTAACGCATTTCCTCGAATCTGAGAGGCATTTTTGGCAGCAAAATTGCTATGTGGCCATGAAATCTTTCCCTGCATGATGTACATGAATCAAAGTTCCGAACAACACTCTTTATCAGTATGCTCAAATACATACTCCTTTTAAAGCCTCTCTGCCCATCCCAAATTATGTCTTGCTAAATAATACATCAAACGCTCGTTTAGGGAAGTTGCTTATATAATTAGTGGGGTGATTTACCCAGGGTGTCCCCCGATGTCTGAAAGAATCTCAGATTACGATTGGAATTAAGTTAAATTAGCGTCGATTGAACAGCCAGCCATGAGGCGCTCACGTTTACTACAATAAACAATGTGACTGCGTGGTTTTAAAAATTAGAAACAATAAAATAGCAGCGGGTTGCAATTACATGTAAAGCATAGGAGGCATTAGGAGCCTTAATAGGAACAATCGACTTCCCTTGACTGATGTGGACGGACTATCCATGCTAGAGAGATACATGTAATTTAAACACTGTTGGATAGAAAATTTAATGGAGATTACAACTGTACTAACCGTAGGAAATGTTTCGTGAATCCTGGTACTGAAGACTTACTTTTCGGCAAACATACCTCAATGTACGGCAAAGGTACCGAATTAGGAACAACCACATCAAAGGGTTGTTACATAAACACACAGCTGCATGCATGGGGTTTGCCACCCGCTTAAAAACGATGGTGCACGAAGATCTATGCAATTTACTGCACGGTAATTATGGCCGATGAGCGTAAATGTTATTCCCATGCATGGCTATTAGTCGAAAAGGGCTCATTCCGCGAGATTACATGCATGATTCTTAGTATCGCGTACCAGTGAAGTAGCGATAAACTACAGGCATGTGGGAGCCAAATTAAGAACTGTGTCCATATCATACGCTAGGCATCATGTAGCACCACGCATTAGCATTGTTGTAAATGTCTAGTATAACATTGTCAAATAATGTATTACGGACTTTATAACAAAGTAGGGTCTTGAGTAAATTCATTGTAAACACGTGACTGTTGATTAAAAATTGTAATGAGTTTAGTGTTCCTTAATAGGGGTGCGTTCGACCATCTATGGTTCGACGTACGATACGGCAGTAGCGGATCCAGGGGGGGGGGCACAACGGGCCCGTGCCCCCCCCTCCCCCCCCCCCCCCCCCCCCCCCCCCCCGAGGGTCCCGCCCCTACGTATACACGTACTTGTAGGACTATGTGTACGCGAACATATGCAAACGCAGCGAAGAGATATAGACGGCAGAAATGGCCTATACGTACATAATGATACATGGGTCAGGCCATGTATGAATATGATTGCTTTTATCGCGTGACGTAATAGCATTCGGCTCTACAATAGAAGTACAGGCAAAAGGTATGTTACATTAGCCGGCCGTTTAGCGTATGTTTTTCAATTTTCCCTCTAGAGAGCATATCGAAAAGTATCAAAAACCGAGCATAACCCCAAAATTAGCCCATGTTTTTCCGTGGAGGCAAATAAAGCAATTAACGCCCACGCGTCATGTGACCATATGAAAAAGGTAGTATTTCAATATTTTCTAAACGAATAAACGGTGAGTTCAACTTCAGTACATGTGCTATCAACGGCGATGCATCGGCGCATTGAACATATAGCGGCTGAGCTCTTGATCTGTCAATCCCCAGCCTCGAACAGTAATTACATTTTTAGTGCAGTTTTTACGTACTTTTTGGGGGGTTTTCTACGCAAAAAGCTTTGGCTTCTGGGGCTCCGCCCCAGACCCGGGTGGGGGAGCTTACAGCGCTCCCCGGGGCGGCCCCGCCTACTACTTCGCCCCACCCCTCGCCACACCCTCGCCGGTGCCCCCCCCCCCTCCCAATTCCTGGATCCGCCACTGATACATGTATCGATTCCTTTGCTCTACACGTAGCTATTCAATGGCCGGGTAACCTGCATGTGAGAAATTATTATTAAATTATCCATACCGGGTATGCCACATAATTTTATATCGTTTTCAGCCGTTTCTCGAGGTGGACCTTGGGCAAAAAGTGGTCAGGCTATAGCCCGCATGCCTGCCTGACCGGCGGTTACGGCCCTGCCTACACTGGAAGCCGGAAAACCACCATCAGAGCGACCTTTACACTCGGCCGTTTATTTTAACCTGTAACCGCCATCTTGGAAAATGCCATATTCAAGGGGTTTAGTATAGCCGTCAGAAAAAGCGTCCATCTTAGAACACGCTATACATTTATACACCCATCTGCCCACTATACCGAGTATAAGGGATTTTCACATCTCTGTGGCAGTTGGTGCAAACAAGCCTCGTGTTCGTACCCTATTCGACACGGATATGGTAGCTTCCGCAATTACAGTGTTGCGTAGGAGAGTGCTGCCAAGACAGGACTTGCACTGTTCTCATCAGGAGAGATGACACTATCCAGCCGTTCGTTAGTTATGTGCATCACTACAACCAAAGACTAGTAGCAAAGCGAATTCCATTCGCATGTGGTTGCCAGGTCGATAATTAGTAGGTAACTAGGTAGTTAATATTCATCACGGGCGGAGGCCTAATGTCCAACTTTTCAATGTACATGTATTGAAACGGCCGTGCATTTACTTCATATTCATTTGAACATGTAGCCAGCCCTGAGTCTGTAAAACGTGCTTATAAAAATAACTATGAATTGTATTATCGTTCGTTATTGTGAGAAAATATCATTAGTATGATTAGGTGATTCCCATCGTTCGCTATTGTGAGTCGCTACTTTGTATTTTGTAAAATCACAGCGTTTTTGATTTTGTAACTTACATTGAGATATAAAAGTGTTTATAAATAAACTTTTTATCATCATGATGTTAAAGATGGCGGCACACGAGCTGCGCATGGCCCGACTACTCAGGCCCTTTACACTACGTTCGCATGTACGTTTTTATCATGCCGTATTAATATTGTGCTAGCACGGCACGGTTCACGTGTTGATGTTGAACGCTGACATGTCGACAGACCAACCGTGCCGTGCCGAGGCGTCTGCGCATGCGCAGACTATTTATGACGATTAACAAGCGGCTTTTTTACTGAGTGGATATGCTTACCGCATCGTACCGTACATCGTGATGTAGTATCTCTGTGAATGCACGCATCAATTACCTACATTGCTATTTTCGGTACTTTCTCAGTTCGCACTCTTACAAGAAAGGCAGTACATTTTTAGAACAGAGAAGAAAAAAAAAAAGCGCCATTCCAAGGAGAGCAGCTGCACGAGGCTGCAGTACAGTGCGCTAGCCCTCATTCCTATCTTAGAGCTTCCAGTTCCTTCTTTAGGCTGCAACGGTGCCCATGGTTACATTTCCATTGAACCTGTGACAAAAAGGCTACGCCCCGTGATACGAAATTTTTTCATAGCAACGGACCTAATTACGACCTTAGCAACCAACATGGGCTTAAAGATGCTCCCTTTTTACCACGAGGACTGTTTTGAACTCTTCTTTTGACTTCGGATCCTACTTCTATATTGTCTGGCGCTCTGAACAATGTGAGTTAATGCCGCTTATATTCTGTGGATAATGTTACACGCTCGCTTGTATGTGATGTTTGAGGTCAAGTGATGCACATTGCTCTGGTACTTTTTCCGCCCTTGCGAAGTACCCTGAAACTTTTACAATATAACTGAGATAGTCTTGGCTGTAAGATTTTCAATAAAATTCGTGGTGCCGCGATTCCTAACTCACGCAGTAGGCGTTTGCAATATTTCCTCGATGTTTGACGCCATTGACCTCACCTACATGTACCTAGCTTAACCTGGCTTACCTGAATCACGATGCCATGCATTTCAACATTTTACCCCATCATCAAACACTCTTGAATCCATTAGGTTGTGCTGTCTAGTGAAGAAACATGAGAATAAATATGGTATTAGTACCTGTTATTATTGAGCATTGCATCTACGTAAGCTTAAGTTTAGGAGGTGTGGCACTCTGAATTTGAAGAGATACCTTTAAGTAGTGTTCCTTCATAATGCTCTTCAGCCTGTCTATTGGATCAGGGATGGTTTTATACGTAGCTGCAAGGCTCGGCCCCCTGCTCACCCATCAACCCACATCCAGCGAGGTGGGAACGAATGCAATCCAACATGTGCATGGTGTTCTAGGATGTGCACTTTTATAGTTCTTCTGGCACCTTTGAACTTGGCATCAAAGGTATTAAAAAATCCTTGATAGCATTGCCTGTTAAAATAAAAATGCAATGAAGTTCTGTGTTAGTGTGAGATTGTTTCTGAGCATGTGTGTGTATGTGGTGTGTACATGTGTGTGAAATTGCCTGTTTAAAATGAAGTTCTGTGTTAGTGTGAGACTGCTTCTAAGCATGTGCTAGTTTGATACAGAAACTGTAACATTGCATGTATGTACTTACTGCTCCTCCCGTAGGTGGTTGGATTGTGCTGTTTTGAAGAAGTTCATGTAGAACTTGTGCTGCTATCATGGCTTGTTGTGCTGACGGCAACGGTGTGTGGTGTAAGCTCAAGCCATAACATCTGTCCCACAAGATGTACAATGCACCATTATGTCACCAAGCAACCGAATGATAAGCTCTGGAGACTGTATGAGCTCGGCGGGCTGAAGACTGGTGGCTGAATAGCAGCAGGGACACTTGAATCGTACAGTGACACGAATCCACTCCTTAAGACACGAGCTATAAACATAGGCATGGCATGGTAGCTCTATAGGTTGATTTAGCATGTACAAACAAATTGGACACTTAACTGTGTCTACCATTGACAATATCTGTTTTGTTGACACAGAAAGCACCAGTACTTTGGTGATAATAGCAGGTGGTCTATATCACAGCCATGATGCCTGTTGGTGTGTACCATAGCTGCTATACTTGTAAAATGGTTTACATGCCTACAGAATAACATGTTAAGCTACATGAACCTGTACCTTACAAGTGTCAGCAGTGTATGTGGACCAGTTATATGGCTGCACCTGACACTTGTATTGGTTCTTACACCTGCACCCTCAACATTGCCTTATAGATAATAGAGTCTACACTATTATCTATGGCCTTATGGCACAAATGTGCAGAACAATTGTGGGTGGATCTCCTCCTGGTCTGTTGAGACACTGAGACCAAAGACTATCAGTGTAGGTGCTGCACTGGTATGTAGGCTCTGGCTTTGGTGGTTTGCCCTTGGCTTTGACTCCTCTATGAAGTTTGCACCCACACACCATGCAGAGACCCGCCAATCCGCATTTGTGGTGGGATTCCATAGCTATTTATGAGGTGGTGCGCATTATTCATGAAGCGGATGGTGTATTTCTGTGAGTGGCAGGAACTGCGGCACCACGAGTAAAACACATATTCTTACGCGAAAAAGATTGATCGTTCCACTTCTGCGTCTTTTTGTACCACTTATAAGGGCGGAAAAAAAGATACGAAGGCCAGACTGAATGGCATTTTTCGCGCCATTTGGAGAGTACAATATGCGCGTGGCAAAGTGTAGAATCACGCTACGCGTTGGGACATGCGTTTAAGTGAAAATAAAAAACAAACTAGTTTTACTAGTTAGGAACGGTTTCAGGATGTGCATTACTGCTACGAGTTTTGCATTTTTGATGGGTGAACTTTTAATGAGATGGCGGCTAGCCATGATTGACTTGAACCGTAAATGATGTCAGTGTGTTCTATTTATAAGCCTTTTGTCCACTCAGCCGTGCATGGTACTAATTTCGTCTCTGAATCGTTCTAAATAAAAGGCCAGAGTGTTAATTACAAGCGTAAGAAGGTGACGTCATTAATTAGAACTAACCTAGATGGCTGTAGATATTCTTCAGTGATTTTAGCTAAGGCTAACAAATACTTCCTGAGCCACACATCTCAACACCCATGCAGGTGTACGCCCCACCCAAGTTCCTGACATTCCTCATTTCCTCATCTCTTCTCATCGCTTTACTCCTCATCTCCTCATCTCCTCACCCCTTATCCTCACCCCTCATCTTCATCTCTTCACCCATCTCCTCACCCCCTCATCTTCATCTATTCACCCCTCATCTCCTCACCCCCTAACCCCCCTCATCTCATCTCCTCGGACTTCACTGTTGACCATGACCACTTCCAAAGTGTGCATATCAAGGCAGCAGACATGCCTCATCCCCAGACCTTAACCAGGATGTCAGCAGGAGTTTGCCCATGACAGCCTGCTTCCAGTTTAATACTCAAATAGGTACATGTATATAAATTTAAGATCTTACATTGGATTGGAGGTTGAGTTGTTTGATGATGGGAAATATGTAGAACTATCAGCCATGCAGACAGGGTAGGCCTTAATATGTAGGGTAGGTCTTACTATGTAGGGACGTTCAACCCTGAACTCAATGTAAAATAAACAACCCTACATTATATCAACCACAGCTACATGTACCTCGCTGTGGTTGATAAGCTCTCAGGTGATCTGTCATGAGCCTCATCAGATGATGTCACAAGTCTTCATCTTGCAATATTCACAAGTTGGTAGCTATTTTATCACTACATACATGTACCCAATGCCAGTAATCATGTGTGTATCAATGAAGTCCAATGAAAATATGACCACCTGCCCCTCCCTTCCCACCTTACATATTTTTGTTTCAAGGTTTTAATAGCTCATACACTGCACCCAGGCCACTGCATAAGGTAGTCACAGGCATGATGAATGATTCCCATCACATGACCCTCCTCCCCACTCTAATGTTCCTTCTTGTCCCTGTACCGGGCCTTCATCTGATTGGATGCATCGCCACTGCCCTTTGGTTTGACGTAAGCATGCCTGTAGAAGTTAGAGAACAAAGCTATTTGGGAGAGGAGGTAGAAGAACAGGATCCATTGGGGGCGTCGGTCGTAGGCACACCCGATGTACAAAGCATATGAGCAATGGATAAGCATTACGAAGAACTGGACCTGGAGAGTGAGACCACCATATCACAGATGATTACAATATGACAACACACATATGACAGATCAGATATCAACAGCAGTCAAATGTCTCACCAGTTGCATCGCTGTGAGGTACCTCTTCCACCAAAGGTACTTCCTCACCCCAGGCCCCAGGGCGCTGAGCAGGTAGTAGGTGTACATCACCACGTGGATGAAGGAGTTTATCATGGCTGAGAAGAATGCTGGGGATGGTAAGATGGAGTAGAGCAAAAGGAAGAGGGAATGATCAACTTGCAGAGGAAGAGGTACTTAGATGGCTGCTAAACAGTACACCTCCTCTAGGCACCTCCTCCCTCTAGGCACCTCCTCCTTCTAGGCACCTCCTCCCTCTAGGCACCTCCTCCCTCTCCTCCCTCTAGGCCCCTCCTCCCTCTAGGCACCTCCTCCCTCTAGTCACCACCTCCCTCTAGTCACCACCTCCCTCTAGTCACCACCTCCCTCTAGTCACCACCTCCCTCTAGTCACCACCTCCCTCTAGTCACCTCCTCCCTCTAGTCACCACCTCCCTCTAGGCACCTCCTCCTTCTAGTCACCTCCTTCTACATACTTACCATTCCCTCCTCCAAACCACTTGGTCACCATCCACCAGATCATCACCATGGTACTGTGATGGTACACATGGAGAAGCGTAATCTGGTCATCCTTCTTGCGAAGTATGAAGAAGAAAGTGTCGAGAAATTCAATAACTTTTGAGAAGAAGTACAGCCATATGACACTGGCCATCTGGGGGTGTGGTCGAATGAGGAGAAGTGGTGATGTAATGATGTCAGGGTGTGTGAGCATGTGACACTCCCTTAACTCTCTGTCACACTTACCCTCATCCCTGGTTCACTTCTGTCCCCATAGTCCACAAGATCACAAGTGTAGGTGTAGTTCAACGCTCGCGCTGACAGGAACAGCTTCGGAATGGAATGGAATGGAATGGAGTCTGCGCGTAAGTGGACACTTAGTATTTGCATGCTTATAGCCACGCACACTAGGCTACGGTTCTAAGCTTTGGCTTTGGAAGGCTATGGCGTACCTCCACACACAGGTAAAGGCACAGCCCCACCATGGTGAGGTTGTACACGATCATCGCTATCGTCAGGTCGAACGGTTTTCTGTTTCGCATCAGTACGGGGCCGACCTTGCACATCACAAGGTAACCACAGCACAGGGCCAGCATGGCCCATGGCGTCTGCATCAGGAACCGGTCCTTGGTGCGCGGGTCTGCGAGGCAAGTCGATATATGCAAGCTAGCTAGCTGCCTTTTAAAAATCGCACACGTACCGCTATCGTGATACGATTGATGATAGCGTGCCCTGAGAGCTTCCCATTTTACGGCGAGGTAGTCCATATTGCACTAGTAGTAGTAATATATGCTTTGTGTGAGATGCAGATGGTGATATAAATTCCCGGTCCGGTTTTATCTTCATCTATACACACGCCACATTGTACATGTGTAAACCACGAATCGTACCGCATTCCGGTAATTTCAATTGAGAAAATGTTTTATTGTATTATTATACTATATGCGGATGTGGGGGCGATCAAATGAAGAGTACATTATTTTTCTTAACTTGGTACTGCAGCTATATGGGTACATGCACGACGCGTACAAGTCTTACAAAATACTCTTAGCGCCGCGCGGTTTAAGTGTAAATTTATTCTGGGGACTTGTAATGACGTCAATAATTACGTATCTCTGGTTCCCTTCCTTTTTACATCACCATTGCTCAGAGAGGATGTTTTTTCAACTATATTGCACAACCCATACATCACACCCCCCAATGTGAGCTTCAAGTTAGCGTCATTATCACGTGCGTTTTTAATACAAAGCAAATTCATGATCATTTTAGTGCGCGCAGTCTCTTTGCGCGCAACATACATGTATACTAAATTTAGCCACAGGTACATGTAGCTGTAATTAGTATAATGCAATAACTGCACATGTACATCTTACTATCGTGAGTCCGCGATAAGTGCTCTAGGAAACTATATAAATGGTGGCATGAGGCAGTGAAACGGTTTGAAAGGGAAGTATTTCTGTCATACTTCCACCACTCTACTGTTCCTTCTTACTCCTGTGATGGTGTGCATTCATCTGATTGGATGCATCGCCGCTGCCCTTTGGTTTGACGTAAGCATGCCTGTAGAAGTTGGAGAACAAAGCTATGTGGGAGAGGAGGTAGAAGAACAGTGCCCATTGGGGGCGATGGTCGTAGGCACACCCGATGTACAAAGAGTGGGCAACGTGCACCAATAATAGAATGAATTGAATCTGCAGAGGGAAGAGAGTGTGAAGAGAAAATCCGTTACCATACCATATGTCAAATGTCTCACCAGTTGCATCACTGTGAGGTACCTCTTCCACCAAAGGTACTTCCTCACCCCAGGCCCCAGGGCGCTGAGCAGGTAGTAGGTGTACATCACCACGTGGATGAAGGAGTTTATCATGGCTGAGAAGAATGCTGGGGATGGTAAGATGGAGGAGTAGAGTGGGAAGGATAGATGTGATAGGGAAGGTGCAACTGGTACCACAATAAACACACAGGGTCAAGAAAACTTTGAATAATTAAACCTTCTAGAATAAACAGTCCACTGCAGATGAATACATTAGCTAGTACATATATTGACCTTATTGCCTCACACAGCAGCTCAACATCCACTTCTTAGCTTCCCCCAGCATACCACCTGGCCCCCCTTCCTCCCCTCTCCCCCAGCATACCACCTGCCCCCCTTCCTCCCCTCTCCCCCAGCATACCACCTGCCCCCCCTTCCTCCCCTCTCCCTCAGCATACCACCTGCCCCCCCTCTCCCCCAGCATACCACCTGCCCCCCCTCTCCCCCAGCATACCACCTGGCCCCCCTCTCCCCCAGCATACCACCTGCCCCCCCTTCCTCCCCTCTCCCCCAGCATACCACCTGGCCCCCCCCAGCCACTTACAGCTTCCCCCAGCATACCACCTGACCCCTATCCACCACAGGAAGACCATGGTACTGTGATGGTACACATGGAGAAACGTAATCTGGTCATCCTTCTTGCGAAGTATGAAGAAGAAAGTGTCGAGAAATTCAATAACTTTTGAGAAGAAGTACAGCCATATGACACTGGCCAGCTGGGGGTGTGGTCAAATGAGGAGAGGTGGCGATGTAATGATGTCAGGGTGTGACACTCCTTAACACTCTGTCACACTTACCCTCATCCCTGGTTCACTTCTGTCCCCATAGTCCACAAGATCACAGGTGTAGGTGAAGTTCAACGCTCGCGTAGACAGAAACAGCTTCGGAATGGAATGGAACCAGCGATGCACGGATCGCATAAGTGTGTACAATCATGTGCACGTGCAAAGTGTTATGTTTCCATAATGCATGCCGTGCACGTGCCCGCTTGTACAGGCGAGAAATACCTCCAAGAAGAGATGTAGCGAGAGTCCCACCATGATGAGGTTGTACACGATCATCGCTATCGTAAGGTCGAACGGTTTTCGGTTTCGCATCAGTACGGGGCCCACCTTGCACATCACAAGGTAACCGCAGCACAGGGCCAGCATGGCCCATGGCGTCTGCATCAGGAACCAGTCCTTGGTGCGCGGGTCTGCGAGGCAAGTCGATATATGCAGGCTAGCTGCCTTTATAATGGCACACGTACCGCTATCCTGAAGCGATTGATGATAGCGTGCCTTGAGAGCTTCCCATTTAACGGCGAGGTAGTCCATACTAGGGCTAGAGGAATAAAGGCTGCGCTGCAGGACTGGTGAGGGGCGGTGGTGGCCGGAGCTCCCTAAGCTGCAACCACGCGACTGATCGGATGGTGATATTCATGTGTGTGGCGCGCGCGGTTGATACAGCTGCTCACCGCGCCTCACGCGTGCTCACGATCATGTTACACCACTGCAAGCTGCGCGAACAGTCAACAAGTTTGCTTCGACCAGCTCCGCCTTCCGATAAATGCGCTTACGTATACTAGTAGATCCGACTACAATACGCATGCGCATACGCAATCCGTAAATTATGAGCTCATTTATAAATGATATTATTATATTTCATACAAGATAAAGTACGATATTATATATAGTATAATGCATGCTGTGTAACTATTATTATTAGTATTATTTTATTAATAATAATAATTCACCTCTGATCATGCCTGGCACCAGGCTAGGCTGAGTCTGAGTAAAGGTGGTCTGGGTCTGCGTTCCCTCGCACAACACTCCCCTGCAGCTACATTGCCTCACTTTGTACCTCAGGTTTTGGCTCCCAGTCTCAGCCCCACCTTGCCTCAGCAACTCATATGTTTAATTCGTTTCTACCACCATCAGAGGCTATTAACTCAGAGGCACTTCTGTTGACTTCAGTCACCCAAAAGAGCCTATCCTCCAAGCTGGATGACCACCTCTTCAAGGTTCTACTTGACATGTCCTCCATCACTGACAAGGCTCGCTTGCTGTCTGTTTCCTCCCCTCATGCAGGTTCATGGCTGTCTGTTACTCCGTCAGAAGGTCTTGGACTCCATCTTGACCGTCCCAATTTCAGGTTGTCATCAAGTGATGGCTTGGCCTGGACCTTTCTTATGGTTCATGCTGCCCACTGTGCCCTGAGATTGCCTTGGACCCACTTGGCCATCATGCTGTTACCTGCAAAAGGGGTGGTGATGTGGTTTTCCGCCACAACAAACTGTGTGATGTCCTTGCAGAGTCCTGCCGGTGAGCTCATCTGGGTGTCCAGGTGGAAATGGGTAACAATCTCACCAATCACAGCCACACCCGTCCAGCTGACCTTTTAGTTCCAAACTGGGTCTTGGGCAAGCCAGCAGCTTTTCACTTGTCTGTCACATCTCTGCTTAATCCTACAACTCTTTTGGAAGCGAGTGTGACAACAGGAGTAGCTGCACTGACCACTGAGCTGAGAAAGCACTCCTCCAATGACACCAAATGTAAAGAACTTGATTGGGTCTGTGTACCATTGGTGGTGGAGTCGTATGGAGCCTGGGGAAAAGAGGCTTTGGAGTCCATCTCTCAGCTAGCCTCTCGACTAGCCACTTGCTCGTCCAAGGCAAAGTCAGTGGTTCTTACCGAACTCTACGGGCGGCTGAACCTTTACCTGGTACGAGCTAATGCCATTGCCATCCTTTCCCGTAGCATCGGTCAAAGTGATGTAGGGTAGATATATAGTTAGCATTTTGTGTACATTGTGTGTAGTCTAGTTGTATATGTTTATATATCAGTGTATTTGTGAAATAATAATAATAATATTTATGATCAATGTAATAACAATACATGTAGTAACATTTTACTATACTATCTATGACCTACTCACAACTGTTTATTAAAACACTACAACTAAAAGTCACAAGATGTAGTTGGTGAGACACATCTGGCCAAAATTGCCCTGGCATTCTGCCTCATAGGGATGAGGCTAAGGCGACTGTAGATGGTTGATGTAACCTCAATAAGAGGTCGACATAGCTGGGTGGCCTTGACAGTTTAGTCAGCACATCAATAGCTTCATTCAAACACTTCCACAACCAAAGGGATGCATGACCATCCTCTAAGGGCACATGCCTCGTCATTTGCAGAGTGCTTGGATTCCTCTCCCATCTCAGCCGCATGACCACAGGTTTGAGCCGCTTCTTGTAAAAATTGCAAATTTAGCGGATTGATCACCATTATTAGTATTTTTTTATAATTATTGTTATTATTATTATTATTATTATTATTATAGACAGATAACAATACATATACACGTATACTAAATACAACTAAACTACTAATAGTAAGTTAGGAGGGTGGAAGCTCCCTGGCCAGGATGGCTCTAGCAATGGACCGAACCAGGACCACATTCAACCGGCCATAAATTTCAGCCACATGAATGGCCAGGAAGGATGCCAGCCTGGAGAAAGTATCATGTGCCAGCTTGCCCCAATTGCCATAAGTCTCCACTGCCAATGGGATGCAGGACCAGCCCAACTCTTGGCACTTGGGAGCATTGGAGTGGAACTTGCGGGTCTCTGCTGCCAGGGCTGCCGCACCAGCCTGGTGACATGATTCACCCAAGATGACAGAGCAGAGTGGTGAGGTAATGGTCAGGTCTAGTGCTGCAGGTTTGCCTCTGTCCCAGCCAGCAATGAGGATGTCAGCAGGTCTGGTGTGGGCAAGGTCTCTGGTAAGGCCATGACCTCTCTCCACACTCACACTTAGGTGGGCACGACGACAAAGGTCAAATACCTCATCTCGTAGACGATTATGGCGTGTGACCACATCCCCCCCATGCCTGCAGGTCACAGCATGGTGACCAAGAGGATCAAGAGCAGTATCGGGGCAGAATGGGCACATGGACCGACCAGAAGTATCTAACCCAAGCCACCACCTAATAGCCATCTGGAACTCATTTGACTCCAGGTGCAAGCCCAAACCAGGGGAAGGGACCACTGATAGCCAAGAGAAAGCATGAGGGGCAGCCACTGACAGAAGGCGAGCTCTGTTAGCTGGAGAGGAGGATTCCAACAAGATGTGGAAATGTTGGGCTTGGATCATTCCTGACAAGACCTTCTGGTGAATAGGAGACTCCAGAGCAGAATTGACTGTAATGACATTAGAGGGGGAGACCTGAGCATTAAACATTGCCACTGCCTGTTGTAGGTGGATGTTATCAGCCTTGCCAAAGCCGGAGAATGACAGGGAGGCAATGAACGCTGCAGCAGCATGGTGAGAGAGGGAGCGAAGACCCAGACCCCCAAATTTTAGTCCTAGCTGTGCCTGGCTCCAGGCATCATTGGTAACATTGATGGCTGAGCACATTACAAAGCAGTGCTTGACCTCCTCATCAAAAGACCTTAGAGCATCTGTGGCCAGGCTTATTAGTATTAGTATTAGTATTATTATTATTATTATTACTGTGGCATCACGCCTGGCTGTCCGGACTAATTCCACCAAGCCATGAGCTCTGGCCACCCTCTATGGTCGTCTCAGCATGATTTTGGTATGGGCCAATGCTGGAGCTATTCTAATGAGATCTTACCTGCCATCATCTGCGTTTAATGACATTATTTTAGTAACATTAATGTTATAGCTGTAGTTTAGTGCAAATGACAATAGACAAACGTTCAGCGGACTCTGTCTCTGCACAGGCCAAAGCTATAGAATGGTGTTATGAGTGGGAATGAAACGACCTGGTTCCTCAAAGGCACATGATCGCTGAGCGGAGTAAAGAAAAACTCAGCTTGCATTGCAACCAAAAAAGTGTGGTAGATTAGGGTACTTGTCCCTTGCCAGCAATTAATGATGCTATTCTCTTGCAGACTGTATTTGTAATCGTTTAGTTTTTAATCACTAATTAACATTCAAAACAACAAATGGAACTAGCTTTAATAACTGTAATGGTATTAACTAATTGGAAATGTTTATTAGCATTAGTTATCAATAACAAATAAAAATTACTTACTACAATAATTAAAATATAGTACAAACATACATACATGGTCTATTTACATAGGCATCTCCATGGTACCCAGAACTGCAGCAGCATTGTCCTGCTGGACTGTAACAATGTACTGTTTACAGAGAGTCTTTGCATAAAAATAGTTTTTTAAAATTAAACTGTAACTCTAATGCTAATCATGACCTTGACAGACGGTCGCTAACCTTGATAATAGAGGGCTTTGAATGTTTTGATAACAAAACTTACATCTTATTCGATTACTAGTATTTCCCTAATCAAGTGGTCGAGTCGTACTGATTTAAAAGTGTTGTGTTCTTTCATGATCACCTGTGGTACCACCTGTGGTATCACGATTTGTCATTTGAAATGACTGAATACACGACATTCCTTCCCTCCTTCCTTCCCTTTCCCAACTCCTTTACCCCAAAATGGGAAACATTATGATCGCAAACATACATACCACATACATGTAATGTATCCTGGCTGTGCCGAGCCAGTGCACACACACACACACACACACACATTCTGATGTGACACATGTGCCCTGGCGCTAGTTCCTGCTGCCCTGAGGTGACCCACAGTCCTGCAGCTGCGTCCCCTCACATTCCACTATCCCCATGGCGATGATCTCCTTCTCAGGCAGCTTGGTCTCAGGGGGCTGGGGTATAGACTCCATCTTGAAGGATGGATCAACAACCTGCAGTTTCTCCCACCACCTCGAGTAATACTTGAACTGGTAGTGCAGCCTCTTGGGAGACTTGTCCAGAAGGTTCTTGTTATAGTAGTATCTGAGAGCCCGCGACATCTTGTCATAGTTCATGTCCATGTGGCCCCGCCTCCCTCCCCACAACTGGGCTAGGCCTTCCGAGTCCAGCACTCTGAAGAGGCCGTCGCCCCGGGATACCCAGCGCAGGATGGAGGGATGCTTGCCTTCCAGGAGGAGGTGGAGAAGAAACTGCCACAGCTTCAACCCTGAGAGTGGCCAAAGGTAATCAAAGTACAGTGTGGACACACCCACCAAGTGCCTAATGGACACACCCACCAAGAACATAATGGACACACCCATTGAGTGCACAAGAATGTGCATCATACTTCAGCTGGCCAATGATTCAGATCTTGATAAATCATGTAATGTAGTTCCAGTAAGAACTCATTTTTCTTTTGACCTCGTTTTGGTCCAAGATTTAGCAAAATTAAGGTTTAAAGCAGATCGTCCCCATAGGCCGCTTCGGACTTAGGAGTCCCTAAGCTTTTCCCCCCCCACCAGAACTCATTTTTGGTAAAAACCTGAATTCTAGTCCTTTCCTACACGAGACAATGCACAAGAATGAGTCACATGTGACTAGCGTGCAACTGGCTCGCAACTCTCACGTATGTACTATCTCGAGCATTACTTTCTAATTCTTTGTACTATTTAAAATACGCAATGTAGATGCAACTTAGATGTACGTTCGATCAGCGTACGTTCATATTTAGTACACTGCCAGTAATTCATGCAGTACCGACCGAATATCTGCCAACAAGAGAGCTCAGCTAAGCTTCCCACGCCCCTTGACTGGTATGCCATAAGTATAACCGGTACGTAATAACGTAATCATGTGACGTCATGACAACACCATTTCATTTCATGGCTATTGTACCGAGTGGTTGTGGACCTACAGTATTTCTTTGTTGTTGCCAAGATTGTATCAACAAAAAAACAACAAACATTCAAAATGGTTTACAAAAACAACTCCCCATATAAGCTGCAAACAGACAAAAAACACTATCACAGCACATTGGATGCTCTTGCCAGCTGTTAAGAGGTCACCATGGTGACCACACAATTCTTAGCAGCTGTTTGCACACATGCCACACCCCACTCACATGCCCAGACCATACCTTGATATTCATTGGTGTCATCTTCATTGTGTTTTGATCCTTTTCTTGACTTGGCTAAGGGTAAGGGCAGAAATCACACACACACATGCACACACACACACACACACATGCACACACACACATACACACACATGTACACACACATACACACACACACGCACACACACACACACACACACACACACACACACACACACACACACACACACACCTGATAAGTGGGAAATCATGCAGAACAGATCGAGTACCTACACAACTAATGAGTATGCTCAGCTGGTACACACATAGCCCCATACATAGTCTGCACTACACACCATTTTTTTACATCAAAGCATGTCAAGGAATTTATGACTTAAACCAACCATGTTTGAATCCAAAGTCTTTGCCTACTAACTGCAGCATAGCATTGCTGGTGTCAGCACTGGAATGAGGTGATATGGGGACAGGCGGTACTGGTATGGGGACAGCAGGTGGTACTGGTATGGGGACAGACCATTCAGCAGGATGGGGAGGAGGGAGGCAGGGAACAGAAGAAGAGCAGGGAGGGGGAGGAGGTGCATGTATGTTTGAAACTGACAAGCCTCTGTTCAGTTCAGGTGCAGCAGGAAGGGGGCGGGGCACCACATAGGCCTTACTGATCGACGTGGACAGGGGCAGACCAGATCCAACCTCAAAAGGGTCACCTCGTGAGTCTGCCAGTGCCTGCTGGACCTGCCCCCAGTTCAGCCCCAGAGCATGGTCCAAACTACAGGACTGCCCCGTCGATAATTCCTCTTGGTACACTCTCCCCACCCCTCTAGGGGTCATCAAACGTCTCTGTCGCCGACTGGCACGCCGCTCCCGTGCAGCCTTGAGGTGAAGCCAGTGAAAGTCAAGGCCCCTCTCATCTTCATCATTGGAGGAATTTGAGGTTTCGTCTAGGGGGGTGGCAGGGGTAGGATAGGAGAGGTCTACAGGCTGAAGCAAAGTCTTAGGGTGTTGTGGCCTGTTGCTGGCTCCAGGCAGGTCGTGCAGGGGTGTTCCCTCGAGGGAGGCCTGGGGCTGAGGAGTGCTGGAGGAGGGATGAGGGCCACCCACAGAACTGTGGGGATAGAAGAGGGTGCCTCCCCCGCCACCTGTGATATTCTCCATGGACAACATGGTGGGCTCCATTTGGGAGTACCACGAGGGTTCGGACAGTCGTCTGGTCCTCTTTTTTGATAGGCTGTACGGAATGTAGACGTCGTTGGAGGAGGAGCTGCTGTTGCTATTGGTAACCCTCTTGCGTTTGTGCTGCGCTATGGTGTCTGTTGGAACAACCCAACTGTGGTTCCATGAAGATGTGCCTGTCAGGGAAATGGAGGGGAAATGCATAAGTGAAAGGGAGGAGTGTAAGAGAGGAGGGAAGGGGAGAGGGAAGGAGGGGAAAGGAGGGAGGGGAGGGAGAGTGGGGAGGTAATGTAAAGAGGTACACAGGAAGAGGGGCCCTTTCCCTTCATATACAAAGCACCTCCCCTCTTTACTTGATACTCCCACGAAGCCATGGTGATAAGCTCCACCCATCAGTGCTGCAGACTGCCTGGCTGACACCTCTTGTAGGCTTGAGAGCAGCAAGTGTTCCCCTGGGGAGGAGGTGGGCTGGGTATGGTGGCCTGGGGAGGAGGTATGCTGGGCGTTCATGGCGTTATAGGCAGGCATGTAAAGGTGTGACTGGGAGGTGGTGATAGGAGGGAGGTAGGCATCTTGGGGTTGGGCAGTGGTGGGCTCTGGATGGAGTTTAGGAGTAGCTGATGATGTGCAGTTGCTGGTACTATTGGGTGTAATGGAGTTACCTTCATCTGCCAAGGGATATGAGGAGAGGGGTGTGGCATGGAAGAGGGGTGTGGGGTGAGAATGAAGTGAGCTATATGCACACAAACATCTTTCATGTAAATAACCCTTAGGATGCCCCACAGCTTCATAAACACAATCCACATAAATGCACTGCACACACACACACACACACACACACAACACACACACACACACACACACACACACACACACACACACACACACACACACTTTTCTAATATGGCTCATTATCCTAAAGAACTAGTGAACACTTCAAGGACATGAGCTTGATGTTTTATGGTTACTAACTTTTCACCTTTTTGGGTGTGGCTAACCATAGCCAGAGCAGCCTTGATCTCAGCAGGATCACGGTCTTCATCTGAAGACATATGTACATGTACAGTAAGAATTAGAACCAACCCTGTCCCTCCAAATCCCCCTCCCTCCCTCACTACCTCTCCCTCCCTCCCTCCATAGGCTAACCATTAACAATACGTGACCCCACCTCCTGACCGCATCCCTTGTACATACCTAGAAGAAGTGGGAACGCTGGCCCGTCAATCAACTCATGGATTGGCTGATCTATGGAGATAGAGGTTCCATGGCAACTGTCATAGCACTAAACCATAAGTAGTTAAGGACATTGGTATAAACACATACACACGCATGATATACACACACACACACACACACACACACACACACACACACACACACACACACACACACAGAGGTGGGAATGGCATTCCATTGACCACGCCCTCTAAGTGGCTGTGATATTACAATAACATCACACACACATGTACAGTGTTAGATAACACACAGAGCATTGGTGACATCCTTCCAAAAGAAGTTCAAATTTTTTTCTGCTGGAGCAGAGATCCTTTATCCACCCTTGCACATCTGATACAGTAACCCTTCCCTTAAGTAAACAATACACAAAATCACCATTATCACACACTAACCATCACACATACACTACTCTCATATACACAACTCTCACACATACACGACTCGCACACATACACTACTCTCATATACACTACTCTCACACATACACTACTCTCATATACACGACTCTCACACATACACTACTCTCATATACACGACTCTCACACATACACTACTCTCATATACACGACTCTCACACATACACTACTCTCATATACACGACTCGCACACATACATACTGTACATCTCCCTTAGGCTGATCAGGTTATATACAATGTCTCCATAGCGATCATTGATCTCCATCAGATTGTCCAGACTGTAGCTGGCAGGATCCTGGTAGTTAAGGGAGTCGACCAACAGGTGGATATCATTGTCAAACTCGCACTCAGTGGCAACAATCATGATATCCCTAATCAAGCCCTCAAGGCCAGGGTCTGGGGAGGAGGGTACAACAAGAGGGTATGATGACTCGAAGGGGAGGTGGTCAAAGAGGAAGAGGAAGGGAAGGGGGAGGGAGGGAGGGAGGGAGGAAGGGGAGGGAGAGTGGGGAGGGAGGGAGGGAGGGAGGGAGGAGAGGGAGGGAGGGAGAGAGAAGAGGGAGGGAGGGAGGGAGGGAGGGAGGAGGGAGGGAGGGAGGGAGGGAGGGAGGAGGGAGGGAGGGAGGAAGGGAGGGAGGGAGGGAGGGAGGGAGAAAGGGAGGGAGGGAGGGAGGGAGGGAGGGAGGGAGGGAGGGAGGGAGGGAGGGAGGGAGGGAGGGAGGGAGGGAGGGAGGGAGGGAGGGAGGGAGGGAGGGAGGGAGGAGGGAGTGAGAGCAAAAAGGGGTATAGGAGAGGAAGGGTGGTAAAAGATAGTAGTAAGGGGAGAAAGGGAGGTAGGATATAAAGGAGTGATGAGGTTATGAAGTGTAAATACATCTGGAACAGCAGACGAGAGCGGGTGGACAGTGCATATAAAACCATGGCAACCACAAATACCTGATGTTTCCATGGTTATCCGACAAACTGAGCAAGATTCAAAAAGAAGTGCTGAATGAAAGAGGGAGGGTCAATAAGCATTTTAATACTGTGGGGCCAGAAGAACCACCCCCTAGTCACGCGAGGTGCAACAGTAATAGGTGTCACAGTACCACATTAACAGACTCACCTGGTAATTAAAAGGTTTCCACCACAGGACACGTACAAACCCCACCGCCATCAAATGCTAGTCACGCCGCGTACCGCTAATAACAGCGCCTACACGCACATGTACAATGCATGAATAAACAAAGTCGCGCGAAAACCTTAGTGTGTAAACGATATACATCGCCCACCCACCGTGAGACCCCGCGGTGCAAAGGTCATAGTAACGCACACCTAGCGATAAAGGTACCCGTATTTTTAGACCTACACGGCTACAACGTAATTCACTAGTAATCCCGCACACTTATCCATAGGCCTATGCATGTATACACATGACACATCTTAAATCAATGTAGGCCCTACGACACATACACAATGACACACACACACACACACACACACACACGCACACACATACAAATACACACACGTGCACACACACACAGACACACACACGCACACACAAGCACACACATACTTATGCACACCAACTACGCACCGGTCGTGCGTTACTGACCTTGTTAAGACTGCACAAACTTCGCATCTCTACTATATAAGCAAATAACGTTACAAGTCGGACCTTGCTAAGACAAAACCGTTCTCGAAAAGGGGGCGTCGTATCATCTTACACGAGCACTCAAAGCGCACATTTTCGCAGAACAGTAGGCGGGGTCGACGTCCTTAGCCACGCCTTTATTGGATAGCACGTATTCATCAATTCGATCAGGTCATTTTTACACGTGGGTTGACCTCTCGGCTTACGTACGGACGATAGGATGGGGATAAACGAAGGAGCTACGTCCATCGAAAAGGAGCTGGACCTGCTTTGGAGCAGCAACAGCCTATCGGACTTTTACGCAAAAGTCATTGAAAGAAGCGGCAAGTGACTCGGGGGGAGGGGGAGGGGGTGGGTGAGGCGGGAGCAGACGTTTGTCGTTGCTTGCTGCGGTCCAGTATCCCATTGGAGGGTTTGAACATGAAGACTTTTACGGTGCTTTTATTTCTCTCGTCAAGTGATATATAAAAAAAGTGATGTGGCTTCGCAAAAGCGTTAGAAAGGGGGCGTGTTTGAATAGGGGGCGGGAATGGTGTTGTTTGTCCCTCCTAACACGCACATTTGTGCACATACACACACACACACACACACACACACACACACACACACACACACACACACACACACACACACACACACACCACGTACATAACGTGCGCACACACACACACGCACTCATATCAGACCCTCGAGTTGCGAACTGGTTATGGATGGATTCCCCCCTGCCAACTCTCAGCTTGATTCTGATCTATTTTATCATCGTATTGGTTGGTCCACGTCTGATGAAGAACAGACAACCCTTTGAACTGAAGCCACTCCTCTTCATCTTTAACTCCGCCATTGTGGCTCTGTATGCTTACCTCTGTAGGGAGGTGAGTGTCTGTGTGGGTGGAGCATAGTGGTGGGGTATGCTAATGGCAGAGCAGTCAATGTGTGGTTATTAATGGTTATTAATGGTTATTAAAGGTTATTGTGTACTATAACTTATCACGTGGACTTGCCAACTCCATGTGGGTGTGGCCGCCAATATGTACCAAGTTCAAACTACTAGATACTGTATGAGAGGGAGGAAGGAGGGGAGGGGAAGGAGGAGGGGGAGGAGGAGGAGGAGGAGAGGATGTCTATTTTGAAATATGTTTACTCTTGTCAGAATATCTTGTCAAATGGAGTGCTCAAGTGAGGTGGGGATGAGCACCAGGGTATATTGGGGATGGGCACCAGGGTATATTGGGGATGGGCACCAGGGTATATTGGAGATGGGCACCAGGGTATGGTGCGGATGGGAAGTATAAAACAAGCATGGGTGCCCATCCCCACCATACCCTGGTCCCCATCCCCACCTATACCCTGGTCCCCATCCCCACCCATACCCTGGTGACCTTATATTAGTTATTGGCGGACTCTGAAATTAATGAAGTAGATAGACCATAGTAACACTTATGTAGCAACCAATTAATCATCTCCCATAGCAGCCATTTGATAACTATACAAAAATATTGTGCGATATTGCCGGTGTGAATGAAGCTTTTTAATTGGATGAAGTTGCTGATTTAAACTTGGCGTCAGAAGCAATTGAAGGCCAGCACAGAAGTTCAACAAATAATTGCAGGTGGTGTTTCAATAAAACCGCATTAGAATAAGGAACGAATGGGTAGAAAGCAGAGGACGCAGCAGTGGCACACGTATTTTAGTACTATCAAACAGTGAGCTCATTTATTCAGAGACACTGCCGCTACCTGCTTATACCAGTCAGGAGTTGACGAGCAGTTGGTTATAAAACGAACGGGGCATTGCAGTATCGACGGTATTCGTTCCTGTAAAAGAACTGCTGATTATCAGCGTGAGAGTGTCTCTGATATTCTGAATTGCAATGCATCAAAACAAGCGTGCACCATGTGTCCATGCCTTTGCCGATGGTATCAAAATGTGCCGTCTCCAAATACCTCGTACCTGGAACATATAATTTCCACTTTTATGCAAACGTATATATGTACTAGTAATGCTCAACGAGCATTGAGTTAACACTTCAATATATCAATGTACGCAACTCATGCAAAAAGGAGGATTCTAAGTGCCAGAAGTGGGGACAGTGGGGGGGGGGGGGGGGGGGGGGGGGATTCTAAGTGTCCTGGGCACTTACAATCCCCTCTCAAGGTTTGTACTGCATTTAGATACCTTCAAGTGACCAATCAGGTTGTGCAAATCACTTCCGCTATTGTCTAAAATACCCACAAAAACAACTATGCTATCAAGCCTGTCCCGCATATTCAAGATTGGTTAGTCCATCCATACAACCTTTTTCCAAATTTTGTAAGCGAAGGATGTACATAGAAGAGTCCTGTAGTCCTATAGCCATTGATCGGGTCTTTGTGTCGTCTGTTACAGAACAGAGTATGTACACATCCCTCCCCTCCCCCCCCCGCTCGATCTGTACTGATGATATAGAAGTGGTGTGTAGTTTGGCCTTCCTTGTCGCAAATTCAGTGGCAAAAGCACGCTCTGCACAGCTTTATCCTCCTTAGAGAATGATATTTAAATCAATGATCTGGACAAATCATATGTACACAGGGATTTTTTTATTTTATTTTCTGAACATGCATGTATTAAAACATGCACAGAGGCAAATACATGCTGTAATGTCATAAATGCACTTATTAGTTGCAAGTAAAGTTTATAACCATGGAATAGTTTATGACCATGGAATAGTTTATGACCTTAAACAATATTTAAAGGTAGAAACGCTGCCAGCTGTAACAACACTGGGAGGAGGAGGAGGGGAGGGGAGGATGCCTGAAATACTGCTGGCTGTAACAACACTGTCTGGTAGAGAATTCCGTATTCCACCTCCTCCCCCTCCATATTCCACCTCCTCCCCCTCCATATTCCACCTCCTCCCCCTCCATATTCCACCTCCTCCCCCTCCATATGTTTGTAGTCAGCAAGGGAGAACATGAATATTGTGGCTTGAATATAACTATTGGTGAAGAGTTCTGCAGGAGGAAAGCCCACAAGATTTTATACCACTTTATTAAATCAAGAACAGATCTGCAGTACTGAAGTAATTGAAAATTGCTTAGACGGCATGCATTATCCATATATGGGCATAATCCATATATGAGATATATACTCATTTACAAAGAAATCTGGTGAAGACTGTTTGAACCCTTTTATATCTCTAACTAACCAGGGACTCCAACCATTCAAACGAAATAGTAGAAAAAAGATTTGAACGGTTAACCGACATGGACAATATCCTTTGGAGGCTATATACACACACAGTGACCACTTCACTTTATATGAGGTGGCACACTCACCCCAAGAACCCTCCACTTATGCTGGAAGGGGGAGGGGAGGGGGAAGGGTGACAGCTAGCAGGAAAATGTATACATCAGTATGGGGATAATGTGTGATAAGGGGGAGGGGTAAGGTGGGGGTAAGGGGGAGGGGTAAGGTGGGGGGAGGGGTAAGGGGGAGGGGTACATAATGGCAATAACAGATTAATTTGTGAATGCTCCTTAACGTACGACTGTTATGATAATGCTCCTTAACGTACGACTGTTATGATAATGCTCCTTAACGTACGACTGTTATGATAATGCTCCTTAACGTACGACTGTTATGATAATGCTCCTTAACGTACGACTGTTATGGTAATGCTCCTTAACGTACGACTGTTATGGTAATAACCCCACAAGGGGTGTTCTTGATGGTCACTGTCCCAATTAGAACCCCAAAAAAAAAATATGTACGATTTTAATGGACAGTTGTTTTAATATCCTTTATGAAATCTATCTGATTGCCTGTCATGGAGCTGTAAGGCTGGTGAACAGTGTACGTAATTTGTATGTCGTTAAATATATCATTCATCATTATGGATTGCTGCACGTCCTTGGCTTCTCCTTTTATGTGAAACTTTCCAGAATCTGAAACGTACAGCTAATTACTTTTGCACCTTGTGTAAGAATCATCATGATATTGCACACTTCCTGGAAACTAAAACTGAAGAAGTAAAAAAAAGGGCTGTTGTGATTTTCTCAGAAACTGTCCCAATCCTGGTGTAGTATTGTTTCTACCCTACACATTTATATTTATAACAATATGGGACAGTTCACAACAAAATGAGCCTTTGTATATATATATAATGTTATAAAATTCCCTTATGTTTGAATCGCTATAACTTCCGAACGGTTAAAGCTATCAACATCCTATGTGCAACACTTCATACTAAACCATTTCTCTATGGTAACGTTCATTTTGAGGTCTTGCACTTGCTCCGTGCCAGTATTGCAACGTCCAATACCCCTGCGGGTTCAAACCCGCTATAACTTTCAGTAGGAGTAATCAAATCGCTTCAAATTCGGTTTGTAGGTAGAGAGGTCCTATACCTATTGATTTGTTCTGTTCGTTAATTTTTATGTCATCCATTACGGAGATACAGTTGAACAAACTATGTCTACGTTTTCCCGCTCGATTCGTGCCAATGTTATAATCCCTGCCTCCCCATACATTGAGCGGGATGCAATTGCCCAAATCATTGGTGCGAATTGAGCGCAAAAATGTGCTCGTAGTTTGTTCAACTGTATCTCCGTAACGGATGACATAAAAATCAATGAACAAAACAAATCGATAGGTATAGGACCTCTACCTACAAATCGAATTTGAAGCGATTTGACTACTCCTACCGAAAGTTATGGCGGGATTGAACTCGGAGGGGTATCGGACGTTGCAATAATGGCATGGAGCAATTATAAGATCCCAAATTTTTTTTTACCAAAGTGAAATGGTGTAACATGAAGTTTAGAAAATAGGAAGTCGATAGCTTTTACCGTTCGGAAGTTATAGCGATTCAAACATAAGGGAATTTTATAACATTATATATATATATATATACAAAGGCTCATGGACTGTCCCATATACAATATTATAATACATCTAAGCTAGCTCATCAATATGAGGCATGCACCCCAGCATTGAAGCAACATGTCCCCTCTGGATAGCAATAGAAAATTGTTACCAAAGATATTGAGTGGCATTCTGGTCTCCAGTGTTAAGTTTGATCCTTTTGCCAAGTTCTTGGACCAGAACATTGTACATTGGTTTGAATAATAATTACTGCTCCCTTATATGAGGTATCCTGACCTTACATGAGGTATCCTGACCTTATACGAGGTATCCTGACCTTACACGAGGTATCCTGACCTTACACGAGGTATCCTGACCTTACACGAGGTATCCTGACCTTACATGAGATATCCTGACCTCACACGAGGTATCCTGACCTTACACAAGGTATCCTGACCTCACACGAGGTATCCTGACCTTACGCGAGGTATCCTGACCTTACATGAGGTATCCTGACCTTACACGAGGTATCCTGATCGTCTTTGTAATTTATGCCTCCGTTCATTGGAATATTGTCGTATGTACTTTGACCTTCTGATGTGTTTTAAGATCATAAACAAACTTGTTGACTTAGACATTAGTAACTTCTCCTGTATCAAAATGTCACCATATTGATAACTTCACACCTTATCATCACTCCTCCATGAACTCACTATCATTTCTTTGCAGAGGGAATCATTCTTGTGTAGAACTCACTACCCTGACACAGTTGTCACTGTGGGTATATTTAAGTCTGGTCTTTGTTAGCTGCATGGACCTATCTGTTTTTTTTTTGTATGTGTTTGCATCAAACGAACCAAATCAAATCAAACCAAATTACTAGTGTACTACGATTTGAAATAGGTTTATTTGGCTATTTTTTTAAAGATAGTGGAATAGATAAGATATTATATATTATTTGCCAAGTGCAAGCTTGGTTGAAACTTAAAAAAAAAATCAACTGGCTAATAAGAATACAAATGTGTACACGTTAGCAATGCACACCACCTTGTAGTTGGTGCTGCCCACTGTACCTTGCCCCCACTGTACCTTGCCCCCTCTGTACCTTGTCCCCTCTGTACCTTGTCCCCTCTGTACCTTGCCCCCTCTGTACCTTGCCCCCTCTGTACCTTGCCCCCTCTGTACCTTGCCTCCTCTGTACCTTGCTCCCTGTACTGTACAAATGGTGTGTCAACAGACCCTTCTCAGAGGCAACAGAGCAACAGAGTCATCTGAATGCGGGTACCATCCCATTCCTGATCTAATAATGGAAGAGGTCGATTATACTTTTATTTCAGTAACAGGAAAGGAGTACCTACACTCCTGTTACAGAATTGTTGCAACTCCATTGCTGAAATGTGATAATCCTGTAACAAGGCAACATGTTACAATTGTTTTGTGGAGTAAATCTATTTTAGCACAAAAGTTTCAATCTGCTATGCTATCCTCATGTAAGGTCAGGATACCTCGTGTAAGGTCAGGATACCTCGTGTAAGGTCAGGATACCTCATGTAAGGTCAGGATACCTCATGTAAGGTCAGGATACTATGAAGTGGTCCATTTTACCACCTCACTAGCTCCATGTGACCTAATTTAAAAATACATCCATGAGGAAATGGTTATCAGATAGTACCAGTCCCCAGGCCACACATTTCCCATTTCCCATGATAGGTGCAAAGGTGTATCAATGTAAATCTATACACTCTGTGTGCCTCCCTCCCCTCTGCCTCTGTCCTTCCATTCCCTCCCTTCCTCCTCTGTCCTTCCATTCCCTCCCTTCCTCCTCTGTCCTTCCATTCCCTCCCTCCCTCCTCTGTCCTTCCATTCCCTCTCCCTCCTCTGTCCTTCCATTCCCTCCCTCCTCTGTCCTTCCATTCCCTCCCTCCTCTGTCCTTCCATTCCCTCCCTCCTCTGTCCTTCCATTCCCTCCCTCCTCTGTCCTTCCATTCCCTCCCTCCTCTGTCCTTCCATTCCCTCCCTCCTCTGTCCTTCCATTCCCTCCCTCCTCTGTCCTTCCATTCCCTCCCTCCTCTGTCCTTCCATTCCCTCCCTCCTCTGTCCTTCCATTCCCTCCCTCCTCTGTCCTTCCATTCCCTCCCTTCCTCCTCTGTCCTTCCATTCCCTCCCTCCTCTGTCCTTCCATTCCCTCCCTGCTCTGTCCTTCCATTCCCTCCCTCCCTCCTCTGTCCTTCCATTCCCTCCCTTGTCCTTCCATTCTCTCCCTCCTCTGTCCTTCCATTCCCTCCCTCCTCTGTCCTTCCTTTCCGACCCTCCTCTGTCCTTCCATTCCCTCCCTTCCTCCTCTGTCCTTCCATTCCCTCCCTCCTCTGTCCTTCCATTCCCTCCCTTCCTCCTCTGTCCTTCCATTCCCTCCCTCCTCTGTCCTTCCATTCCCTCCCTGCTCTGTCCTTCCATTCCCTCCCTCCCTCCTCTGTCCTTCCATTCCCTCCCTCCTCTGTCCTTCCATTCCCTCTTTTTCCCCACTGTCCTTCCATTCCCTCCCTCCTCTGTCCTTCCATTCCCTCCCTCCTCTGTCCTTCCATTCCCTCCCTCCTCTGTCCTTCCATTCCCTCCCTCCTCTGTCCTTCCATTCCCTTCCTCCTCTGTCCTTCCATTCCCTCCCTCCTCTGTCCTTCCATTCCCTCCCTCCTCTGTCTTTCCATTCCCTCCCTCCTCTGTCCTTCCATTCCCTCCCTCCTCTGTCCTTCCATTCCCTCCCTCCTCTGTCCTTCCATTCCCTCCCTCCTCTGTCCTTCCATTCCCTCCCTTCCTCCTCTGTCCTTCCATTCCCTCCCTCCTCTGTCCTTCCATTCCCTCCCTCCTCTGTCCTTCCATTCCCTTCCTCCTCTGTCCTTCCATTCCCTTCCTCCTCTGTCCTTCCATTCCCTCCCTCCTCTGTCCTTCCATTCCCTCCCTCCTCTGTCCTTCCATTCCCTCCCTCCTCTGTCGTTCCATTCCCTCCCTCCTCTGTCCTTCCATTCCCTCCCTCCTCTGTCCTTCCATTCCCTCCCTCCTCTGTCCTTCCATTTCCTCCCTCCTCTGTCCTTCCATTCCCTCCCTCCTCTGTCCTTCCATTCCCTCCCTCCTATGTCCTTCCATTCCCTCCCTCCTCCCCCTCCCACATTATCAGTAAGATATCTTAGTTTGGATGTGGGTGAGGCCACCTTTAGTTACTTGTGCTGTGATGGAGATTTGGGGTAGTATTGGTAGAATGTAGTGTGCACCCAGGGCTGGAAGGCTGCCTGTGTAGTGTGCACCCAGGGCTGGAAGGCTGCCTGTGTAGTGTGCACCCAGGGCTGGAAGGCTGCCTGTGTAGTGTGCACCCAGGGCTGGAAGGCTGCTTGTGTAGTGCACACCCAGGGCCGGAAGGCTGCTTGTGTAGTGCACACCCAGGGCCGGAAGGCTGCCTGTGTAGTGTGCACCCAGGGTCTGGAAGGCTGCCTGTGTAGTGCACCCAGGGCTGGAAGGCTGCCTGTGTAGTGTGCACCCAGGGTCTGGAAGGCTGCCTGTGTAGTGTGCACCCAGGGCTGGAAGGCTGCCTGTGTAGTGTGCACCCAGGGCTGGAAGGCTGCCTGTGTAGTGTGCACCCAGGGCTGGAAGGCTGCTTGTGTAGTGTGCACCCAGGGCTGGAAGGCTGCCTGTGTAGTATGCACCCAGGGCTGGAAGGCTGCCTGTGTAGTGCACACCCAGGGCTGGAAGGCTGCTTGTGCAGTGTGCACCCAGGGCTGGAAGGCTGCCTGTGTAGTGTGCACCCAGGGCTGGAAGGCTACCTGTGTAGTGGACCAACTGTACAGTGCACAGTTTGAGCAGGGAGGAGTGGGGAGGAGTGGGTAGGGTCAGGGAGGAGCAGGGAGGAGTGGGCAGGAGCAGGGAGGAGTGGGGAGGAGCAGGGAGGAGTGGGCAGGAGCAGGGAGGAGCGGGGAGGAGCGGGTAGGAGTGGGGAGGAGCGGGGAGGAGTGGGGAGGAGTGGAGCTCTTCCTAGATGTTATTAAACAGTTTGGATATGTCATCTTAACATAACGAAGAATGCACATTGCTTGTGCTCTGGACCCCATCAAGGCATCCTTCCTATGGTGATACGGTGTTCTCTAAATAGAAATAAGGCTGCTATTGGCAGAACTGACTAGCTTTGCTGCCTGGTCCTAGCTGACCTGGGTGCCCCAAACTGAAAGAAGGAACGAGTATCTCAGGAAACAGCACGAGGTGATAAAACCTCTGGACTTGAGGAAAGGTGTAAACTGGACTGGAGGAAAGTGCTGTACACAGCTTTGTCAACAGTACTAGCTCAACCTGTTGTTACCAAACACACCAACGTGATAAAGCCTTTTGGTGCAAGGTGACAGCCTTTTGGCGTAAGGTGACAGCCTGTAAGCTTTCACACTTTGACTTCCCCTTTCAATGCAAGTGTAAATATATGGTTAGGTTGAAAGTGGTTTGGCAGTATCAGAGCCTTTCTGCCAGTGAGTCTGTCCATGTGTGTTGTGATATGCAACATGTGAGCGCATGGCTGCTGTTTAAGTGGCACGGCAGTCATGTGATGGGCTGCATACATCATGTGGTGGGCTGCATACATCATGTGATGGGCTGCATACATCATGTGGTGGGCTGCATACATCATGTGATGGGCTGCATACATCATGTGATGGGCTGCATACATCATGTGATGGGCTGCATACATCATGTGGTGGGCTGCATACATCATGTGATGGGCTGCATACATCATGTGATGGGCTGCATACATCATGTGATGGGCTGCATACATCATGTGATGGGCTGCATACATCATGTGGTGGGCTGCATACATCATGTGATGGGCTGCATACATCATGTGGTGGGCTGCATACATCATGTGATGGGCTGCATACATCATGTGATGGGCTGCATACATCATGTGATGGGCTGCATACATCATGTGATGGGCTGCATACATCATGTGATGGGCTGCATACATCATGATGAATGTGATGGGCTGCATAAGTCATATGATAGGCTGCATAAGTCATGTATGGGCTACATAAGTCATGTGATGTGCTGCATAAGTCTAGTAATTAAAGGCCGTTTTATTATTACCTTAACTTCTCGTGTGTCCATCTCTGTGCCTCCCTTACCACATGCCCTCACAACCCACCTCTCCGCTACCACCTGACACCATCCCACACTACCAACACCATCACCTCCTCACCACCCCTCCCTCCTCACACCACTCTCCCTCCTCACACCACTTCTCCCTCCTCACTCTCCTCCCTCCTCACACCACCCTCCCTCCTCACACCACCCTCCCTCCTCACACCACCCTCCCTCCTCACACCACCCTCCCTCCTCACACCACCCTCCCTCCTCACACCACCCTCCCTCCTCACACCACCCTCCCTCCTCACACCACCCTCCCTCCTCACACCACCCTCCCTCCTCACACCACTCTCCCTCCTCACTCTCTTCCCTCCTCACACCACTCCCCCCTCCCAGTACATTGTAGGAATGCTAGATGCAGGGTACAACTGGATATGTCAGCCTATGGAGTACTCCTATGAGCCTGCTCAGCTGAGGGTAAGCATGGATGTATGGAAGCATGCATGTATGGGAGCATGGATGTATGGAAGTATGGATGTATGGAAGCATGTATAAAACTGTTGATCAACATCAGGATTAGATTTTATCAGTGCATCAATGTAGAGGGGGAGGGGCATATCTAGGGAGGGTAACAGGGGAGGGGCATATCTAGGGAGGGTAACAGGGGAGGGGCATATCTAGGGAGGGTCTTTGTCAGGATTACTCTATCATGCTACCAGCAATATAAGATGGCACAATATTGGTGTCCCAATCACATAACTCCTCTAGATCACATGATCCCTCTACAGGCTACATAATTGCTGCCAAATACACTGAAAGGAAAATAGGAAAGACCGGGGAATGTTCATGCAGGCAGTTGTCTCTCCCTCCTATCACCCTCCCCATCCCACCCTCCCCACCCTATCACCCTCCCCATCCCACCCTCCTCCCTCCTATCACCCACCCCATCCTACCCTCCCTCCTATCACCCTCCCCACCCCACCCTCCTCCCTCCTATCACCCTCCCCACCCTCCTCCCTCCTATCACCCTCCCCACCCCACCCTCCTCCCTCGTATCACCCTCCCCACCCCACCCTCCTTCCTCCTATCACCCTCCCCACCCCACCCTCCTCCCTCCTATCACCCTCCCCACCCCACCCTCCTCCCTCCTATCACCCTCCCCACCCCACCCTCCTCCCTCCTATCACCCTCCCCACCCCACCCTCCTCCCTCCTATCACCCTCCCCACCCCACCCTCCTCCCTCCTGTAAGAGGGAAGCCATGTACTGCTATATGCACGTTATCTCTCTCAGGTGTGGGCAGGTACAACCCCGAGGTAAAGCATTCCATGTCTGCGCCACGCTTGGAAACACATTTATGTAATGAGTCAATCAGTGTGGTATTGTGTGGGCGCATGACAAACAGTGGGCTCATGGCTGGAACATAACAGTAGGCACATGGCTGGAACATAACAGTAGACACATGGCTGGAACATAACAGTAGGCACATGGCTGGAACATAACAGTGGGCACATGGCTGGAACATAACAGTAGACACATGGCTGGAACATCATAACTATTCCATTAGGCTAGTCTTCAGGAGTTGATTGGAGGGAAGGCTACAGGGATGCACCATTACATCATTATGGCAAGTACATAGTACAAAGCAATTAATCTACTTCCTTCAAAATGTCTTCCAAATACATGATTAGCATATGATATGATGAGGCTTCGGGTGTACACATACACACAGGCATTAGTGCCACATAAGATCACATACACACATACATACATACATAAGATCACATACATACATACATACATACATACATACATACATACATATACATACATATACATATACATACATATACATATACATACATATACATATACATACATACATACATACATACATACATACATACATACATACATATACATACATATACATATACATACATATACATATACATACATACATACATACATACATAAGATAAGATCACACACACACATACATACATGCATACACAGAACACATAGAACACATACATTCATACATTGTATGTATGTATGTATGGTATGGGGAGGAGTCAGCTAGGGTGGGTGGGACATGTTGGGAATGTATCTGTCTGGGGAGAGAAGAGTGTTATTACATCATCATTACATCAGTGGTATTGCAACTACGGATGATCCAATCTTCATACCATAAGCCATACATGGCACTAGTGAAACTACATCCATAGCTTATTATCATAAACTTGTGTACAAGTCAGACAACAAAGTACAATCATGCACACACATGGGTTTATTAAAATAAATAGTACAGCTAGCCTTGGAATATCTATTTATATGACAGCAAAAGGAATACTGAAGTTTGCTGATTACTCCCTCCCCTTCCCTCCCTCCCTCCCTCCAGATTGCCAGTGCCCTGTGGTGGTACTACTTTTCAAAGTTTATTGAATTTTTTGACACAGTAAGTTTAAAAAAACAAACAAACATTGGTGACGTATCTCACTCCGTGTACTGACCATACTACCAGGCATCTGTTAATTAATTGTAGATCATAACTATTAATAGTAGTCACCATCTATAACTATTAATAGTAGTCACCATCATAACTATTAATATCTAATGGTGTCACAATAACAATAGGAATCATTGATATTAGGACCTCCAGCAGCACTGTCAAATGTTGATGACGTAATGGGTAAACTGGTAAACGTGGTAAATTGTTGTCACTCAGTGGTATGGGCATGTGGGGAGGTGGAAATGCAGAGCCCTCTGGTGATCTGTGGGCATGTGGGGAGGTGGAAGTGCAGAGCCCTCTGGTGATCTGTGGGGAGGTGGAAGTGCAGAGCCCTCTGGTGATCTGTGGGCATGTGGGGAGGTGGAAGTGCAGAGCCCTCTGGTGATCTGTGGGCATGTGGGGAGGTGGAAGTGCAGAGCCCTCTGGTGATCTGTGGGCATGTGGGGAGGTGGAAGTGCAGAGCCCTCTGGTGATCTGTGGGCATGTGGGGAGGTGGAAGTGCAGAGCCCTCTGGTGATCTGTGGGCATGTGGGGAGGTGGAAGTGCAGAGTCCTCTGGTGATCTGTGGCATGTGGGGAGGTGGAAGTGCAATTTCATGAAGGACCTGTTGGAATTCGTGGTGACGTTAATGTTAAATAACACTATGTGGTTGAGCGATTCTGTCGCCCCAAAATAGGAAGAATTCAGAGCAACAAGTTTTGCAGACAAGTTGCCAGGAAGTTGCCTCATGTATGAAGGCACCGTACAACATGTGAACATCACAATATCATACATGTGAACATCACAGTATCATACGTGTGAACATCACAGTATCATACATGTGAACATCACAGTATCATACATGTGAACATCACAGTATCATACGTGTGAACATCACAGTATACATGTGAACATCACAGTATCATACATGTGAACATCACAGTATCATACGTGTAGTTGTAAAGATTTGTGGATTTGCAAACGTACATGCTGTTTGTATGAAGTTGTCAGGAGGTGTTGACATCTTAAATGGAGTACTCCTAAAATGGCTGCATTCCTTAACCAAAGTACTCAATCTGTTATGCCCCCTATACGTTATGCCCCCCTATATGTTATGCCCCCCTATATGTTATGCCCCCCTATATGTTATGCCCCCTATATGTTATGCCCCCTATATGTTATGCCCACCTATATGTTATGCCCCCTATATGTTATGCCCCCTATATGTTATGCCCCCCTATATGTTATGCCCCCTATATGTTATGCCCCCCTATATGTTATGCCCCCCTATATGTTATGCCCCCTATATGTTATGCCCCCCTATATGTTATGCCCCCTATATGTTATGCCCCCTATACTTTATGCCCGGGTGGACATACTGTTCTCTCTCCCCATGACCTGGTATGTGTCCATTTGATGGAAACTGGCAGAAAAGGGTACAACTCTTACTACATGCATGTGGGGCCTAAGGCTGTAAGCTTGCACAACTCTTATTACATGCTCCAACTGTTCCAGCTGTGCAATGGGGCAACGCCCCATCAGTTTTAGGCTTAGATGTATATGTATTGAGCTATGTATGTAAATTCATAATTCTGCAAGGTGCATATTATGTGCATACTTATGTAGCGTACATAGTTATTACATCATGCACGTGCACATGCGCAGTAGTATTCACCGTGCATATATATACTAATGTAAGTGTATGTAAGAGAGGTCTGGTGATTAAAGCTGGTCTTTGTCACATTTATAAGTTTCCACCCGTTGTTGTTTTTTTTTTTCCTAAGAACACAAGTTAATAATTTTCTTTAATGATTGTTGTTTATCTTCCTTCACACTTCCAGTTCTTCTTCATACTGCGCAAGAAGGACAACCAGGTTACCTTCCTGCACGTGTACCACCATGCCAGCATGTTCCTCCTCTGGTGGATTGGTACAAAGTGGGTCGCTGGTGGCCAATGTAGGTTGAAACCCTCCCGTTCTACTATTCTCCCTCCTTCTCCTCCCTCCTCCTTCTCCTCCCTCCTCCTCCTCCTCCTCCCTCCTCCCTCCTTCCTAGTCTGTTATAGCATCCCTAGTGTTTGTGGTCCAGTTGCAGTTCTTGTAGGGGAAGGATGTGAGGTACAGGTATCCATTGTAGTGGTCTGGATGGTGGGTGGTATGGGGATGTAAGATCATTCATTGCAGTGGAAGTTTGTTTTGGTGCTCATGTTTTGTTAATTGCAAACTTTTAATATGTTTTGTTGTTTTGTTAATTGCACACTCAACATGCTTAGTGCACTTGCATACTTCCTGCCTCACTTCTCTCCCCTTCATTCCCCTCCTCCTCCTCCTCCTCCTCCTCCTCCTCCTCCTCCTCCTCCTCCTCCTCCTCCTCCTCCTCCTCCTCCCAATCTAATAGCTGTCTCTGCCGCACTGCTCAATTCGATCGTCCATGTTATAATGTACTCCTACTATGCTCTGGCCTGCCTTGGACCCAGCATGCAGAAGTACCTTTGGTGGAAGAAACATATTACACACCTGCAGTTGGTAAGGGGGGGGAGTTGGAGAAGGGGGAAGGGCAGTGATTTGCAGCTCTAGGTGGGTGGGGGTAGAGATGTTGATGGGAGATTGTGTGTGTGTGTGTGTGTATAATTGCCATCACCATTACTTACAAACCACTGTACTACTGAGTGCAACACCCTATGCTTCCCTGCCCACATCAAATACTGGGGCTTCACCCTCCCATTCCTCTCTCTCCCACCTTTCACCCTCCCACCCCATCCCTCACCCACACCCTCCCACCCCTCACCCTCCATCCCTCACCCTCACCCTCCCACCCCTCACCCTCACCCTCACCCTCCCACCCCTCACCCTCCATCCCTCACCCTCACCCTCCCACCCCTCACCCTCCATCCCTCACCCTCACCCTCCCACCCCTCACCCTCCATCCCTCACCCTCACCCTCCCACCCCTCACCCTCCATCCCTCACCCTCACCCTCCCACCTCTCCATTCTTCAGCTGCAGTTCAGTATGGCTATCATCCACGCCGCCCACTCGCTGTACATTGACTGTGACTTCCCGAAGTGGATGCACTACACGTGTATAGGCTACGCCATCTCATTTGTCATCCTGTTCACCAATTTCTACATCCACACGTACATCAAGAAGAGCAGGGGAAAGAGGCAAGCTGTAAATGGCACCATAAAGTCAAAGGCAACTGCAAACGACACTCCTCTGAAGGACAAGGAGGACTGAGATGGTGTAGTAGGGTTCTTTGATGTAGTGTGGTAGGGTTGTTGCGATAAGCAATTATGACAATTATTTTTTTTATTAAAATATGTGTTTCTAAGCAACCAGATTGGCACGCGTTCTGAGAAGAGGTCTGTATGACCTGTAGGAAGCCAGTATGTGATTCTTGGAAAACGTTTAACTTAATCGTTTTACGTCCGCTAGTTAATTATTAAGAAGGTATATAAAATAAGTCGTCGCGTCGCAGAGCTAGCAGTACAGTGCAGTCTTTTTGAACATATTTTTCTTCCTCTGCGACGACTTATTTACTCCATCTAATCCGTAAGTTACCTTAGTTATGCGGCGGTTTAATGGCAGCTGCAACCTGGGCTTGAAGAGGCATTAGCCGTTCCTGCATGCTTAGGTTGTACGAGGTGCTTGCAATGTCGGTTCCAATGGACGACGCATGCAATTAAGGCAGATGCATTTTCTAGTTGTTCCTGCAACTTGCATGCTGGTCGTTCCAGCTTGCACAAGACCATAGAAAGTGTTCTTTGCACGCGCGCTTATGTGTGCCAAACCTTATACAAGTCCTCCGCAGGTAGTGATGACGTCCCAGTTGAAGTATCTCCCTAGCTGGCGGTCTCCTAGCCCTTCGGGTGACGAGGACGCAATGTTTGTAATCAAACAGTTCACTGATGGTGACGACCAGGACGCCCTGGAGGTGATGGACGCCATCAAACAGTTTGCCGAAGAGGATGATTTCCAAGTAAGTGCCCATGCCAGGGACTTGCGTAGAGGGCAATATGGAACGCGTGTGGAAGGGTGTGCAAAACAATTTTAAACAACGTACCTCTTTCTCTAGGACGAACTTAATGACTCTTCAAGCAGCCCCTGCAGTAATTACAGCGAAACGAGTAAGTATCCGAAGCAGCCGAGTAAAGCGAGAGTATTCATTACATACATGCATTCCGTTCATATTCATTGCAATATGGCAACGCTGACCCAAGTTAATATGCCTTTGTTCACGTCACAGATTACCCGCTTAAGCAAGACTGGGAAATTTGTCCGAGTGTTGAAACTGGTAAGTCTCATACTACGCAACGTGTACTCATGTAATTTTTCACTTGCTGATTTTACTTCTTTACGCTTTCCCGCCAGACGTCAGACCGTCCTATATTCAAAACGGTTTTTATGGCACAGTACACGTCGCGGGATCGCAGCCTGAACTCCGAGGTCAGCTTTTAATATTAGCTCACTACCCATGCACCCTTGCTCAATGTGCCGCGCAACAACGGGAGATATTGTATATTGATTTATATTCCTTCTTTTTCCTCACCCCGCTACACAGCAAGCACCATGTTAGGACACGACTGTTCCACCACTGCCACCAGCACGAACCACTCACCTCCACCTTCGTTCTACTGGCCCTCCTGTAGCTCTGCCTACCCCACCTCCCCCCTTCCACCTTCACCCGCCAACTCAGCCAGCTCTCCTTGCAGTCGGTGCTCGACATCTCCTACTCCAGCAGTGGATGCGGGCACTTGTGAATCGTACACGCCCGCATGCCCTCGTCCACAAGACTACGCTTCGGGCGTGGTTCTGATGGGGAGCTACCAAGTGTGCATGAACTACCTGCCTCCGTACGCGGAGTGGCCTGCGATGAACCACAACCCCGCCAAGGCATTCCCAATGTACTCCTCCTCCACAAGCTGTGAGCAAGCCGAGTCCCCACCTCCGGTCACTGAAGACTCCCTCCGCGACTGCCAGAGCTGCCCCAGTACGGACATCTTCACCCAGGCTAATGGTATCCAGTTCTACAAGGACACGAAGTGTGGGTTAGAGGTTATGCCACCATTGCTGAGGCAGGCGAGCGACGATAGCCCCCAAGCCAGGGCAAAAAGTGAGTTAACAGACATTTTTTTGTTTTTTGGTAGCACCCACACGTGTGTCTGTAATACCTGCAAACCATTTAGCAAACCGTTTACGTGGTTGTATGCTTCTTTGAAACAGAATCTGTGAAGCCTAAGCCAAGGAAAGTGAAACCTCAAGTTGATGTGGATACCGGAGGCATCAAAGGTGTGTGTATATGTGTATGTGTGTATTTGCATGGAAGTGCAGGTGTGTATGTGTGTATGTGTGTATGTGTTGCGGGTTTTTTATGCCTCTTTTTCTGTCGTCTCTTTCAGACATAGCGACATCTTCACAGCTGTGGGAGTTCACCTTGAAGATATTGGAGAAACCAACTTACTCATACATGGTGTCCTGGGAGAACAAGAAGGAAGGGGTGTTCAGATTTCACAATGCCCAGGCCTTCGCTACCCTCTGGGGCAGGCACAGGAACAGACCCAACATGACCTATGATAAGGTTGCCAGGGCGCTGCGTTACTACTACAAGCGGGACATACTCAACCAAGTTGGGGGCCGTCTTACTTACAAGTTTAGCAAGCGCCTCCAAAAGATGTTCAGCGAAGATTGACTGTCTTTTTCATTCTTTATCATTGCTGTCACACAGGTCATCACACTGTTCTTTGCTATTCAATTCATTTTTTTTTTGTATCTATATTTTCATCAAAACTGTCAATCATTTGTCCATCTTATTCTTTCTTTGCAATACTAAAATATTTTTTGAAACCGAGTCTACTGTATATCAGGGTCGGAAGAAGGGGATTTTGTCAAAATCGTGTGGTATGATTAAAAATAAATAATTATACACATGCATCTGTTCTCCAACTTGAGCATTTGCTTAATAAGAGCGAACGCCAGAGCCATCCTCTTGGCTCAATAAGTATATGTACTACATGTACGCGATTTGTGTTTCCTGATAATTAAATCGTCTTGCACGACCTTTTCCCACGTGACCGTCCGACCAACCAGTTTGCAATTTACTGCACAACTGCCAGTTTCAAATTTTTCTTTGGGTTACTACCCTGCGAGATGTCAAAGACACCAGAAGGCGAAAGCAGAACTGTATCTCTGACCGGCCAGGAAGGTACCGATGGTCCAACACCGCCCAAGGCCGAAATGAAGAAAGCCCAGCTAAAGTGAGGGGTATTCCTTTTTTTTTGCTCGCCCACAAATCCCCGCTTTTGTATACCTTAGGTCGTGTTTTATGAGTCCAACTGACGCCATGATGTCCCCGTGTACTCAGAAACTTCTAGGACCAAAGAAGGGACAAAGAAAGCCCGCCACGTAAGGATCTTAATTTGGTTTAACGGTTGTGTGCAGTAAGGTATTTCGCCCAACCCTGCTTTAACAGAATTTACAAGTTCGAAGTGGGGAGGGATAGACTATGGTTTTTCCACTTTGAAGATACCATATTTGATACCCTAGTGAAGTGAAGTGTTTAGTTTGCAGGTGTGTGTGTGTGTGTGTGTGTGTGTGTGTGTGTGTGTGTGTGTGTGTGTGTGTGTGTGTGTGTGTGTGTGTGTGTGTGTGTGTGTGTGTGTGTGTGTGTGTGTGTGTGTGTGTGTGTGTGTTGCAGGTGTGTGTGTGTGTGTGTGTGTGTGTGTGTGTGTGTGTGTGTGTGTGTGTGTGCTTTATAAATAATCAGCATGTCAGCAGTGTGTATCAAGGCTACCTCTCCCATGATGTGTGGTGTGGGGGGCCATCTCTAGTGCTGGTGATATGTAGGCCATTTAATACTAGTCATCACATGTGAATTTATGCTTACTGTGCAGTGGGATTGTGAGCATGTATTGCATGAGGGGACACTTAGGTGAGGCTGTGATGGCAGCTGCAAACCATTGTGTTGGTATGGTGACCAAGAGCGTGGGATGTGTCAGGTGGGATTTGGCCTGGTCTGGGTATTGTAACACAGTCACCAGTACTTTTATTGTTTGATATAAGAGAGAGGCAGCTATCAGGTGTGTTTGATATAAGAGAGAGGCAGCTATCAGGTGTGTTTGATATAAGAGGCTATTAAGAGAGAGGCAGATGTGTTTGATGTAAGAGAGGGGCAGATGTGTTGTGGTCTTGCTTTCACTCTGAAGGTGTGTGGGGGTGTGGTATGTTTCAACCAACCTCAGTATGTGCACAATGGGTGGCAGCTTTGGAATACATTGCTCAACCAATAATCAATCACACTCCAAGCATGTCCAACCTGCACATGTGGGTGAAGTGAGGAGAGGGAGGGGAGGGAGAGGGAGTGACACATTGTAAGGCTTTTTTACTATGATGACACAAGTGAAGAATCCTTTTTACCACTCATTACATCACTGCAATCCCCACACCTGTGCACACTGCAGCACCCACAAGATCCTCCTCAACAAGAAGGTATCTTCCCAGCTTGCATCTTCGCAGATAGCTGAGAAGGAGAACGAACACAAAGCTGCTCTTAAAAAGATTGCCGAAGAGCCAGATGTGTCCTCGCCAAAAAAATTGGACTCTGCCAGCAGCAGCTGAAAGATTGGCCTGGTTTCGTGTCTTTTACTGCTCAATCAACTTTGACATAATTGAGTGGCTTGTGTTTTTGAGATCTGCATGTTTTGTTTGTGCTGTGTGCTGTTGACTTCATGTGCCTAGACCCCCTTTGCTACCCTAGAGCTACAATTGTTGAGTTTATTAAGTTTGACATGCCTATCTACACTGTGTGTCGCCAATGATGTGCACGTAATTAATTCAGATCTGTATGAATTATAGGGAAATAATAGGTTCATAATCACACTGCAGACAACAACTTGGAGGTAATCTTCTGCCTCCTTGACTGCACATCTGAGCAGAGGGAGTCCACCAGGTCATCAACGGTGGGGCTGTACCCAAGCAGGCCAGTGACAAGTGCCTGTGGGTGGGCACCTCCTCCTGGCTTCAGCATCTCATAGTACTGCTTACCGCTGCGCCTCGAGAAGGGGTCATCCCTGAAGCAAGAGTTCCATATGAGGGATGCTACAGCTCTGGCCCACATGTAGGAGTAGTACTTTGCACCGTAACCATAGAGATGGTTGAACCGCAGGAACCAGGCGGTGTCTTGGACGTAGGGCAGAGGAGAGTATTCATTGTGTAGTTCAGCAAACAGTTTGACTGCAGATTTACCTAGAGGATGCTTTGCATGGAATCGCTGGTCCATTATTGCATAGAATACTTGCATCTGAGTGTCGAAGGCGGGGTACAGTCCATTGGCCCGCTGGACTGCAAGCATCTCCTCGTGTGGGATCAACTCTGCAGTCTGGTAGTGCCTGGCAAAGGAACGCATCACGCGCTCGTCTGCAAGGAAATACTCCATCAGGATGGAAGGCACTTCAGCAAAGTCAGTTGAGCACCTCGTCCCTGTCACATTCTGGTACCGGGACCTGCCCACCATAGAGTGAAGAGCATGACCCATCTCGTGGAACAGATTCTCCACAGACTGAGGCGAGAGGAGGCTCGGCTGCACTGCGCTGGGAGGCCCGAAGCTGCAACAAAGGGTGATCACAGGTATCTGATACTTCCCATCCGAGCGTTGCCTGCCACCCTGGATCATAAAATGACAATCGGACGTCAGCTTTTCCTCTCTGGCATATAGATCCAGGTAGACGTGACCCAGTAGGCCCTCCGTCTCGTGGACAAAGGAGAGCTTTGTGACCAGAGGGTGCCACACCTCACCTGGCTTCACCGCCTCTCTCTGCAGCCTTATCCCGAACAGTGACCTGAACAGGGTGCCCAGACCCTCCAAGCAGGTGTCCACTGCAAAGTACTGCTTCACATTGGACGCCCCCACGTTGGAAGGAAAGAAATGCTTTTGAGCCACATTATTGACATAAGCTACATCCCATGGGCGTAGGACCTTGGGGTCTGCTTGGTCCTGAAGGGACTTTACCTTACACATGTGCTCGGCTTCCTCCTTGGCAAGTGGGAGGAGCCTCGTATTGAGGGACTGGAGAAAGTGCTCCACTGTTTCTGGTAGCCCGGCCATGGTGGACTTGAGGACGCGATGGGCATAGGTGGGGTAGCCTACGAGGACAGCCAGTTTGTGTCGTAGACCAAGGAGTGCTTCCAGAACCTCCTGCTGCTCGGGAAACGTCCCGTAGTAGATGAGGTAAGACAAAGCCCTGATGCGGGAGTCTTTGTTGAAGTGTGGAATGTCATCCACAACGACATTACCTGACTGGATGGTAAAATTATCCCCGAAGTGTGGAGGACATAGTTCTTGTGGCACAGCTACTGGTTGTGATGCATTGTGAAGGAACGTGTGGCACAGCTCGAGGATTTGCTGGGTGAGCTCTACGAACTGGGTCCTCACTGCTTCCTCTAGGTGGATGCCACTGATCTCGAAGTCGTGCATGAGAGATTCTGCTGTTCGTTTTGTGCTCTGATCGAAGGAGTCGAATTGCTCAGACTTCACCACCTGAGCAAGTGCTAAGTATAGCGAAGGTTGGGTGTTCAGTTTCTCCACATAGCTATTGATAGATACGCATGCATTTTGCGCGGCATCGCGCATGCCAGGCTCTTGGTGAACCTGCCTGATGCATTCGGCCAGGTCAGCTACGCGGCAGAGTGTATCAGAGAGCTCGTCGAATTTCTCGATCAATTCCGCAGGTGGGAGGGGCGTTGGAGCGCATATGCGTGTCACAAGATCCTCTGCCTCTTTTATTGCCCCTTGTGCAGCAACACGGAATCCTTGTGGTGATTTGAGTAGCGGATTTCCAAACAGTCCTGTTATTTGTGCTGAACTAGAGTTGCACAGTCCATGTTTGATAATTTTATTTAGGGCGCACCGCTTCGGATATTTGTATACAAGCTTGGCGTATGATATTAGATTCCGCGCTCTTTGATACACATTGCACATGATGGTTTCTGCAGTGCTTGTAGCTAATTAGCAATCGCCCCGCATTGCACTAATTTACGGTAAGCGTAGTTGTCATGGTGATAAGTTATTCGAACTAAGGCATGGTAAGCATATAGAGCACCCACCCGACCGTATGAAATACTATTAGTAGCGTGTTGTATTATCCCCACGTAGCCACCAAAACCCAAAGTATCAAAAGCTGAAAAAGAAAGGTTGAAAAGGGAAGAAGAGGAGAGGAAAGCCAAAGAGGAAGGTTGGCTGCAGTATTCACTGTATGTCCGAGCAGCGTTTTTAATACCAAGACTCGTTTGTAGAGGAAAAGCGTCAACGTGAGGAGAAGGAACGTCTTGAGCGAGAGGAAAAGGAGCGGTTGGAAGCAGAAGAGAGGGCTAGACTCCTTGCACTTGAAGAGGCTAGGTTTTCAAAGGAGAAGGAAAAAGCGCTTAATTACACTGAGTATCAAAATAATCAACTGTCTGACTGGAAAAAGGAATGCTTGCGTAAGAAAAAGGTGAATTTAAACTCATAAAGGCTATTTTTTAATCAGTAAGTGTATGTATCATGTGTGTTTCTCTCTCAGTGGGACCACTACATTTCCTGTTCTAACCTTCCTGATCCATCGGATGAGAGGTCTTTAAACACTTTCATCAACACATTTGCTGCAACACCTGCCAATCATGTCAGAATTGACCTGATTTTAGAGAGAGTATCCTCCTGCTTAAAGGTGAGCTTCCTCCCCCTACCTGCCCCATATACTCCTCCCCTCTATTCCTCCCCCCCATCTACTCCTCCCCTACCTGCCATCTACTCCTCCCCTACCTGCCCCTATATACTCCTCTCCCTACCTGCTCCCATATACTCCTCCCCCTACCTGCCATCTACTCCTCCCCCTACCTGCCATCTACTCCTCCCCCTACCTGCCATCTACTCCTCCCCCTACCTGCCATCTACTCCTCCCCCTACCTGCCATCTACTCCTCCCCCTACCTGCCATCTACTCCTCCCCCTACCTGCCATCTACTCCTCCCCCTACCTGCTCCCATATACTCCTCCCCCTACCTGCCCCCATATACTCCTCCCCCTATCTACCCCATCTACATGTACTCCTCCCCACCTGTTTCCATCCACTCCTCCCCTACCATGCCTCTATACTCCTCCCACTACCCTCCCCCATTACTCCCTATCTGTCATGTTGATATTAAGCTGTGTGAAGAGCTGGAAGCCTTGCTACATGGCGATGGCTACACCTTGCCCTCTGAAGAGGATGCAGCAAGATACAAGGAGGTAAGAGAAGGGGCAGGAGAGAGGGGAGGAGCTGGAGAGAGGGGAGGAGCTGGAGAGAGGGGAGGTGCTAGGGGTCCAGGAGGTACACAGATGTGGTGGTCTAAAAGGGGCGGGGGTGCCTTATGAAAAGGGCACACATGCATAAGACCACACCTCCAATCACACACCTCCACACACACCTCATCACATTTTCATATTCATGCACTCACACAAGTTCACATCACCACACTCCTACCTCACATACTCTCACACATGTCCATGTCCACACACATACAGTTCTGCACCACACTAACATATACCCTCACACCCACAAGGTCTATACTTCCGGTCATGTATAGGTGTCCGTGTCATCAGTACCACGCTCACTTCCTGTCTTAGGTCCTGCACTCCTTGCCTTTGCTCATACAGACCAAACTGGATCACATGACACTGGCGTTTTTGAAAGATGCTGAGAGACACACAGACACAGAGACCCACAACCTCAATGTTGAGTCCAGCATTCCTCGCTTGAGCTATTGCCTTTGGGGTAATGTGATCAAGGACCCTAGGTATGGCCTGGTTTGTAGTTGGGTCTGGGGTGATGGACATGCCAGTGAATGGTTATTCATTTTGTGTGTACCATGGGTGGGTGTGCGTGTGTGTGTGTATGTGGGTATGAGTGCATGTGTGTATGTGTGTATGTGTGTATGTGTGCATGTGTGTGTGGGGGGTATGTATGTGTTTGTATGTTTGTTCTATGTTTTGGTGGTGTATTGATGTTACGTGCGGCATTTCTAGTGAAATTGTCATTTGTGGGGAAAAAATACCTTGAAGAGTTGTAACTGAGAAAATGTACATGTATTAATATGTATGTACAACTGCTTAAGGATCCTCTGGATGGGGGCTGGGAGTAGCAGGGAGATCCTCTGGATGGGGGCTGGGAGTAGCAGGGAGATCCTCTGGATGGGGGCTGGGAGTAGCAGGGAGATCCTCTGGATGGGGGCTGGGAGTAGCAGGGAGATCCTCTGGATGGGGGCTGGGAGTAGCAGGGAGATCCTCTGGATGGGGGCTGGGAATAGCAGGGAATATGGAGTTGGCCATAATGCACTACATTTTTGCATGTAGCACAGCTGGTGGGCTTGCAGCCTTATCATCTAGGGTTTCAAAATCCATATGATTTTTGCTTGTCTCAAAGGAGTCTTATGCGTCAGGTAGCTGTTGTAATAGGACTTCCAGCCACCAACCTTTGGATTTTCAGTTACTCATCCTACATGTCCCCAGTCCTTACTCCTTGACCACATCACTTCATTCATTCTCATTTTTGAAGATGTGGTCTTTTTCTAGTATTTCACGTTTATTTTGGGGTCTGTGTGGAGAGTTTAAAAGTGAAAGCAGGGGATTTTAGGAGATATGTACCTCTGGGGGCAGGGGATGTGTACCTCTGGGGGCAGGGGATATGCACCTCTGGGGGCAGGGGATATGCACCTCTGGGGGCAGGGGATATGCACCTCTGGGGGCAGGGAATATGTACCTCTGGGGGCAGGGGATATGTACCTCTGGGGACAGGGGATATGTACCTCTGGGGGCAGGGGATATGCACCTCTGGGGGCAGGGGATATGCACCTTTGGGGGCAGGGGATGTGTACCTCTGAGGGCAGGGGATATGTAACTCTGGGGGCAGGTGTAATGACACTGGAATTGTGTATTGCAGCAAGTCCTACCAATGCATGTATGCATGTATACATATACATAGATGTATGCATGTGTACATATACATAGATGTATGCATGTGTACATATACATAAATGTATGCATATGTACGTATGTACACCAATATGTACACCATATGCACACATTGCATACATCATATATACATACATTTACGCACATGTATACACATACAATTAATACACTGCACTATGTATATGCACAAGTGTATGTACATATATGTTAGTGTGTTGTGTGTGTATGCACATATGTATGTGCATTGTGTGTATGTACATATGTACAAGTCTTCTGTCCCATCTGAGAGAGTCAATCACACCACAATATTGCCTCTGGCCATGTGTAATTTGTTATGTTGTGAATTTCATTTGGTCTTATGTGTTTTCAGTAAGTCAGGTCAGCCAAAATTTATAACAAGGGATTTTTATTATTTGGGGTGTTGTGGGGGGGGAGGGCAAATACAATTATTGTGGTCCATCATTATGGGCTGCTGGAGTACAATGCTCTTTCTTGCTAACAGGCTCAAGAACTTTGGCTTCAAAGAGCGAAGCTTCGTCCTGGAACTCCCCAAGCCCCTCCTCCTACAGGATGTAGCACTGCGCCTGCTCTATCCACCATACGACACACTCTCTCCTCAAAGCCGCAGTTTTGCACCTAACGTCTCCCTCGTTTTGCAAGACAATGTTGCTGTGGGCAAAGACACAAATGTTCCTACCAGTGGAGACATACAACCCACTGCTGTCCAGGGGAAGGTTGAGGGCGTAGGGGAGAATGGCATACCAGGCCAGGAGAAGGTATCCAGTGGACCAAGCCAGGAGGAGGGATCCAGTGGCGTCACTAGTGGAGATAACTCCATTGCAATTAAGGTGTGGACTGGGAGGAGATGCAGAGGGAGGAGGCAAAGGGTTAAAAAAAATTTGGGGGGGGGGGGGGGGGGGAAAGGATGAGTGGGAGGAGCTAGAGGTATGCATGTGGATGCATGCTAAGCTTGTGGTCCAGTCACGTAGCATGCAGCATGGGAGCAAGAGTGCAAGGAGCAGGCCCAAGGCCTCCAGTGCAAAAAGAGGGAGCTCTAAAAAGAGTGCAAAGCAAAGTGGCAGAAAGAAGAGGAGCCACAGAAGCACCTCGTGCGAGGTGCGATGCGGTGGTTGGGAGGGGCAGGTGGGACTGTGGGAGTGAGGAGGGGGAGGAGGACCAGCTGTGAGCTAAGGTTGTGGTTTGGACATTATTTGAGACTGTTATTATAAGCCTATTCCGTTGTTTAGGTGCCTGAGGCAAGTGGGACTGATGCCTCTACCACTCCACAACAGGTACATACAAGGTGCCTGGGTTGGTGCTAGGGTGCGTGAGGGTGGTGTTGTATTGTATTGGTGGGTGTGGTGTTGCATGGATGTTGGGAAGGATGGGGCTGCAGTGAAGTGTTGCTGTGAACATATACGTGATCCCCATGGCCATCAATATACCTGTGCCTCCTCCCCAGCCCATTGCACCTCAGGAGGTATCCACACATGGTGAGTGACCACACTCCTCCCCCGGCCCCCTTCCCCTCCTCCCCCTACCTCGCACCCCTAGTCCTTCGCTTGTTGACAGCTGTGGTATGCTAGCCCTCTGGAGAGAGTGCCAACTGTGGCTCCCTGTGATCACAGTGTGGGCAATTGGGTTTTTCAGTTGAAGTCATTGCCGATCAATGAGCCTTGGCTGTAACGTAATTATGTGGTCTTAGCTTCCTCTCACCTTTGTGAGGTGTTGACACTGCTTACATGTATACATATTGGGTAAACATGTATGTATGCTAAGTATACACATGTTATTTGTGTGGAGGTTACTGTGCTGATATGAAGGTGGAGGTATCGTGCTGATGTGAAGGTGGAGGTATCATGCTGATGTGAAGGTGGAGGTATCATGCTGATGTGAAGGTGGAGGTATCATGCTGATGTGAAGGTGGAGGTATTCTCAGGTGCTGATGGGAAGAGCTGTATAAGTCAAGGGATTTCCAGTACAAGTATGGTATCCCAGTGACCTCAGGTAGAATCTAGCCACTTTTTTACTTTCTATTTGAGTACAACTTATGACAAGGAAACATGGAGTGATGGGGTGGTGTGAATGCCCCATCTTTGTTTGAGTGGTATCTGTTTACGCTGTGATTCACATGCACATGTGCACAACAGGCACACAAGCACATATGCACACGTGCACATGAAATTTTCTCCAGACATTCAAATTCCCTTGAATGTACATGTACCAATAATATCTGTCCTCTTCTACCTGTTACTACCCCTGCCACACCCACCATCCCTATCTGCCTAGTTCTCTCTATCTGTACATCAAACCCCTCATCTGCCCCACTTCCTTCAGCAAACCACATACATCCTCTGCCTCTGACTTTTACACTGTAGCTGTGCCTGTGCATTAGCTCAGTCACCTCACCCTCCCCTCCTCATCCCTCACCCCTCCCCTCCTCATCCCTCACCCCTCCCCTCCTCATCCCTCACCCCTCCCCTCCTCATCCCTCACCCCTCCCCTCCTCATCCCTCACCCCTCCCCTCCTCATCCCTCACCCCTCCCCTCCTCATCCCTCACCCCTCCCCTCCTCATCCCTCACCCCTCCCCTCCTCATCCCTCACTTCCTCACCCCTCCTCATCCCTCACCTCCTCATCCCTCACCCCTCCCCTCCTCATCCCTCACCCCTCACCTCCTCATCCCCTCATCATCCCTCACCTTATCCTCACTCTACCCACATCATTCTCCCTCACTTTATCCCACCTCACCCTCACCTCATTCTCCCTCACTTTATCCCACCTCACCCTCACCTCATCCCCACTGTACTTTATCCCATCCCCACTTCTCCCCTACATCATTGTTAGATCCCATCTTATTTTCCTCCAAACATCACCATGCATCTTGTCAATGGCACACACACTCATGCACACACACACACACACTCACACTTGTGCACACCACATTTTAAATGCCCTTAACCCTCTACCACTCTTATCCATCCATCCCAGCTGCTAGCACAACCACACCCCTTGAGGTGGACGAGGTGGACCTGAGAGCCTTCAGGCCAGCCAGAGGGCCCATAGTCATAGAGCTGCTGGAGCTGCCTGCCTCAGCCAAGGTGGTCAAGAACTGGACTATCAAGAAAGGTAAACCTCTACTGCTGGGCAATGAAGGAGGGTGTTGTACTAATGGGCAATGAAGGAGGGGTGTTGTAGCTTTTATGTATAAATTGCGTACCATGTGGGTACCCGGGTCTATGCTGCATGCATCAATAGAATCAATAACTCATCGTGTAATAACCTATCATCATGAGGCTTACCACGGCATGCAATACTTTAATCACTTCTACTTTCTCCCTCACATACCCCTCTCACCCCTTCCCCTGTTTCTCTCTTCTCTGTACATCCCTCCACATTCTCTCCTCCTCCCCCTCTATTCTCCCCTCCTTCCCCCTCTATTCTCTCCTCCTCCCCCTCCATTCTCCCCTCCTCCCTCCCTCTCCAGTGCACAGTGATCTTACGGCTTTTGTGTATCCTGCTGAACTGGGACATAGTCGCAATAATCAGCAGGATGGGGCTGCCCCTCCCCCTGTTCCAGGGTCCTCTTCTTGGCCCCCTATTGGCATCTCCATGAAGTAAGAGGTCGTATACTTCCTTTACTCCTCCCTTCTCCTTTCTTTACTCCTCCCCTCTCCTTTCTTTACTCCTCCCCTCTCCTTTATTCACTCCTCCCCTCTCATTTCTCACTCATCCCCTCTCTTTTCTTCACTCGTCCCCTCTCCTTTCCTCTTCCTCCTCCCCTCTCCACTATCCCTTCCTCTCTCATCAGTTACCTCTTTGCATCATGCCTGCTAGGTTACCTGATAGGTTTGTCTTCACTACAAAACCTCAGATGGCCTACTGGGATAAGAATAGCAAGTTATGGAGGACTAGTGGAATTCAAGACATTGTCTTCAACATGGGTAAGTGCAGTGTTAGCCATCCAGGAATATATATCTGCGTTTGGTGATGTGGTACACATCATATAGCTATTGCATCCAACGGTGAAATCATTCCAAGCGTCCTGTTATTCCATTGCTTATTGGTTTGTGTATTGGCATGTGTTCTGATGTTTGTACAGTGTGTGACTATCTTCACCACACAGAGGAGAGACAAGTGTCCCTTCAGACCTACTACTTTGCACCTCTTGCTCTGATGGTGGTAGGTGTATGTTTGTAAACCTGTGCTGCATAACTAACTCCCTACTGTACCTGTGTATGTGTGTGTGGTGTGTGTGTAACTGTTGTGTATGTGTGTGTTGTCCATACATGTATTTATGTGTTATGTATAAAATATACATATTTGCTAGTTGTGTGTAGTCTGTGTGTGCATATGTACTGTTGTGTACATTTCTCAGAATTTAGGCAAATGTATTAAGTTTGAATAAAATCGTCTAAAATTCAGTTGAATTTATGACCCTGATAAGAGTTAAACACTGCAGCTTGGCCATAGCATCCCCAAGCATAGTGGGAATGGTGTATTGAGGGTATGGAAATATGGGGACCCCAGTGGTTTCAGTGTTTAACTGATTTAGACTAAACCTCCAGTGAAGTTATTATTGTACAAGCTGTAATAAACAATTCTGGTCCATCAGTAAGAACCACTAATTAAAATTACATAATTAAAGGTCAATATATATTAAAAGTGTTGTAGTCTAAATTTGATTAAGTTTCATAATTTCATGAGGTTATTCTGTAAATTATAGCATGTACATCTGCATACATGCAATGGAAAAGTAGTTGTTTTTCAACTGCCGCATCACTCAACGACATCACCATAGTAAACTATAAATCTCTCAATTAATTAAAAGTTGTGAATAGAATGATAATCCTATCCAGGAATTATATGATGTAAAACTGAGTCATGTGAAGGCACCTGTATAAGGATTGTAAGCAAATGCTATACATGTTAATAATTCATTATCTAAGTTGGTAACTTGAAATTAATGATGCTCCATTGAATATTCATATGTTGAGCTACTTATAAATAATTATTGAATAACTTTGATGTGGATGTATTAAATTACTTAATTGCTTATAAATGTTAGTGGACCACTATTATTTTCCTAATGAGTATAATAAGGAAATCAAGTTTAATTAATTTCAATCCTAAGTTTCAGTTGCCAATAACTGTGATTACGATTACTCGGTACTTCCACTTGCAACCTCTCCCAACTGGTAATAACCAGTTATGGTAGACAGCCAAATAGTGGCATTCAACTTCTTTCTAGCTTTTGTTTTGCTTTCATAATGATCTACAATTTGGTGGGCTGGTATATTCCACTTCCTTCTATATCATTAGTTTCTTGGTCCACTTTGTTTCAAATAGGATGCGAGGTGGGGTGTGTGGTCAGCAATGATTCATTGTTCCTTTTTACAATGATTTATCGTTTTTTAAAGTTCCCTTGCACACATGTTCCCTTGCACACATGTTCCCTTGCACATATGTTCCCTTGCACACATGTTCCCTTGCACATATGTTCCCTTGCACACATGTCCCCTTGCACACATGTCCCCTTGCACACATGTCCCCTTGCACATATGTTCCCTTGCACACATGTTCCCTTGCACACATGTTCCCTTGCACACATGTTCCCTTGCACACATGTCCCCTTGCACACGTTCCCTTGCACATATGTTCCCTTGCACACATGTTCCCGTGCACACATGTCCCCTTGCACACATGTCCCCTTGCACACATGTTCCCCTGCACATATGTTCCCTTGCACATGTTCCCTTGCACACATGTCCCCTTGCATACATGTTCCCTTGCACACATGTCCCCTTGCACACATGTCCCCTTGCACACATGTCCCCTTGCATACATGTTCCCTTGCACACATGTCCCCTTGCACACATGTCCCCTTGCACACATGTCCCCTTGCACATATGTTCCCCTGCACATATGTTCCAGACGCACATGAAATTCAATGGCACTATTATATTCAAAAGGCACATCTAATCATCTAATCATCTAATCATCTAATCATCTAATCACGTGATGTGATAATCAATATTTGTCGGGCATCCATAAGGCATATGGGCGATAATGAGAAACTAATACATGTGAACTATAATAAGCAAATTAATGTTTGTTGATATTGCTATAATGAATAATGATGTTTATTTTAAAACGTGAAGTAGAGTTGAACAAGGAAAAGCAAAATTATGACCTCCTCTGTGTTTAGTTTTAATTCTTATTAGAACCACTTGAGTCCTTAAAATACTGAAGGATCTGTTAATTAATGATGAATGATAATTGCATGTACATGTTCTTATAAAAGTACTATAATATTAACAACAGAAGAGCAGCCATACATTGTATTTAGATTAACTGAAGCTCATACGTTTATGGACCTGATGCAAGCGAATTAGTGGATTCTGGCAACACTTATCTAATAGAGGGCTAGTGATGTTCAAAGATGAGAGCTAGTGATGTTCAAAGATGTACGAGTACAGTCAACTCAATTTCTTTACATCCGTACTATTTTCCCTCAGCCCCATTGATACAAATGTTTCATTAACGGCCTATCTTTTAATGGCATACATCAATTACCAACTGTTGCCATATCAATTAAATGTTAATAAGTCAATGCACTGTTATAGAGTTGAGAAATGTTGAAATAAGCCCTTTCTGTTGCAGGATGTCCACCTGAACATGCCGTATCGCTCATGGCTGTTGCTCCCCAAAGGCCCTGACACCACTCTTATCTCTGTAGCAGGGGCAGCCATAGAGGTGGCTATTGAGATCAAAGTAAGGCATGCCACCAAGCCACACCCTCTTCCTGTGCTGAACGGGCTCCCTTTCCACCCCCCCAGGGGGACATCTGTTGTCTCTCGCAGACCTCTGAAGCCACCCAACTTTCTCATCTCATCAATAAACCCATGACAGCTAGGATGTTGATAAAGGTAAGCAATCTACATTTGGGCTAATGTCCTCCCCTATCCTTGGGCTAATGTCCTCCCCTATCCTTGGGCTAATGTCCTCCCCTATCCTTGGGCTAATGTCCTCCCCTATCCTTGGGCTAATGTCCTCCCCTATCATTGGGCTAATGTCCTCCCCTATCCTTGGGCTAATGTCCTCCTCTGTTTTTGTGCACTTGTAGGAGCTACGTGAAGCTGGAGCTAATTTTTTCCCAGAAGCTGATGCCCATTTATATGTTCATGACATTGTTAAGGTGTGCCTGTGTGTATTATACAGGGTGTTTCTCAATCAAGGAAAATTGTTTATAAATTAACCACAAATTCACTGTTAATTGTTGTAAAAATTTCTAACAGCAAAAGAAGACATGCTGGTGAAAAATGAATCTATAATGGTTAATTAATATTGATAAAAGTCTCAAGACCCTATTCATTTCAATTAAGCATTATTAATGTTAATAAATGTAGGGTGGATGGCTAGTTAAAAGCTGCAAATTGTATTTAACATTTAGAAGTTATTCAAAATTGAAATCTTGAATTTTTGATTTTCGCAATGTACTTGATTTAGGGGCCATTGTATCTTGATTTAGTGGTTTTAATTTATTAATAAAGTTGGCAAGTTATTATTATGAAATTCAAGTAAATGTTAGAGCTCTTGGATGCCTCTTAAATAGTATGTCTTTGATTTGGTGTTATTTGGAAGTATTTAATAATTTTATTTCTTTGATTTTATTTAATTGATTATTTTTAATAATAATACATGTATATATAGTAGTATCAATCAATAATAATACATAAATGCACCCTATTATTACTACTGGTCTGGTACAAAACATCTGGATTGATTATTAAATTTATTTGCATCAACATTTAAACCCGCATTATTAGAGCATTTAGCAACAATTATTAACTGTTTGTGGTCAATTTAGGGCTTCTTGCTTAATTCTTTTTTATTTAGGTGATGAATGACGAGCAACCTGTATACCAGCAGATGGCTTTGCTGGCTTCTGTGTATGGGTTTCGGCACAGCAGGTGGAATAAACTTGCTGGAAAGGACAGTATCATATTGCAATCTTGTGAGTGTATTCATGAGGAAGGCCCTGAGCGTGTAAGTCTTTTGTTCCTGATACATGTAATGAAAACATGGCACATATATATCAAATATGGTTTTGAATATGTTGTTTGTAATATGCCTCCATATGGTTAGTACTTTGTTGTAATGCAGCTGAGCTGGAGTCTGTATGTTATTGGAGGGAAGCGGTGCTTCAAACTTCAAATGAGTGAGGAGTCTAGTGAACTATCACTAAACATGCAGACAGGATGTGAGGTAATGTGGATGATGTGGTGGGTGTGGCTTCTGTCACTTACCTGCCCCTCCCCTCCTCTCCCCTCCCCTCCCACACACATGCAGACACATGCAGATCTCTTCTCCACACTTGAGAGTACAGCTTCCCAGGAAGCCTTGAACATGATGAAGAAGGCATCACCTCAGCACATAGACACTGTCAGTCAATGGATGGCTGCTACCAAGTTCTTAGACTTTTCATGATGTTTGATTGTGTGAGCAAATATGTGTTTTGTGTGAACCATTTTTTGTTTGGACTTGCAAGTAATTTATTACAAAATTTCTGCTTAAGAGGGAGGTGTGTTAGGTGAGTGAGAGGTGTGGAGTGTGAGCATAGGGAGAGGGATAATGGTGATGTAAATATTGTGTGTACTGCAGCTAGAAGCCAACACACAGGACCCCTGAGCTGACCAGGAGAGAAACTAAATGAGTAGGCTTGCATTCATGATTCATATCTACATCCTCCATACAGATTTAATATCACATATGAAATCAAATCAACTGACTTGTTAGAAGCTTCTGAAAGTACACATCCACATGTCCATATGAAATAGTGTAATAGGAGTTTACAGAACTATTTATGTGCAAAAAAAGAAGCAATAGAAAAACTTGCATAATGGCCTAAATTTTTGCAACCTTGTCACATGAGGCCTATAGTGTACATGTACATATGTATCTCGCCATGCAAACAGATAATTATTAACTTGCAATTGTGTCTGCTTAATCCTTTGAGAGGGATTTTTTTTCTTTCTATACTTGTATGATTACATATGAAAGGGACAGTGGATACCTACCGATAGCTTTTTAAGGTTTCTATAATATCCCTGGACATCTAAAATGTCCATCACGAAGTTATAAGCAATTAGCCATGTCACGCACCAAAGCATGCATAATAAATTATGGGATATATTGGTGGAGTCTTTCTATCGGGCTCGTCTTCATGTCCAAGTTGAGGCTGGCATGGTTCTGGACTCAGCCACGATCAGCGTCATCCTCAGTCGACTAGCTGACATTTTAGTGCTTGAGGAAACCTGCTGCTCTGGACCTGACTGTTGCTTCATCGCTTAACCCTTTTGGTGCCAAGGGCATATTCCAATGTCATGCAAATGGATGTACCATCATTTTGTTCTTGAAGATGGGCGCAATGAGTTATGGAGGAGGAGTATGGTACATAAACTAATTATAGGAAGTAGTACTACTCTTTAAATTCCTGCAACGCTACATAAACTGTTACCAGTGCATCCCACAGGTCATATGCTGCTAATGCTAGGTGTGCACATTTTTGATGTGGGAGAAACTACCACTAACACAAGTAGTAATCAGCAATTGTGGAGCAAACATGTACAGTACTTTAGTGACATGCAAACATTACATGTACGTTTGTAAATTTACATGCACAAGTTACCATGTACGTCATTATTACACATCTGGCATCCAAAGAGTTAACACAAACATTGCCATAGTCTCGTTCCCAGATTCACTTACGTAAGCATTACCGCATGAGCGGTAATGCTTACGTTGAGTCTGGGAACGAGACTAGAAGCATGAAGTCAACGACTAGAAGTGTTCAGATTTGGGGAGGACTTGATTTTGGGGTGGGCTTGTGTACCACTTGCTGTCAAATCATACGGTGCTTGGAGCAAAGAAGCCAGGAGTTTTTTTTTTCCCCCGTCTTGCCTTGCTGTCCACAAAAATAAATAAATCCAAGGCCACTTTTGATCATTACAGCCGTTGCTCTAGCTAGAGAAATTACCATAGCAATCATGTCCACAATGGGGACAGCAGTCAGCCCCACCACGTGTTTAGTTAGATTTTGTATTTACATTTAAAAGAATACACGATTAATCTACATGTATTTATGTTGGCAACAAGATACACGGAAATACACGGACATGATATTATAGTGTGCATAATAATATATGTCGCGTGAGGATTTACAGTACATATACATGTAGTCTTCCACATTGACAAGTACTAGTATATGCGAGGATCGATTACACTTGCTTGCTAAATGGCTGATAGTGGAGATACCAGCTGCCAGCGACATACTATCGTAGATGGTACGAGGTCGAATAGTGCTAGTAATAATTTATAAATGTGACTTCCCTTAAGGCCTGCAAGTGCAGACACTTGACCTGACCCTGTCTTACACCTGCAAGTACCTGGTCCTGGGCAATGGCCCAAAAGAAGTGGACTGGAAGATTATCGTTACAGGAGGCGAGCCATGCGGAGAAGAACACATACGGTGCCTTGTGCTTAAGGAAACGGACGACCCGAGTGTACTGATTGCGCAATACGCGTACGACGTTCCCCTCACGAAGGCCATAGTCTTGCTTAACCAGGTTGACCGTGTCTTGGAACGGTTTAAAGGGATTACGTGCCCAGTCCTGTTGGTCAGCGGCAGTGAGGCAGACCGCCTTATCCTGGCTATGGATAGCTGGGAGGAGGTGAAAGGAAAGGTGACCTTGAATACTCTTAGTACCTTTGACACGCGCTTCCAGGAAGAGGCGTCGACACAAGATATTATTATAAGAAAACCACCAGGGTATAGCCAAATTATTATAGGCTTGATTACCGGTACTTGGGTTGACGTCTCCGTTGTCAAGTTGCGTAATATGGAGCACTTGCAGCAAATATTTGCCTCTCAGGCAGTTGTCATGTTGAGACAAAACAGTACAAGTTTTGCAAAGGTGATGAACATCTTCCGTACCTACGAGAAGTCAGCCGTAAGTGGGCACGTGAATACTTAGTACTTCGTGTTTCAAATGGCTCATTATTGTTTTAGGGCACAAATGGCGGGAGTCATGGAAAACTGTTCAGGGTCATGTTGAAGAACCTTCCATCTGTATTTGTCAGGGATTTCCCCTTTTATGTTATCCTTGCATACCGAATAAGCAAGTAATGTTATGCATAAATTATAGTACAATGATGATTTATATGCATCATCATGTCCTAGGGAGCACAAGGTATACACTGGGGAGGAGGCATCTGAATTTGTGCGCACATGTATAGAAAAGATGGAGACTGGGGACCCGAAGCAGTTGTCTTCAACCCTGAATGAAGCAATCCAGAGGTCAGCCCTGCATTCAAACTTGTCTGACATGGGAAAGATCAAGATATAGCTAGCTAGGAGGAGATGCATCTTCCCTATAGGGGGTGTCATGCTGTGCTGTGTGGGCAGAGCTGCAGTGCTGTGTGTGTGTTTCAGCTGCTGGAGGAGGCTTGTCTGCACTTTGCAGAAGTATCGCTAGGTTCAAGACAAACATCTGGGCGTCAAATCTATAGGAGTTTGGTTTGGGGTATGTCATCCAGACATGTTAGACAGGGATGGGTTACCTTGGTTACCTCCAGCCTCTGTGGCCCTGAAGTGTCATGTTGAACATGGTCATGTGAAGAAGTGGGTGAGAGACTTGTGGGACCACTGCCTGCTGAAGGTGAGGGAGGGAGGGGTGTGGACGTAGGGAGAGGGAGGAGTGGGGAAGTAGGGAGAGGGAGGAGTGGGGAAATAGGGAGAGGGAGGAGTGGGGAAGTAGGGAGAGGGAGGAGTGGGGAAGTAGGGAGAGGGAGGAGTGGGGAAGTAGGGAGAGGGAGGAGTGGGGAAGTAGGGAGAGGGAGGAGTGGGGAAGTAGGGAGAGGGAGGAGTGGGGAAGTAGGGAGAGGGAGGAGTGGGGACATAGGGTGAGGGAGGAGTGGGGAAGTAGGGAGAGGGAGGAGTGGGGAAGTAGGGAGAGGGAGGAGTGGGGAAGTAGGGAGAGGGAGGAGTGGGGAAGTAGGGAGAGGGAGGAGTGGGGACATAGGGTGAGGGAGGAGTGGGGAAGTAGGGAGAGGGAGGAGTGGGGAAGTAGGGAGAGGGAGAGTGGGGAAGTAGGGAGAGGGAGGAGTGGGGAAGTAGGGAGAGGGAGGAGTGGGGAAGTAGGGAGAGGGAGGAGTGGGGAAGTAGGGAGAGGGAGGAGTGGGGAAGTAGGGAGAGGGAGGAGTGGGGAAGTAGGGAGAGGGAGGAGTGGGGAAGTAGGGAGAGGGAGGAGTGGGGAAGTAGGGAGAGGGAGGAGTGGGGACATAGGGTGAGGGAGGAGTGGGGAAGTAGGGAGAGGGAGGAGTGGGGAAGTAGGGAGAGGGAGGAGTGGGGACATAGGGTGAGGGAGGAGTGGGGAAGTAGGGAGAGGGAGGAGTGGGGAAGTAGGGAGAGGGAGAGTGGGGAAGTAGGGAGAGGGAGGAGTGGGGAAGTAGGGAGAGGGAGGAGTGGGGAAGTAACGAGAGGGAGGAGTGGGGACATAGGGTGAGGGAGGAGTGGGGAAGTAGGGAGAGGGAGGAGTGGGGAAGTAGGGAGAGGGAGGAGTGGGGAAGTAGGGAGAGGGAGGAGTGGGGAAGTAGGGAGAGGGAGGAGTGGGGAAGTAGGGAGAGGGAGGAGTGGGGAAGTAGGGAGAGGGAGGAGTGGGGACATAGGGTGAGGGAGGAGTGGGGAAGTAGGGAGAGGGAGGAGTGGGGAAGTAGGGAGAGGGAGGAGTGGGGACAGGAGAATGAGAACCACATCTGAAAGTTGATGTTATATAATATAATTGTTACAATTTCTAGCTGAGAAGTGAGCCAGTCTTCACATTGGACACCATAGAGGAGCTCAGGGAAGGATTGGACTGGACACAGCTCCTGAATATTCCACCTGTGACCATGTTATCGGCTGACCAAATGGCTAACCTTGTCATCTGTGATGGAGAAGCCGTCAGACCATTTTCTCATGTCATGTATGTTTGCATAAATTATATTTTGCAAGCTTTAAAATTGACCCTTCCCTCCCTCTCGTACTTCCCCCCCCCCCCAGGAAGTACATAGATGTCATGAATACATACATATGTGGTGATCAGTATGTGACTGGCTTGGTGCATCTGAATACATTCTTGTGTGTACTTTTTAAACAAAAGCGACAACTGAGTGTTGAGGGCACACTGATTGGAACTATACAGGAAGTAGGTGTGGCTTTTAAAAACCCCCCATCCTGTGTGTAACTTCTAATATCTTCTAACCTGCCATAGGGACTTGCTTATGTGGAGAAATTGAATGAGCTTCTACAGCATAATGGAATGGAAAACGATATGTGTGATCGTATGGTAGTCAAGTGGTTGGTATTGCTGCTTCAGTTGGTGGACGTCACACAGCCAGGGTCAGAAAATCACCTTGCAATGTTTGTTACAGGGGCCTACTCTGTCCTCCAGATACATGCTGAACAGGTTGTACAAGAGGTTTGTATAGCACTCTTTGGTTTGGAGTGCTATAAATAGAGCAAATTATTTAGATCATCAATAACACAAAAGTATCATTACTAAACATTGGGATTGGTCAGTTTCTTCACTTGTACAAGAAATTTACATTTTGGCCCGATGAGGTACAAATGTAGGTGTGGCCCAATTAGATTTAATTTAATCTGTTACATGCCCTTCCCATCAGTTTGTGGAGGAATATCTCAGCGCTTATAAGCTGTTACCCGTGTGCATCTCTAATGCTACATGGACTGCCCTGTTTACTGAAGTCCTCAAAAGGTGAGATTTGCACAGTATAAATTATTTCTCATTGCATGTAATTACGATTCTAATTTTCCTGTGATAGTAAATGTGCAATAAAATAAAAATTGATAATTCTGCATTGTCTTGTGACCTGACGGTACCGTGAAATTGGACTTCATTTATATAAACCTTGATAAAACTGTGTTGTACCTTCATATGCAGGAAAACGTATGCACGAGGTTTTATAATCCTGTATGAGTTCATTAAGATTGTAGCAGATCAATATGACAGAGAAGGAAGATCCTGGGAGTTTGTGTCTGACCTCCTGGATATGAACTGCACGCCTGATGCACCAGAGCACACATCTACTCCATTAGACCACACTCAGCAAATGTTCACACATTTTCTTGAGGAATATATTTTAGATAGAGCAATGAGTAATGGTTTGGCTGAAAAATTGCAGAGGATATTGGTAAGTATGTAGTATCAGGTGGTATAGAGTTGTCACTCTTATGTTCTGTCCCACAGTCCATTACCACAGACTCTAGTAATTACATACAGCAGCTGGTCTTCACTGTTCTTCAAAAGGTGTGTTAGCACTCTGGTACTCTTTATTGATTATTAGCATGCACTTATTAATGCACAGGTCTATATGAACTACAAATATAGTCTTAACCTTTTCAAAGTAGTCAATTTAAGTCTGTGTACAGATATGATGCATGAACTGTCTGCATGTGTGTGTCAGTACACATCAAATTGATCTGCACATTTCACAGACACTTCCAAATGTAATCTCGTCTGAGGCAGTGGGTAAATCCAATATAGCCATGTTGAGAACTGTTGTTTCCAAACTTACAACACATTCATCACGAAAGGAGTCCATGGACTGTAAGGAGAAGTTATGTTGGGCCATTGTATCCAGCTGCTGTTCAGAAACGGCCAAATTCATTGACCCCCACTCTATTGAATGGATTAAGTTGTGTTCTGATCTTATCTTAGAACTTGGCCAGGTTTATCATGATGTTGTAGGATGTGCAGGTGGAATCATACCAGACTATCTGGACAGTTGCACTTGTGGTGATGTCCAAAACTACCTTGATTGGGTGGCAAAGATTTGTCAGATTCTGCGTGAGTGGTATACCAAGATACACAATGGTACCTTCAACTATGGGGAACTTCTGCAGTATCAGTTGTACTATTCATATTTCCACGATGTGGCTCATAAACTGTGGATGGCTGATCTCGTTGTTCCTATGGCTGAACTGTCCAGTGCGAAATACTTGTACGAAGAGCTCTTTGAGCAGGTGAATGTCCACCTGATTAAATACATTCCTGACCATATGGAAGCCAAGCACTGCACACTGCCTGAAATACTTCAGGAATTAGGAGTACAGTTTCCACAAGAGTTTCTAGAAGACTTGGCATTACCACCGGCAGAAAGCCCTAAATGCTTAATTCCTGCAAATGTGAAGAATATTTTCCATCCCCCTGATGGGGCATCAGTGCAGGCTAGACAATCTCTCACATTCAGCTCACTTCAGTTGTTAGTAAACAAGCTGGATGTGTATGTCCAGCCTATCTTGGACCACATGGAAATGCTGGTGTTATTTCATCTTGGCCTCAATGGAATATTCAAAAGTTATGTTCTTCTACAATTTCAGAGAGAGTCCTGCATAAAGGTAAAGTGGAATAGATTGCATACATGCACTGAGAGTATTTAAGTATGTATTTCTACAGCCAGATGACATATTGAAGCCCTATTTGAATGATTTGGGTACTGCTCTGAACAACACTAAAATCCTTCTCACTAGAATTAGCTCAGGCCAAGCTAATTATGTGGAAACTATTGGTGAAGGGAAACTACGGCTGGATACCCTTGATATAGAAGCCGAAAGTCAAGCCATTACAAACTATTTTGGTTCAACTGAATATCCTAAAATGGCAGAGAATGCTAAAGTTTTCAGCAATATGTTGGAGCTGTACCAATACACACACATGTGTATTCCAGCAATCCATCACATCTGTGAGGTATACAAACTGAACAGATGCTTAAAGAATCCTAGCTTAACACAATTGATGGAAATTGCTGAAGAGCTTATTCCACAGGGAGAAAAGGCAAGACAGCTCCGACCATTAGAGGTAGTTGGTATTCTAAGACGTATTAAAGAACTGCTATGTTTCAAGATACCTAAAGTTGGCCAAATTGGATCACTGCTTTCAACCATTGCCGAAAGTAAGAAAGTCCTCCAGTTCTTTTGTGAGCATGGATTTGATGTGTGGTGGGGTAAGGTGAGGTTTGATGTGCAATGTTGCTCAATACGGGCACAGCTGGAGCACAACATGACCATGTTGGACCATCTACATGATGCCTCAACCTTTATTGAGCCCTTCGTGGACACAGAACAAGATTTCCAATCTCTGCTGGCTAAGATGGCAGCTCTGGATGACCTTCCCGGTCTAAAAAATCTTGTGGCTATCAACTCAAACATTGAAAGTATTTCCTTCTGGTTTCCAGCAACAAAAGTAGGGATGCCATGTCTGTATGTGTGTGGGAGGCCTGTATGTGCAGTGAGTGTGTGCCGGTGTGAGTGTGTGTATGCGTGTGTATGTGGGGCCAAGTCTGTATGGAGATATAACTAATACAATTGTCAGAGGTAGTCCCTTGTGTGATGAGCATCAACACAAGTACATCTTGATATTCACACCATCGTTGTGTTCCTTTAAAACTGAAGTGAAGGATCAGAGATGCATGCTAATCACATTGTCATTTATAGTACCACACTAACACTCACCATAATAGTACCACACTAACACTCACCATAATAGTATAACACAAAAACACTCACTATCCTTCCATAGGATATACAGTACATGCAAGATACTTTCATCTAGATTAGCTTACCCCCAATTATCATGCAGGTTGCGGCATGCCTGCGTTGCAGTTATTCAGCCAAATAGAAAAAAGCTTTATCCTTTGATTCTACCCAAAGGTGCATGGGGCACACAGCTTGAATGCAGCCCTTTTAATTATAGCTTAGCTTACAGTCTGATAAGTGTCACTGGCAATAAGCCTGCATGGTGTATTACATCATTTTGGTGACATACACAGGACCATGAAGACATGCCACAGAGCACTGAGGCACTGCACAACAACCTTGCAGGCAGCATCAAATTGCTCTCTGAAATACAGAATCAAAATGATAAACTTATAGCAGAGAACAGTTCCCTTAAAGAGGCTCTTTCCAGCCAGCAGCAGTGTTACACTGCACACTGCTCTGAGCTGCAGCTACAGCTGAACACTGCAAGGGAAGAGTTACAAGCCGCACACAGGAAAATGGAGAGTGCTGAAGAAAGACATAAAGCAGAGCTGGAAATGATGAAGGACCAGCACAGGGCAGAACTGGATGATGTCAGAAGTGAATTAAGCAGGCAACTCCTCCTGCATCAGGAGATGATCGCAAAGCATAATAAAGACTTGGACGAAATGACAGAGAAGCAACAAATCCAAGATAAGCTGCAGACCATATTGGAGAGCAAATTGAATGAAGAGAAAACACAGAATGAACATTTGAGGATGGAGCTTGAACAACTAAAGAAGGAACATTCTATGTGCACATCATTTTCCCCTTGTCTAATCAAACGCAGTGACTTGAAATTATATCAAGATAGGTATCTTGGAGGAGGATCTTGGGGGTATGTGGTGGAGGGCCAGTTCAGAGGTCAGAGGGTGGCTGTAAAGTGTGTGCATGGTGTCATTCTCAATGAAGACACTCTCAAGCGAGTGCGTCGTGAGGTGACCACCATGGCTCAAGTCCGCCATCCAAACCTTGTGCTGTTCATAGCAGCTGTGCTGGATGACAAGGGAGGACCCATGATCATCACTGAGCTGTTGGACACCACACTGAGGAATGCATATGAAAAAGATCTCTTGGAACCTTGGTTGGATAAACATATACTTGTTGATATTGCCTCAGCACTCAGCTACCTCCACCAACATGAGGCTCCCATCATCATAGAGATGTAAGCTCATCCAATGTGCTACTGGAGGCCATGGCTAAGGTTAGATGGAAGGCTAAGCTGTCTGACTTTGGGTCAGCTAACTGGGCCTGTCAGGCGGTCACCCTGGGTGAAGGGGCCATTGCTTACACTGCTCCCGAGGCATATCCAGTCCCTCCTGGAGAGGCCAGAAAGCCACAGACAACCAAGATTGACGTGTACAGTTATGGGATACTGATGGGTGAGGTAGCACTGAGGGAGTTCCCATCCTGTGATCACCTTAAGGAGATTAAAGAGAAGATGAAAGTTTGCTTTCCTGATTTGTATCCCATAATGATGAAGTGCATTGAAAAAGATCCAACCAATCGATTAACAAGGGCTGACATTCTAAGGGAACTGACATTTTTATAATCCATCATTGGTGTGTTAAAAGACAACATGAAGGTCTTGGTGTCAAATACATGGCATGCATGTGAATATAATTAATTTATGTTCAAGTTAAATATTGAGTTGTATCAAAAACAGCATGAACACATAGTTAACCTTATCGAGCCTAGTCTCGTTCCCAGACCAATATGACGCAATGTTTATCGCATAATGTATAAACACGCTCGCTGGTATTTCGTATGGGGCGGAAGTGTGCCAAAGCCTGGAATTCGTGAGCAGTTCAATTATGACGTATGTAAATAAACATGTACATAAACAAATACGTAATGTACGCAACCATTCGCTCGACCCAGACCCACACTAAGTGTAAACATGGATACGGTCGAACGAGCTGTGAGTTTTGCGATGACAGAGCTGAAAGTGGAGACATTAAAGGACAAGCAGAAGGAGGCCGTATGTAGCTTTGTAAATGGCCGTGATTGTTTTGTCATTTTGCCAACAGGATACGGTAAAACTCTTTGTTATGTTCTGTTACCGAACGTTTTCGATCACCTTCGTGGAAAGACAAGGTCTTCAATTGTGATTTGCGTGTCGCCTTTAATTTCTTTGATGATGGACCAAGTAAAGAAGTATTCACTACTAGGCCTGGCAACACAGTTTGTTGGTCAAGCTCAAGAGGATCCTTCTGTAACCCGTGGAGTGCTGCATGGAGGCTATCAGTTAGTATTTTGAGTCCTGAAGCCTTAATAGGTTTCAAAGATTGGCAGGAGATGCTTTTGACGAGGAAGTATAAGGATGACTTGGTGGCTCTTGTGGTGGATGAAGCTCACTGTGTGAAAACCTGGTAAGTTAAGTAAAACCATGCGTTTTATTGTACATTGTACCCTTAATTTTTATTGAATAGGGGTGACTCCTTTAGAAAAGAGTTTGCACGCATTGGGGAAATTCGCAGCATCATACCAATCCATACTAGGATCATGGCTTTAACAGCTACTGCAACAGAGTCAACTAGGAAACACGTGATATCTCGATTATGTTTGGATGATCCAGTAATTGTGTATGTACCACCAACGAAGACAAATATATTGTATTCAGTTTACCAAAAATCATCCTTAGACACAATTGTTATCAAAATTACAGAAGACTTGCTAAAGTACAAAAATCAGACAGAAAGAGTGCTCATATATTGCCGTCGACATTTAGAAGTTGCTTCTTTTTATGAACAGTATCCGCCACATTTCCTGTTGGTAAACCAGACCTCGTACAATATAGACTGTTTGATATGTACACTCAATGTATATTAAAAGCCAAATTGTTTCTCAATTTAAAAACCCTCATAGTGTACTAAGAGTTGTAATATCCACTACAGCTTTCGGAATGGGCAAAGACTGCCCAAATGTGCACCATATAATACACTGGGGCCCACCAGAAGACATCTGGAGCTATGTACAGCAAACAGGACGAGCAGGCAGGGATGGAAAACAGTCATGGGCAAGTTTGTATTTTTCATTATCGGACAACAAGTATACAGCAAAAGCCATGATGGGGTACTGCACCAATGTTTTGTTGTGTAGGAGACAACTATTATTTATATGGATTTTTGTGATGATTCATTATTGGTGTCTCCTATTAGCAGCTGCAATTGTTGTGATGTATGTTCTATAAGTCTTGTAAGTGTGAAAAATGTGTTGTGTAATAGTTGAGATTCATGTACACATTGCCAGTAAGTTTAGAAAAGGATTTATGCTTTCGACCCTTGGAATCCTCAAATACATCTTCCTGTGTTAACTGTGCCACAATTGCATCTAAATCCTTCTGTACTGATGCTACAGAATGAAGGGCACTTTCTGGTACAACACCAGTCTCAGAATCAAACCTGTTAGTAACATTCACTACTGGACCAATACATCTACCCACTCTGTCTAATGACTTCTCTGTTAGGTTTGATCCTAAGTTCTTCATTACAGTTTTGCAAGCCCTGTTTATATGCTCCATGTGAAGGTCAGCAGGTATGTTTCTGCCTGGTCTTCCATGCGTATTTATAAACCTTGACCACAGAAGCTGCATGGCTTGTCTTGGTGCCAAAGAAACATACTGCCACTGAAGGTTAACTGCCACTGAAGGTTAACTGCCACTGAAGGTTAACTGCCACTGAAGGTTAACTGCCACTGAAGGTTAACTGCCACTGAAGGTTAACTGCCACTGAAGGTTAACTGCCACTGAAGGTTAACTGCCACTGAAGGTTAACTGCCACTGAAGGTTAACTGCCACTGAAGGTTAACTGCCACTGAAGGTTAACTGCCACTGAAGGTTAACTGCTTCAATGGCATAATTTTTACGGTTAGCACATTTGAACAAAGGGGTAAAAAATTTAGCACCAAAACTCTTGAGGAATCAGAGGACATGAGTCGCACAACTGCGGTTCTTCGTTTGCCAAGTGCAAGGCTTTTTGATACTCTTTTTGGAGTTCCATGCAACACGTAACTTCGGTTTCTTTTGTATCCCACAGTAACCTTTTTAAATGAAAAAAATATTATATAATAATAATACAAATCATGCCATGCAGGTACTAACAGCAACTCCAGGAGAAATGCCACCAGCTTCTTTCACAATCATATCACAGTGCGAGGGAGCTTCCAAACCTGTTGTACTGACTGGCATGCACACATCTATGGTTGTTGCTGCTAGAGAGATGTTTTGGTACAATTGATTAATCTTCAAAATGACACCTCGCCCAGCCCCCCTTTATGCCTTTCTTAACATCTTCCAACTTTTTGTGAAGCGTAACTACTTTATCTAAGGTTAAGTAGCACAACCGACATTTATAAATTTTGTCCAACCCTTTATTTGCACGAATCACAGGAACTAAATATGCCCACTCTTTGACAATCAGTTGGATCAAGCACTTGGTGTGGGCAGCATCGCTAGTCAGTACTAGCTGCGGTCTCTGGGGTTCAACTCAACGTCTCCGCAACACCTACATTGTACACTGATATGGGGCCCAAACTGCCGCCATAGCGTTAATAAATTTGATAATCATCGAAATGTGGTATGGATCGATATGATTGTTAGTTTACATTCCACATGGTGTACAAGCTATACGAGCGTGTTTATACATTATGCGATAAACATTGCGTCATATTGGTCTGGGAACGAGACTAATCGAGCCCTTTCAATTTCAGACGGCATCAAATAAACTCGAGCTGCTCTCTGTAACTGAACGCTTCCGGGACAAATATCTCACGAAATTATATAACTCCTACGAAAAAAGTTTATAAAAATACGTGCCGTCTGTCCGACTAGTGCGACTAGTGCGAGATAGGACTGTATGTACAACAAGATTAATTTTACCGAAATATGTTAGAACTTAGAACAGGTGGTATACATGTATTATGATGTATGCATGACCAGCCCGTGATTTTTCATGGCGCAGGCTCTTTATTACATAATTTCGTATCACAAAAAAAGCACATTTCCGTAGTAAAGATGGAGGACTCCGGCAAGCGCAATGAAGAATAAAAACTCGCGCGTCATGTGGCAGTGAAATATCTCTACGGCAACGCGGCAACAATAACTCCTCCCTCCCCCTGTCATACGTTCTGGGAGTCCGCTGAAATGTCTCATACAAATTAAGGCACTACATGATAGCGTCAGTTATAGAAGGCACTGAATTTTTAATAGCCATATACATTTTAACATATTGCGCATGCCGCAAGCGTTACTTTTCTTTTGTGGCGACTTGTTTACTTCAGTCTTGTGTTGCAGTATACTTTCAATTCGCTGCATATTAGCACGTGACATTTAGCGTTTCAGTTTAGTAAACCTTAGTTGCGAGATGTTTGCAGCCGGATTTGTAGAGCTCTTTTTTCAATAATAAAACTGACCACACAGGTAAGACCGGCTGAACTGATTAACTGCGCTCAGTTGCGCAGTAGCCCGGGTCTGACGAGACGGAAGCGAAGTTGTGTACCTGGTTGTGTATTACTACTACTATTAAGCATGCAAGCCTCGATCTGAGTCCCCCCCCCCCCCCCCACACACACACACACATGACCACACGCACGCACACACACATATACACACATACACACATACGCACACATGCACACACACACACACACACACACACACACACACACACACACACACACACACACACACACACACACACACACACTCACACACACGCGCGCACGCGCGCACGCACGCACACATATGTACACACTAATTAGATTCGCCAGCTCAGCCGGACGTGGACTGACGATATATACTGAGATTACTGACTCGCTTGAATCAGTTTGTAAAACTTCGATACTGCAGGTAAGTGGTTATATTAGCTAGTTTAAGGTGACAGGCTATAAATGTATACTGATCGTAACTATGCACACCGTAACACACGCACCAATGATGCCGTTCAGTGATGTTTTGATGCCATTAATATGTTTTTTTTTTTTTTTTTTTTTTTGTAGGTGGGTCAGAAGTATTACTAGTGCAATGGGTAGAAGGAAAGTGCATGTACCTCTGCCTATACTATTACATGTAATGAAGGTACATGCGTATATTGCCGTAAAGTATCCCGAATAAGCCCCCCCCTCCGCCCTCACCGGAAAAAAAAAATGTCTCCGACTAGTGTTTAAACGAACGCATCTTCGTAATTATGAACGCAGCTGCGTGCCGTTCGTTAAAATCCTGTTGGAGTACCATTTCTTTCCTGAAATGCAGAAACAGGTACGCACGATTACGAAGATACGCTTGTTTAAACACGAGACATTTTTTTTTCGGTGGGGGCTGGGGGGGGGGGGGGGGGGGGGGGGGGAAGCTTATTCGTGGTACTTTACGGTGGTGTCCTATATGTTGCCACATTTGTTTCGTAGCTTTGGTTTCCGTGTTCGTGACAGTAATAATATAAAGCGGAAGCACTTCCTCGTCCTTCAGAGGCGGCCCCAGCTAGCATCAACATAGGGATTAGGGGGTATAGGTATGTTTTCCTCTTCCCCAGGGGGTTAACGAAGTACATGTACATGTACGTCTGGCTTGCGAGACCAGGATATGAACAGAGGCGGCCGGAGGGAGGGGAATAAAAATTATTCATAGGTTGAGTGACAATTCAAGGGAATGGAAAGGATAACAATTATCTCAGTGGTACTATGAACTTTCTAAAAAGAATATTTGACTGGTGGCAGTGAACATATGCGTGTTAAATCATAGATTAATAACCTTTAAAATATTATAATGTGGAGAATGCAAGTAATGACATAAAAGAGCTAGTAATGCACCAATGTTTTACTCAGTGCCCAATACGGAAAACAGTTAAAGAATGTTGTATAATTATAGGTGTATATTTATATAAAAGTATTTGTTCCCCCTCCCCCCATGGGCAGCGCAGAAGATGACTCATAATCAGGAGCTCCTGGTTCCACTTCTGTCAATAGCAGGACTGGTTCTGTGTCTGGTCAGTGTGTGTGTACTTTACATTTGCGTCTGTCGAGGACGAAGGCCCAATGTGAGATGGCGTAGGGTCCTACTGCATCCGCATCACCGCCCCATCACTGCACTCCAATCAGGACAGCTAGTTAATGTGGACACTATCAAAACAGACGCAGACGTAGGCTTGAATGACCATCCCCTGTACGAGGTTGATGTGCACTTTGAAGCACCTCCCGCATACCCGTGGCCTCCTCCGTATTCGGAAGAGAGCATGGACATTCCAATTCAAAACAATTCCCGCCACTATGCACCAGCTGGCAATGCCAGTTGAACATTTAGACATGTATGTTAAATTCAGCAATTCATTACCCGCTCAGTGTTATGAATTACATGTAATGTTTGTTGGTCGTGCTCCACGATCATGCCCCTTTGCATGCGATACCATTTCTCCATAACAAATTGGATTGCGTCATGATCAGCTGTGCACATTGGCCACACTCTGCCAAACACTACACACTGTACAACCTACTAACACATATACATCCATATGCACCAATTCAATATTACAAAGTCTCAGATACTGCATGAATCCATCACTGCGCCTTGTCACTCAAAGGTAGCTTGTGTGCAGCAGGATCTGAAATTAAGGTTAACCATATTGGGGGGGCGGGGGGGGGGGGAGCAGTGTGGTTGTGCACTACGACGCCTTAGATTGCCTTCTATTGCGTCAACACACTGTATTTGTATTCTGTAACAGCTGCAATTCACATATACACCCCTTTTTACTACCCACATTCACGTCAGCATCAACGGATGCCGCACCAGCCAGCCTGCGCAGGCTGCGCTCATGCCTATCCCAACACTGCGCATGCGTCATCTTCGCATTCCCGCAAGAGCATATTTTCTGTCTAATTCACTGTCGTTCAAACGACAGAAAATGATATTTTCCAATCTTAGCCTCGGCCTGGGTGGATTAATACACCACCGCTTAGTACAAAGTGTAAAGATGGTCTGGGATCTTGCCTCACAAAAGTCGTTCTGTGTGCGCTTGATTTTACATGTAGACTCAATCAGAATGCATATCCGATATCCAGAGCACCTGTGACGTCACAATAGTTAATAAGTAGCTAGCTAGTTGTGTATCATATCAATATTTGAATTTCCCGCTTTAAAACAAAGGTCAAGCGTTACTTGTCTTTTGTGGCGACTTGTTTACTTGTGTCAGTATACTTTCAATTCGCTAGCTGTAGATTAGCACGTGACATTTAACGTTTCAGTTTAGTAAACCTTAGTTGCGAGATGTTTGCAGCCGGATTTGTAGAGCTCTTTTTTCAATAATAAAACCACACAGGTAAGACTGAATTAACTGCGCTTGCGCAGTAGCCCGGGACTGACGAGACGTTGTGTACCTGGTTGTGTGTAGCAGACCATTAAGCAAGCTTGTAAGCCTTCAGGTCCGTCGTATAATATAGTCTCGCAAGCCAGACGTACTTAGTCGTCGTACGCGCGAGTGGACTGGGGACGAGTGAAACGTTCGTCTGGCCAGTGTTTACATGTTCCATGGAATTTAATCAACAATCATGTCACATGGCGGTGAATATCAGCGGTTTTAATAACGTAACCTTCTAATATTATAATAGTCGTTCAGAAGTGTTTTCTGGGCTAACAAAGAGACGAGCTGAAATTTTCCGTCTTTGTCTAATTGATGATATGCATCTGTCTCACATGCGTACACAGCGGTAATGACTTACTACGACAACTATGGACTGGTTACGAACCTTTCGTAACACGTCGAAAGCCTTTATAGGTAGCAGACAATAGCAGAGTGATTTCCCTCTTCCAGTCGGTAAGCTCACAAAAACATCATTTCCTCTAATAAATCATCTGACAGCATGCTCTTACAGCTCCCTGAGTTGTGCGTATCCCATGCCAGATGACGATGTGCAACAGGCAACAGCAGAGCTGTACTGATCGCTTCGGTAAATCATTCAGCGCCATCTCTTATAATTAATCATAAGCCTATGATGTATTTGACACGTGGTAAAACACCTGCCTGCAAGGTAGGCTTGTGAAAAGTAAACACTGGCCAAAGTAACCAGACGTACTTCCCCGTACGACTACATGTAAGTACGTCTGGCTTGCGAGACTACGTATAGTTAAATAGTGCAGGGACTAGGCGAGAAAAGCATGTAACTAGCCCCGATTCTAATAGGGCATCGAGTCCAAGCATCCGGAGCGGTTCGATATGGATCCATATATATCTAAGTAGCATATCCAGCATCTTCGTTTTCCTCAATTGTCGAATGATTCTGTCTGGTAGTTGGAAGCCATTTTGTGCAACGTTACGCCCCTTTTCTTGCAACAACATCACAGATAATTTATTCATCGATATCGTGCCGTAGGAATAAGGTCTATATACTGAGATTACTGACTCGCTTGAATCAGTTTGTAAAACTTTCGGCGAGGATCGATACTGCAGGTAAGTGGTTATATTAGCTAGTTTAAGGTGACAGGCTATAGCTATAAATGTATACTGATCGTAACTATGCACGCCGTAACACGCACCAATGATGCCATTCAGTGATGTTTTGATGCCCGGCATTAATGTTTTTATTTTTATTTTTAGGTGGGTCAGAAGTATTACTAGTACAATGGGTAGAAGGAAAGTGCATGCACCTCTGCCTATACTATTACATGTAATGAAGGTACATGCGCATATTGCCGTAAAGTATCCCGAATAAGCTCCCCCCCCTGGCCCCCTCCGCCCCCACCGGAAAAAAAAAATGTCTCCGACTCGCGAACGTATCTTCGTAATCATGAACGCAGCTGCGTGCCGTTCTTTAAAATCCAGTTGGAGTACCATTTCTTTCCTTAAATGCAGAAACAGGTACGCACGATTACGAAGATACGCTCGTTTAAATACGAGACATTTGTTTTCGGTGGGGGGGGGGGGGGGGGGGGGGGGGGGGGGGGGGGGAAGCTTATTCCGTTATTCGTGGTACTTTACGGTGGTGTCCTATATGTTGCCACATTTGTTTCGTAGCTCTGGTTTCCATGCTCGGGACAGTAATAATATAAAGCGGAAGCACTTCCTCGTTCAACAGAGGTGGCCCCAGCTAGCATCAACATATAGGGGGTATAGGTATGTTTCCTCTTCCCCAGGGGGTTAACGAAGTACATGTACATGTACGTCTGGCTTGCGAGACGGCCGAGACCATGATATGAACAGACGCGGCCGGAGGGAGGGGCATAAAATTATTCATAGGTAGGGTGTCAATGGAAAGGATAGAACTTTCTAAAAAAGAATATTTGACTGGTGGTATGCAGTGAACATATGCGTGTTTAATAAAGTGTTTAAAATATTAATGCAAGTAATGACATAAAGAGTATTGCACCATGCAATGTTTTACGGAAAACAGTGAAAGATAAAGATGTTGTCGGGACCTACGTTAGTAGGTCCTATGTAGGATTTGAAGTGTCATGAATACGATTAGCAAAACACCAGATTCCATTATTGCCGATGCGCCGTAGAATCAGTTGGAATTTAGCGAGTGTATTTGGATACAGCCAACGATTACCTACAATGTAGTAAAACTGCCGACGCTTAGAAAGCTCAGACAACAGAGATAACGCTCACTCGTTCCCACACTAGAACCTGAAAACATGACGATTCCTTTCCTTCTTCTTCTTCTTCTTCCGGATCTGATAAGATAAGATTCGCTCGGAAAAGAGGTTTATTGCAATGTATCTTTGTCACGATTAAAGCTTAATGTTTGCGGTTATCAAAAGGAAATGTAGGAGATAAGTTAGAAACTTTCTGCCGAATTTGTTTGGTACTATTACTTTCCTATTTTGAGTTATACTGAACACAATTTCGATCTTTAGCAAACTTAGTTATGTTAACACATAGCCCACAACAGATTTTATCAGCTTCTGATGCCTTATATGGAGGTCATGGCCAGAAGCCACTGAAGTGCTATTCCAAAGCTCGCTGGCCCTATTAGCTGCACCGGAAACACGTGTACATGTACAGACATAGTAGTAGAAGCCGTTTTTTGACGAGTCGCAAGATGAATGTGAGGAGCGTGACAGTATTCAAGAAGCGTATGAAACAAAGAAGGCTTGCGACAGGAAGCGCTACAAAGCCGATTTTGAAAGTAAGAAGGATAGCACGAAGGCGATCCGGAACGTAAGGAGGAGCGTGAAGTCCTACTACGATCAAAATCGAGAACTGATTTTAGCCTCCAAACAAGCTCAATATCAGGCAAATCCAAAGGAAAAGATATCCTACGAGGTAGGAGTATACCTTTTGGGTGCAATATCCAAGTTTATTCGCGCGCAAGGGAACGGTATATCCTTTGCGTGTGTTCTTGCAAGTCGTCTGCGATTTACAATGTTATTTGCATCCCCCCCCCTCCCCCCCATGAAAGCTCAGTACGCTATGCAATCTGGCCGATGGCCTGCTGGTAGGACCATTCATAAGTGAGTTCTGTTCAGTGCATGGTTGCTACTTTATTAACGGGAATATCCTTCACAAATGCGTGTCCACTGGTGGTCCCCACCAGACTGACCAGAGCAAATCAGCTAGGTGCTGCATGTTCATTCAAGCTGCACTGGTAACCCCATAACTCATATCTCTCCCATGACAGAGCATCCTTGGAACTAACCCCATAGTAGTTGCTACAAAGCTTTGTTCTTGACATGGCCACAAGTACTGCTGCTCAGGGGAAGGTATATTGTTATCATTCAAATATGTGTGTCTGCCAGTTGTGAGCTGTTCTTGGCCAATGTTATTAGGTGGAGATGGAGAAGAGGAAAGGGAACACCATCCCACTAGGATGAGGAGTGCATGGAACACTCTGGAAGGGTGGGTGTATGTGTATGTATGTCCCACGGATATGTTGACGAGTTATCTGTACAGGTGTGATGTTGTGCTTGCTATCCCCTCCTTTGCTCATCCTCTTCCCTCCTGTCTCATCCTCTCTTCTCCCTTCCCCTCTCTCCCTACCCTTCTCCATTCCCCTTCTCTCCCTTTCTCTTCTCCCTTCCCCCTCCCTTCCCCTTCTCCCTTCACGTCCCATCCTCTGTCCCATTCTCCCTTCACCTCCCATTCCTCCCTTCCCCTCCTCCCTTCACCTCCCATCCTCCCTTCCCCTTCCATCCTCCCTTCCCCTCCTCCCTTCACCTCCCATCCTCCCTTCACCTCCCATTCTCCCTTCCTCTCCTCCCTTCACCTCCCATCCTCCCTTCCCCTCCTCCCTTCCCCTCCTCCCTTCACCTCCCATCCTCCCTTCCCCTACTCCCGTCACCTCCCATCCTCCCTTCCCCTCCTCCCTTTACCTCCCATCCTCCCTTCACCTCCCATCCTCCCTTCACCTCCCATCCTCCCTTCATCTCCCATCCTCCCTTCACCTCCCATCCTCCCTTCACCTCCCATCCTCCCTTCACCTCCCATCCTCCCTTCACCTCCCATCCTCCCTTCCCCTCCTCCCTTCACCTCCCATCCTCCCTTCCCCTCCCATCCTCCCTTCCCCTCCCATCCTCCCTTCCCCTCCCATCCTCCCTTCCCCTTCCATCCTCCCTTCTTCTCCTCCCTTCACCTCCCCTCCTCCCTTCACCTCCCATCCTCCCTTCACCTCCAATTCTCCCTTCACCTCCCATTCTCCCTTCCCATCCTCCCTTCACCTCCCATCCTCCCTTCACCTCCCATCCTCCCTTCACCTCCCATCCTCCCTTCACCTCCCATCCTCCCTTCACCTCCCATCCTCCCTTCACCTCCCATCCTCCCTTCACCTCCCATCCTCCCTTCACCTCCCATCCTCCCTTCACCTCCCATCCTCCCTTCCCCTCCTCCCTTCACCTCCCATCCTCCCTTCCCCTCCCATCCTCCCTTCCCCTCCCATCCTCCCTTCCCCTTCCATCCTCCCTTCTTCTCCTCCTCTCACCTCCCATCCTCCCTTCTCCTCCCATCCTCCCTTCCCATCCTCCCTTCACCTCCCATCCTCCCTTCCCATCCTCCCTTCACCTCCCATCCTCCCTTCCCCTCCTCCCCTCCCATCCTCCCTTCCCCTCCTCCCTTCACCTCCCATTCTCACCTCCCATCCTCCCTTCACCTCCCATTCTCCCTTCCCCTCCTCCCTTCACCTCCCATTCTCCCTTCCCCTCCTCCCTTCACCTCCCATTCTCCCTTCCCCTCCTCCCTTCACCTCCCATCCTCCCTTCACCTCCACCTCTCACCTCCCATCCTCCCTTCACCTCCCATTCTCCCTTCCTCTCCTCCCTTCACCTCCCATCCTCCCTTCCCCTCCTCCCTTCCCCTCCTCCCTTCACCTCCCATCCTCCCTTCCCCTACTCCCGTCACCTCCCATCCTCCCTTCCCCTCCTCCCTTTACCTCCCATCCTCCCTTCACCTCCCATCCTCCCTTCACCTCCCATCCTCCCTTCACCTCCCATCCTCCCTTCACCTCCCATTCTCCCTTCCCCTCCTCCCTTCACCTCCCATTCTCCCTTCTCCTCCTCCCTTCACCTCCCATCCTCCCTTCACCTCCACCTCTCACCTCCCATCCTCCCTTCACCTCCTCCTCTCACCTTCCATCCTCCCTTCCCCTCCCATCCTCCCTTCCCCTCCCATCCTCCCTTCCCCTCCCATCCTACCTTCACCTCCCATCCTCCCTTCCCCTCCCATCCTCCCTTCCACTCCCATCCTCCCTTCCACTCCCATCCTCCCTTCCCCTCCCATCCTCCCTTCCACTCCCATCCTCCCTTCCCTTCCATTCCTCTCTCCTCTTACTCTCTACTTCCTTCCCCTCCTTCACGAATCACTTCCTTCTCCACCTGTTTGCTCCAACACAGCTGGATATAATGGATACAGTTTGGCCATGATGGTAGACCTATTCTGTGCTGTACTCATTGGTGGGGCTTTTGCACACCAGTTATGAAAATGGCAAGCAATCTGGTAAGCATCTTTGGTGTGAATGGCCAATTGCTTTAATCATATACATACTGACATCAAGGACAGACATTTAAGGTGATTAATCCTGATGCCTTTGCTACTGGCTTTGGAGAACGCATGCGTACCTTCTGTCAAGAGAAGAGGGCTTTGAATCATGTGAGGATAGTTTCATGACAGGGGGGGGGGGGGGGGGGGGTGCTATGCTTCGGTTGATCCTGATAAACCAATTTTGGTAGCAGGTAATCCATAGTGGTTTAATGAAAAGCGTGTTAGGCTAGGCATTAGAAAATGGCATTAAATATCATGATGCTCTGGGTAGTTAAGGGCATTTGTGGTCTGAGCATATAATGTTGTTCCTTCACTACTAATACCTCCTCTCCTCCATTACCACTTCTTTTATAGGGGTCCCCTTGCCTTTCAAAATAACCTGGCTGAGAGACTGGGTTTTGCTCACATGCCAGTTTAGGTACTTAGCTGTTTAAAAAAAGACATTTTTTTATTATTGTGTGATATTTAATGATGATAGCAAGTGTCCAGATCAAACAGTCCTATACTGCTGTTATGTGATGCACTATATTATATTCCAAGATTGCCCTTCTTTCTTTGTTTGCTCTCATGCATGCAACGTGTAAGTAGGAACCCGCCGGGGAAAAAAAAGGAGTGAAACAAGATATAAAAATTTAATTAAAATAAAATTGGTGATGTAGGATTTGTAGACAGCAATTGAGTAAAAAGTAAGGAAACAAGGAATTACGGATATTATGCATTCATTAAATTATAAATATTACATACCTACATTATTTAGCAAATTACCTGCCTGAAATTCTGTGCTAAATGTAGGTATGTAATATTTATAATTTAATGAATGCATAATATCCGTAATTCCTTGTTTCCTTACTTTTTACTCAATTGCTGTCTACAAATCCTACATCACCAATTTTATTTTAATTAAATTTTTATATCTTGTAATAATTATAACATTCCTCGAGACATTCCTCCATATAACAGTATTCCCCCCCCCCCCCCCCTCCCCCATGGGCAGCGCAGAAGATGACTCATAATCAGGAGCTCCTGGTTCCGCTTCTGTCAATAGCAGTACTGGTTCTGTGTTTGGTCAGTGTGTGTGTACTTTACTTTTGCGTCTGTCGTGGACGAAGGCCCAATGTGAGATGGCGTAGGGTCCTACTGCATCCGCAAATTATTCCGCATCACCGCCCCATCACTGTACTCCAGTCAGGACAGCTAGTTTCCAGAATTAATGTGGACACTATTAAAACAGACTCGGACGTAGGTTTGAATGACCATCCCCTGTACGAGGTTGATGTGCACTTTGAAGCACCTCCCGCATACCCGTGGCCTCCTCCGTATTCGGAAGAGAGCATGGACATTCCAATTCAAAACAATTCCCGACCGGCTGGCAATGCCAGTTGAACATTTAGACATGTCAGCAATTCATTACCCGCTCAGTGTTATGTAATGTTGGTCGTGATCAACGTGAGGGGAATGTTTCCAATCTTAGCCTCGGCCTGGGTGGATTAATACACCACCGCTTAGTACAAAGTGTAAAGATGGTCTGGTATCTTGCCTCACAAAGTCGTTCTGTGTGCGCTTGATTTTAGACACAATCAGAATGCATATCCAGACACACGTGACGTCACAATACGTTAATAAGTAGCTAGCTATCTGTGCACGTGTAACAATATTTGAATTTCTCGCTTTAAAACAAAGGTCTTGTAAGTTTGTGGCAAGCTAAACGAACGATACATATAAAATTAATATTTCCAACACACAGTAACATCAAGGATACATTGTGAGGTGCGGACTATCTCTTCCATCAATCCGCCAGCAGTCTTGACCCGTGTAACACATAAAACAGGTCAAGACTTCTAAAGAAGAGATACTGGTCATGATCCAAGACCTGTCCACTAGCTTATTGGCTGGTCTTGTCCCGCTTTTACTTCTAACTCTGTCTTCACTCCCAGTTCTGCCATTACCTCTGTCTTCACTTCTGCCAGTACCCCTTTCTTCACTTCTGCCAGTACCCCTTTCTTCACTTCTGCCATTACCTCTGTCTTCACTTCTGCCAGTACCCCTTTCTTCACTTCTGCCATTACCTCTGTCTTCACTTCTGCCAGTACCCCTTTCTTCACTTCTGCCATTACCTCTGTCTTCACTTCTGCCAGTACCCCTTTCTTCACTTCTGCCATTACCTCTGTCTTCACTTCTGCCAGTACCCCTTTCTTCACTTCTGCCATTACCTCTGTCTTCACTTCTGCCAGTACCCCTTTCTTCACTTCTGCCTTCACCAGATCTTGTTCCCTCTTGCTCTCTTCACTCACGGCATGCTCTAGTACAGCAAAAGGTGACAGAACTTCTGTCCCAGCCTTTAGGCTACTGCAAGCTCCATTCACCTCCCTAGTACTAAACATGTCATTTCCCAAGGCACCATCGTTAAAACTACCTTTTTTGATAACTTCTTTTACACTGTCATGGCTGTCTAAGAATGTGGAGGAGTGGCTCTGTAGCAGTGAGATCTGCTGGCACATTCTGGAGGGGAAGGCTTCCCACATCACCAGCACTCCAGCCTTGTCAACTGCAATAACATTTCCACCAACTGTCTCGTAATCAGGCAGGTTGGGTATGAAGGGAGACCTAAATTCCTTGGCCCCACTAACCACCACTGTCTTCTTGGTGGCATAATGGACATCGCTCGGCATGCACACCAAGAATCGGACGTAATCCGTGTAGGGATGGAACCACATCAATAACTCAACACGAAACACCAAAATGTGGCCAGTGGCCAACCCCACCCACACGGTATCACGGGCTGGCGCCATGGCTGTGATGATCATATCACGTTCTTGGCACTGGCAGATGCCCCTCATGTGCGTCCGGACATCTATGTCGAATATGTGGCACTTCTGGGTGCTGCTCCAAGCAGAGACATAGGAACCCCCGAGCTGGAAGCTCCAAATGGTGGCTCCATCAGCAGACATTTTGAGCTGCCCAACAAACTGACGTTGGTTACTGCTTCGTCCAAAGGCACCTTCCACCGCAAGAGTGGACAGGCTGTGGAGGGAGATCTGGTGTGTGTGAGAGAGCCAGAGGCAGTCTCTGGCAGCAAGTACGCCATCCACGGCATCCCCACAGATGTACTTGCAGCACGAGGGCTCCGTCCTGGACTTCACCTGACCAATATCGCTTCTGAATGCCAAGCAAAAACCCTCGACAGTACCGCAATACACAGTAGAATTGGAGAACGCCATGCATGAGATGGAGTGATCCTTCATGCGGATGCTGTGAACCAACTCTCTGCTGGCAACATTGAATATGTCTATCATACCGTACTCGAGCCCCGCCCCTGAAGCCACCCACACGTGGTCCCCGCACTGGCATATGCATTGGGCCTGGCTGTCTTTGATCGTGAGTCTGCTCGATTTGATCATGGTGTTGGTTGCATAAATGCTGATTTCAGTGCCCCCGATGCCGTCACAACTCACCCAGAGCTCAGCACTTGTAGACGGAACACCAGCTCCGGTGATTAATACCACACAGGCATGGCGCAACGAAAGTTTGCTTTGCACTGGCTGTACGGCCATCACTGACTGCATAGAGGAGAGACACACCTTGTCTATTATCTCACTGGTAGTGGGCCTTCGCCGAGGGTTACCATGCCAACAACACTGCATCAATCTGGTGAGGTAGAAATACGCACACTCGGACTGCGGGACATCGTGCAGCTTAGGTCTTTCTCCACTCTCAATGGCCGAGTTGATCATCACCGGCTGCATGTCTATGAAGGGGTGCTTGCAAGATATCATTTGGTAGAGCAGTATTCCAAACGAAAAGATGTCAGCCTTGTGATTGTAGACCGAATACTCCCTCCTGCTCCCAACGTAGAGCACCTCGGGCGCTGTGAAACCCTTTGTTCCAAATATTCCACGGGCACCAATTGGAGCTAGATGCGTTGCTAAGCCAAAGTCTGTCAGTTTGCAGTGACATACATGTCCGGGGTCCAGTGACCATAGCAACACGTTGGCGGCCTTGAGGTCACGGAATATGATGCTGTTGTCATGTAGACACTTGAGAGCAGCTGCCACCTGTGCTGCAATGCGATGAATGACCACACGGTGCACCTGGCCGCCCTCCTTGCTCAGGACATTTTCCAGTGACCCCAAGGGTGCCTCCTCCAACACCAAGAGCACAGACGGGTGAATGCACACACCTACAAGACGTACTACGCATGGATGGTGGAATCTTTGGAGCATCATCACCTCTTTCCTAAGCTCACTGAATGCTCTGTCGCCGCACACGTACTTTTTAACGGCTACCGACTCACCCCTATACGTCCCATGGTACACGCTGCTGAACCCTCCGGTCCCCAGGAGGTGATTATCACTGAAGTTAAGTTCAGCATAGTTCAGATGAAATTCGGTGACAACATCTTCAAACAGGAGATCTGGTATGATGTCGGTTAGAGGCACACTGTGGTTCTTGGTCACCCCATCAGGATGGTAGCAGCAGTCGATGGTGTTCTTGCTCTGGGTAGCTGCGAGCGTGAGACATTTCTGCACGTCAAACCGGTACGGTTCAGTGTTCTTGAGTCTAACACACTCACGGCAGAGAACTGCCTGGTTGAAACACTCCTTGTCCTGCAGCATCTCTGTGTACCAGTCATTCATCAAGGAGACTACCAGGTCAAGGAGCTGACCTGCCATCTTCATGCCAAGGGGGGATGGCGAGGTCGCTATCGAGACGCACTGCTTAACTGCTTCCAACTCCACCTTGAACATGACATCACGGTCCCTGTAGAACAGCCCTGTACTCCAATACAGCAACTTTGCCGCGGAAGGTTCAGCAATGGAGAGCCGCTGTTCCGTGCAAAATCTTCCTTCACAGGGTACAAAGAGAACTGCTGGCTCCTCCCACCTTGTGCCCACGGGAGCACCTTCAGAGGCCGAGGTGGCTGCAGCAGCAGCTGCTGATGCAGAGAGGGCGAACCAAACCTGAGGGATGAAGTACATGGCTTGGGACATCAGCCGGTTCCAAAACCCGGGATGGGACAGGGTGGTTGTGAAGTGGACATAGCGGGTGTACAAAGGCTCCCCACCCACCTCAGTGACCTCACAAGCTTCTGGGGGCGGCACCTCGGGCAACGTGAAAGGGACAAAGATCCTGTTATTGTCCAACACAAGGGCTACATCAAAGCAGTCGAGAAGGGTTAAGAACTGTTCGATATGCTGCCACGGAAACTTCTCATCATTGAGCAACAAAGGAATGTCCCGTATTGCCATAATGCTGTCACGAACGTAAGGAACCACCCCCCTCACGTTCACCATCATAGCCACCTTTCTCCACAACCACTGCGGATCCAGAAAGTAAAGTTGGTGGAGATTGTGGTTGTGGTGATCGAAGTGCTGGAGAGTACCCACGTTGGTGAGGAAGGAGGTGACTGCCCTGAGCTCATCCTCCCCCTGGAGGTCGCTCAGGTTGAGCCGATGGATGAGGGCCTTGAACTCTTCTCTGTACATGATGGTGTCACAACTACCGGTCCTCACCTCTTTCAGGAGGATTCCCAGGATGTGGCTGTTGAGTTTGTGGTAACTTAACGGGACAAGCTGCCCCATCACCAGGACGCCATTTTTCTGCTTGTAACCCTCTGCGCTATGATAGATGGTGTCACGTAGGACATCAACACCCATGTTTAGCCCTACGGCCAGCGTCTGCTTTATTTTGAGCCTGTGACTAAACTTGGCTGCAAGCATGTTTGCCTTCAGAAGTACCTCGTTAGCTTTGCTGGCCCTCTCGCCAATAGGTATTCTATCCACGTGTGTTCCCACTATTAGCACGCACGACCAAGGGGCACGAAAGCTTAGGCTACTCAACCACGGCTCCAGCTTCCTCACCCCTTCCTCGCCGTCAGTCAGGTTAAAAAGCAGGAGGTACATTGAGCACTCCGTCAGGAAGCATTGGTAGGAGGCGTAGTACCCCTCTTGGCTCCCCATGTCCCACACCGTGAAGCAAAACTTTGTGCCTAGTCCAACCCTGTATTCCCACCTGCTGACGTTGCACGTTGTCTCGTTGTTCTGACAGTTTCGACCAACCAGCTGTGTCAGTAGAGTTGTCTTCCCGCAGTGCGCGTCCCCTAGCAGCATCAGCTTCAGCTCGTAAAACGGCCTTGCTGATTTCAGCTTGCTCTTGAGGTAACGCATGCAGCTGCCGGTGTCATTCACAACGCTCTGTGGAGGATCCTGGAGATTACTGAGTCCCTTCAGGTTCAGCGCCACCAGGCCTGAGAGTCTGCCCAACTGCATAGGCAGGGTCTGTATCTCACAATTATAGCTAAGGTCCAGGTTCCTGAGTGTCACAAAGTTGCAGATGCACTGGGGCACCGTGCGAAGAAGGTTGTGGGCGAAGTTGAGTGTGTGGATCCTTGGGGAGGTGGGGTCACCCATGATGGAGGTGAGCTTGTTGTGAGAGAGGTCCAGGACTCTGAGCGACGGTGACCACTGGTGCAGGTCAGGCAGATTGGCAAGCTCGTTGCCAGAGAGGTTCAAGTGGACCAAGCTTGGCAGCTCCAGAAGGCAGCCAGGAATGGCAGCGATGGCGTTTGACGCGGCTTCCAGCCTCACCACCTGCGAGCATGCACCAAGTTATTACTGTGTGAGCAAATGCGTGCGTACACACTTACATTTCGAAGGTAGGATCCAAGAATCTCGGGGAGAAGTGCAAAACGATTGTTGGATACATAGAGCTCCTTGGCCCAGTGTATCTTTGGAAGCCAGGAGACTTCAAATTCCTTGAGGTGGAGGCCTTCCCAATGAACAGAGCCGCCATCTTTACTGGTGGAGGCTTTCTTAAACAGCAGGTACTCTCCCACCAGCCTGTGCTGCCTACGAAAGGCCATCTCTATGGCTACAGCGGTGGACACAGTTCCGCTCGTCACGGCCTTCTGGACCTCTCCGAATCCTTCGTCGTCATGGCTATCTCCTACTAGTATCCCGCTGTCCTCGGGAGACATAGATTCACCAAACAGCCTCAGGACCAGGTTGTGGTCATTGTTTATTGCGGCTATCACCAGGTGAAGCAGCGCACGTGCGTTGTGTTTACCTGTTCTCTTGGCTAGTTGAAAGGCATCGTCAATGTGCGAGGCACCTTTTAGGACAAGCTTTCCAATGCTTACATGATCATCTCTGTCAACAGCCAACATCAAGGCGCGAGGGAGACAGTCCTCCTGCAACTCTGCATCTCCGCTAAGCAGTTCGTCCAAACCATCACCATTCCTTAGTACTTCTCTAACGATCACTAGAGATAAAAAGGGTTAAATATTAAAATATCAACGTCACCAACGCTGCAAATTAATTTATAAATGTACATACGTATATACATGTACAAGTACGCTACCTTCACTCTTCAACAGGCTGGCAATAACGGGGTCTGCACTCATGTCGTACGCTGCCTTCGTATTACCTGTTTTCGGTTTTGGCACCCGTATCTGTGCCCCGTAACTCAGAAGGGTGCGCACACAGTCAGCATACCCACCTGCGGAGGCCACGTCTAACGGTGTGTTGCCGTTTGTGGCTCGCGCATTTATATCACCACAGCCAAGCCCCAACAGGAAGACGAGGACAGGTGTATGTCCATTGCCAGCAGCCTCGTGAAAGGGTGTGTATCCGAAAGGTCCCCTCCGATTGGTCAGTTTTATTGCTAAGGTAATTTTATCCAGGCTCCTCGCGTAGTCTTGCACCTTACCTAGGTCTCCCTCTTGACTCAGCTTGTGAAGGCGCCCGTCGTCTTGCCAGAGACCGGCCATGGACGTAGGAGCTGCCTGTTGTGATATTGGTTTTGCATTCTAGGGCCAAAAATTATGGGTGGGGCACAGATTTTTTTTAAAATTAAAATTTATCATTTTTTAACTTTAATGCACCGCATAACTAATAATAAACAATATGGTTCTTGCCAGCAAAGCTCTTGCTCTGGCGCATCAGTGTTATGCAATATAACACCTCAGGCCAGAAGCAGGGATGGCTAGCTTCTTTGCCACCCTGGAGAAATTGTACAGAGAGCTGCTCACAGCCTGGTACCTTACCACTGAATGTCTTGATGGCATCGAAGAGGCTTGCATTTTTGATTAACAATGTAATTATTGATCCGTATACATTGCTATAAGTCCTACTCGCTTACTGTAATTTAAAAACTAATGCGACATAAAATAGGTCCAGCCCTGTTCACATATATGTGCAGCATTGGATAGTTCATCGGCACACTTTGAGATGCAACTGAATGGCATTTCAAATAACCACAGCTTAAGTTAACACGTGATCACACATGCATGTACCTAGTTAAGTGACTCTTTTGTGTGCTATTGACTGATTTAAAACTGACTCTGCATGCTATGAGTGTCTTCTTCGCTGCCACTACAATTTGTGTTATGGAGAGTATTGGACTTGCAAGTATGCAGTGATTTGTTTAATCAGCACAACTCTACATGTACATGTCATTTAACAGAATGTGGGAGTGTAACCAAATTTGTGTCAAATGTTTCACATTATATCCTGCACCAGATATGAACTACATGTATGGGCAATGGTTATCATTATTTATTATGACATCACAACTGTGTAGAAATTCATAACTTTGTAATGATTTTTATTAAGCCACACCTTTTTTTTCGGCTAATTGATGCATAAAACTGTGATATTGTTTAGTTTAGTAAGGACGTGACATAATGACCAAAGTGAACAATAATGACCAAATCATGCAGCCGGTGTAGCCGAAAACATGTGAGCAGGTGGCCAGGCTAATAGCCCTAGGCCTGGACCTAATGATGCTAAAGTACTACATGTATGAAAATGCTTCTACAGTACATGTGCATATCAAAACTTTGGCTCTCTATATACGGATAACACTGACTCACTTCTCTGTGAGAGCTTTAATACTGAGGTGTGATGTGAAGATGGAGAGGTGTGAAGGAAGAATATGTAGTTACACCCCCCCTTCCCCTTACCTCATACACTACCTCACAGGGCTAGCCAAACCATAAAGGAATTATTAAAGAGGGACACCAAAAGGGGTGGAATTTTGATAATTAGTAAAGTCTTGATATAAACTGTGCTTTAAAAGTGAAAAGTTTCGAAAGCAGTAGTGAACCTACAGAAGCCAACACCTGGCACATACAGAGGGATGCACACATACAGAGGGATGCACACATACAGAGGGATGCACACATACAGAGGGATGCACAAAGGCAAATGAGTGGGAGTTTGATAACAGCCAAACATCATCATGGTAAACAATAAAACTGTAAGGATTAGTGGTGGCAACTTGATGGTTACTACTAAATCAGCTTCGAAAATATATATAAATCCATGTCTCTATAACAATATAACAGTTCACACACATAACAATTCCAATACACATGTTAGGATGGTCACTTTTTTGTCCTTAAATATACAAATGCTGCCCCATATCCTACTCCCAGACCCAATAGTAGTGTGCTGGTAAGGAGTAGGCTGCCTCTGTGCTGTCTGTTATTTCTGTAGTATAAAAATGCTGCACCAAGTCCTACCCCCAGTGTGGTGATAAGGAGTAGGCTGCCCTTGTATCTGTATGCCAGACCAGCAGCTGCTACAGTAGCTCCTCCAACTCCAGCAAGGATACGTCTCTGGGAACCTTCTGATGACTGCAACCATTGCATCTAAACAGGAAAGAAAGGCAATTAAATACCAACATCCTCAAGACAAAGATGCCAGTGTGTAAATCCCTCCTCCCCTCCCCATCAAGCTCCTCTCCCTCCCAATCAATTCCTCCCTCCCTCCCTCCACATCAATCCCTCTCCCCCTCTCCTCTCCCTCCCCATCAATCCCTTTGTCAACCTATAAAACATTCTGCACTTCATATGCGAGCCCCTCCCCTCTCAGATCTCACACCCACCCACTCCTTTCACTGCTCCCTTGCTTTTAACCACATATAGTGTCACATCCGACCTCACCAGTTTAGCTGTCACATAACCGGAGTTCCACAGATAGGCCACCAAAGCCCAGGTCACAGATACTACAAACACTCCAACACTTCCTTCTGCTCTCATCTTTGCGTCATACTTCTTGATAAGCTGGTATCCGTACTGAAAGAACCCAATAAGGATCACCAATTGGCTCTTGACTACGAGAAGAAAACTACAATTACGCCCGCGCAGGAACTAAGACATATCCTTTACCTTCTCCGACTTTTTTGATTTTGTTTTTCAGTTCGTCGTACACCGCACGGAGGTGAGATTGTATTATGCCTACGTCGTCCTCAAAGTTTGATTTGCAGTTACCGATCACGTCGTCCATATTTTGTTTGAGCTCTTCGTCCCTTTCGATGCGATCCGCATACTCATCGGATATTTTATTGATATCACCCATGGTGGAAGCCTTTTTTAGCAACTGCCCTCCATCAGTTCCCTCCACCTCGTACGCCAGGTCAGAAGTATTTTGGTCGGTTGTCGCTGATTTTCTGACAGAGGCTAGACCCATCGCAAATAAATCCTTCTGAAATATTTTGCCCTCTTCATCCGCTGTGCTGTTAAATACGTAGCTCAGGCAAGTTCCATTAGCACCTTTTACCGTCACTTGTATACTAGTAGCCATTTAATATGTAAATGGTGGTTAAAAAGCGTATTACGGTATGTATTGTGGATGATATATCTGTACATGTTTTTAGGGGCGGGTGTCGTTGCCCCGGGGCCCCCCACAAAGTTTGGAGACAGCCCCTAAGAGAATAAATGCCGATCTAAAGTTGCTTTGAAATTTCGCTTCTTCAATATCAGGCATTGATTTCCTCAGATGACGCATGACCACTATGTATAAACTTTAGTGCATTGCTAGCCTCATGCGTCATCCAATGAATTGTGGCCTAAGTCTCGTACCCAGACCCAAACGTACGTAAGCATACAATAGACGCAAGTGCCCGCGAAATAGAAAATATTTCTATTCTTGCGTCGCAGCACCACGCCTGATACTGGTTGGTTATTAAGAAACGATTGCAGAGTTTTTTTCTTTCATCGCGTCGCATCGCGTCAAATTGTGAACCAGGCTTAAGTGATAATGCTTACGTACGTTTGGGTCTGGGTACGAAACCATCTGGCCTCATTAATGAAGTAAATTTTTTGACTTATTTCTCTTTATGCATATATATGACTTCATTTTAATAACTTAAGTATCATGTAATTGTATGTATTAGCTGCAATTTGGCACAAGTCTTACAGTGAAGTGCTGGGCTATGTGCGTGCAAGAATGCTTTTTGCTGTCCTTCGTGCTACAAATCTGTGCATTCGCGGCAGTAGAGTGAAATGGAGGAGAAGGATGGAGATTGAAGATGGAGCTGGGCTTCTATACCTGCCAGAATGAATTTCAGCACCCATTCTCATGTTTCTATTTAGTAGCTTCACAGTAGTAGTTTGTGTGTGTTTTGTGTGTTATTGTATGTATTTCATGTTCATATTCTTTATTATTATATATAGATGATATTAGTTACATTACACGAAGGACACTAATATTATTTACACAGTACCTCAACTACCTACAGTAACACCTGATCTATACACTCTCCCGTCGTGCACTCTTCTTATCAGTTCCCCAACTCTGAGGCGCCCATCTAGCGATTTCAGACCCACATTGGTTTGTAGAAAAAATATCCATGTAGTCTTAAAGACTTTGATCACGAATTCCACGGATAATTGCTCTTCCACGGAGCTATTCAGCGTAACGACGCCTTTCACAATCCCTTCCGAGCGCACCGCTTCCTTCTTGTCACGGGGCATCCTCAAAGCTAAAGGTCCTTCGAATAAGAGCGCACCACGAGGGTGCATCTTCAGGACTATCACTTGGTGAGCCAAAGATGGCAAGTACCGTGAGGTGGCCAGCCTACACGTACCAATCTTAAAGTCAAGAGCTGGGTCCAAGGAGAGAGCTCGAGGGTAGTGAGTAGATGAGAGAGGGGTGAACCCGCTATAACGCTGCAGCAGAACAAAATTAATATTATTATATGTATTTATTATTATTAAAACATCATACATATTACATGTAGATATTCACAATGCATAAATACACCCTATTATTACTACTGGTCTGGTACAAAACATCTGGAGAGGATGGCTACAGCGTTGGCTCTAACTAAGCAGAGGTTCAGCCTGCCATATAGCTCAGCTAGGACCACAGCCTTAGCCCTGTTGCAGCTGGTCGCAAGGCGAGAGGCCAGAAGTGCCAAAGACTCCATTGCTTCTGTCCCCCAAGCACCATATGCCTCAACCACCATGGGGACACAAACCCAACCTAGCTCCTTGCATTTGGCATCGTTTTCTTCATGCTTTCTCAGCTCAGTAGCTCTGGCAGCCTGACCTGCTGCTAGTCCCGCTTCAAGTAAAACATTGGAGTTAAGCGGTGACGTCACAGACAAGTCAAAGGCTGCCGGCTTACCCAAAGACCAGTTGGGTACTAGTATGTCTGCAGGGCGAGTGTGGCTATGGTCATGAGTTAGGCTACTTCCTGCCTCCACCTTAACACTCAAGTGGGCCCTGCGACAGGTCTCAGTAAGGGTGTCACGCAGTTTATTATGGCGGGTTACCACATCTCCACCACGCTTGCAGGTGAGTGCATGATGGCCAAGGGGATCCAGCACTTTTCCAGGACACAGGGGACAAATTGAGCCACCTGAGGTGTCTAGGCCCAGCCACCACTTGATCGCCACCTGGAACTCTGAAGGCTGGAGATGGAGACCTAGCCCCTCAGAGGGAATTACTGACACCCAAGATGCAGCATGAGGGGAGGAGACAGAGAGAAGGCGTGCTCTATCTGCAGGAGATGATTGCTCCAGTAGTAAATTAAACAGGTGGCTGTCTATTTTGTTGGAAAGCACCTTCTGATTGATAGGGGATGTCAACATATTTTCAATGCTGATCGCCTCAGATGAAGGAACAAGTGAGTTAAACAACTCTACTGCATGGATAAGGTGTTCTTGGGACAATGGACCAGCACCAGAGGAGCTCAGAGAGGCAATGTATGCTGCTGGGGAATGCCGACTCAGGGAGCGCATGCCCAGGCCACCCCTGCCTAAGCTGAGCTCCGCCTGTTGCCAGGCCTGATTGGAGGTGTCGACTACTGTGCACTTGGAGAAGGTTGATCGGATGTTGTGATCAAAGGCCTCAAGGGCTGATATGGCTTGGGAGGGTGGTGTGCCACGAGCAAGGTGGGCCAGCTTACAGAATCCCGCACATTGACGTAGAAGGGAAAAGGCCACATGTGGGTCAACTGCACTCACTTCCTCCAGTTTGAGCAGGAGAGCTTTGGCTTCTTCATGTTTCTCCGAAATGAAGGTGGAGCAAAAAGCCTTGTCACCAATGGGGATGCCCAAGATGACAATATTAGGGTGTGTTGATCTTTTCATTTCTGGAGGGAAAAGGCTGACATCATGTTTGCTAAATATCTCACATTTATGGAAGTTTACAACGAGACCATTAGGAGGACCAATCTCTTGCATGATGGAGAGAGCTTGAAGAACAGCAGACCTGGGACCAGCCAGCACACCATCATCCAGGTACCAGGCATGGTAGGACAAATCTGCACACACAGAATTAGTGGTGATTTCTGACACTACCTTGTTTAAAACCAGGGAGAAGAGCAGAGGACCAAGAGGATCACCCTGCTGAACCCCTTGTTCTGAATGTAAGCTGCCCATAGGATGCCACAAAATGGGGTGCTGACTGTAACACCAGGTGGCCCAAGGGAGCAGCTCAGGGAAGTGTTTGCTACACTCCGAGAGGATAGCCTCCCGTGAGACCAAATTGAAGGCATTCTTCATGTCCACCTTTAGGACCACGAAGTCATCATCCAGCCAATACTTATTAACACACGCTCTCAAGCCATGGGCAATCTTCTCAGCACCATTGCTGCAAGCAACACCAAACTGATGTGGTTTGAAAAATTCTGCTGCCTTCCCTTTCACTACTGCACAAAGGCATTTGCTGGTTAGGCGACGTAGGCTTTCACCTACAGCAATAGGTCTGACATCAAGGGGACTACCAGGTTTAGACTTGTTAAGGGCAGTTAAACTGCCACCGGCAAGAAAAGTGGAAACCTCAGATGGAGCTCTGCCAGCTGCAAGGAGGTTGATGATAGCCCTCAGAGATTGGAGGATGGGTGTCTGAAGGGGCACCTCAGATGCATCAATGATGTGTTGAATGCGAAGCCCTGACGGTCCAGCTGATGTTAGCTTTGGAAAGGACCTAAGAACAGCCATGAGATTAAAGTCATGAGGGAGCACAGTATCAAAGGGTGGTAAGTTGGGAACAGAAGGACAAGGACACTCAGGGTGTTTAGCCACTAAAAGTTTCCATGTTTCAGCATTGTTAGGTGCTAACCCAGGTGACACCAGTGCTTGGCATGCCTTACCAAAGAGACCATCCTGTGCTAAGGATATTGCTGAGTTAACCCTCTTCTTCACTGTGTCATCTAAGGGTACTCGCTGCTTTTTGGAGCAAGGAGCACGGGCTTTTGCCAAGAGCCATAGCTCCCTAAATTGACCCTCCCCCCACATTGCACAGAGACTCTCAATGGAAACAGGCTTGTTGTGACGCCCACCACGTTTAGCACTGGGGAGAACACACTTGGGAAGCATGAAAAGCTTCAACCAAGCTGTCACTGTGTTTTCAGAGATGACAGCCATGAGAGCAGCTGAGAAGGCTCGTGCAAACGCCAGCCTTGCTTTGTAGGGCACGAAGCGTATTGTTGGGCACTTGAGGCTGCATACCTCATCTAAGGAGGGTAAATCGGAAGAGCACAGGCTGGGTGAAACATCTAATACAGGTGCCAGTGGGGTGGAACGTTGTGCCAAACACTTCTGCTGATGTGAAGGAAGGTGGGAGGTTGAAACTAGTTTCACGCAAGTATGGCAAACAGACAAACCCTGATCCAAGAGCCATGAATCAGGAACTGCACCCGGAAGAAGCCCTCTCAAGTGGCTATCCATATGGAGGCGCCACATGGTAGGTGCAACTAATTCTGGACACCCGAGAACACAGCATTGCTTCCTTCTTTCTGCAGCTGGCTGTGCAACAGGACCTCTCACAGGGATTGGAAAGTCCACAGAAAGGGGCAAGATGTAATGGTCTTGAGTGAGGGATTCACCAGTAGGACATGGGAGCTCAGGTGTTGATGATGGGAGTGTGGACAATGACTGCTGCACTACAGCTGGTGCCAAAGGTAGAATTGAAGTGGATGATTGTGATGGCGTTGCAGACAGCTGCAATTGTATGTATTATTATTTTTGTATTCTAAAATGATTTTGGTTTTGGTTGTGGAAATCTTTGCACTTAAGAAGTGAAATTTCGTACTAAGTAACATTGGGGACTTTGCAACATATTATGGCCTTAAGTCAAACTAATTATCTGTGCAGCGCTAGCGCGGCAACTCAAAATATCGCTAATTTTAGACCGATCTTACCTCATTCATAGAACTGAATGAAAATTGCATTAGAAGGTGGACAATAGGTGTGGGAGTATGTAAACAATTAAACTTGAACCATTCAAAAGTTACTGCATGACCGCATATTTGGGCTGAGGTCATTATTGCATCACGTAATTGTTTGTCTTGGATTATAAATAGTGCAGAGATGTATGCCGAATGGGAAAATGCAATTAGACACACAATTTAACCATCACGGTGTCGTAGTATATATTGTCCCCCCTTATATTGTCCCCCCGGACAATATAGCCCCCTTGCCGTGTCATCCCGGGAAGGATCAAAACATTAGCGGCCATATTGTTTTGGACCAAAACGTGTGCGTTATTTAGAAATTTGTGTATCTACGACGACGATGACTTAAATCTAACACTATAATTGTATGCCCGCAACAACCCAAACCATTTCATTCGTGCTAAGACTTATGAATACAATTATTAGGCCGTGATTTTTCATCAGTCTAAGTTGTTATTATTACATCATTCACCGTAATGAAAACACAAATTCTAAATAACGCACACATTTTGGGCCAAAACAATATGGCCGCTAATGTTTTGATCATTCCCGGGATGACAAGGCAAGGGGTCTATAGCCTAGAGTATAATGTCCCCCGGACAATATAGCCTAGGCTATATTGTCCCCCACGGACAATATACCCTAGCATATAATGTCCCACCCCTGGTGAAACTGTCCCCCCACCCGGACGCTATAATCTAGGTTATATTGTCCCCCTCTGAGAATTAGTGGAGTACAGACCGCGTGATGTTGTTTGTTCCTTCGCTCTGGTGGGTAGGTCCTTAACCGTCCTTTCCACTCATGCTGTCAAAAATATTTACTACTCCAGGCTCACATATAGATCATGCAAGTTAACCAATGACTGTTGGATACATGTAGGATTTGTATGAATTCCTGTCGTTCCACGCGAAAGGTTAACACTATAGTGCGGTAACTTGCAGACCATGGAATAGAGCCAACTGAGAGGATTTCTATTGCATTTGCCCCAATGAAATGCATATTGAGCTTTCTAATAAAAGTATTTTTTAAATAATATTAACTTGGGGGCTGCATGACACATACACAAAACTTAAGTATGTGATTGCAATTTTGCCTGGATCCACGCTTTAGACTGAATAGGGTGGAAAAGTTGGTGTCATTAGCTCGCCGGCAGGTATCACAAGATTTCAAACTGACGTATATATCATCAATCATATCTTCCCAGAAAAATCTCGAGGTAACCTTCTACAGAGTTTTGTCCCTCCCCAAATGCAAACATAATTATCAGTAGTTTGATAGTAAAACAGGACCTATTATCAATCGTACTTTGCGTTCAAATACATTTACAGTATACAGTTTCTAATGGATCTAGCCGCCAGCTCCGACATACACTGTATATATATCACCTCGATGCTTACCTTCAGCAGATACATGACAGTTAGCACTTATGATGACGCGATGACGCTCTTCTTCTGCTGTTGTTAATGAGTTACTCTCCTCGATCCATCGCCGTTCTTCTACCAAAACCGAAGAGGCATGCATGATAATAGACACCAGGTTAAAGTTAAGCTTCGCTTTTCTTCCGAATGATCGCTTTTGGTCTTTGGAATACCCAGTTGGATAACTACCATACAGAGTACAACCACCTAGGTTATATAGACTACCTCCCACCCTTCTCAGTCCCATTCTGATACCCCGTAACCCCACCTCCACCCCCTTTGTTGTGCTACTATACTATGGGGAAGGGGGGGGACAATATATCCTAGGGTATATTGTCCGGGGGACAATATATCCTAGGGTATATTGTCCGGGGGACAATATATCCTAGGGTATATTGTCCGGGGGACAATATATCCTAGGGTATATTGTCCGGGGGACAATATAACCTAGGGTATATTGTCCGGGGGGACACTTTTTCCAGGGGGACATTTTTTATATCCTCCGACAATGGTTCAAAAGTAGATTAATTTTTTTTAAGTTCGCATTTTCATACACACGTACAATGTTTCAGTGGCCTGGATTATGAGTTAGTTTAATTGCTGCAAACATACATGTACACTGACCCATTTATGAGCATAACATAAGTGTGTATTACAATAACTATTCTCATTGAAACAAAATAATATAAATCACATGATCAGCACATGATCAGCACATGACAGCCTAAGAGGACTCCTGTGTTAGCTTGTACGTGTGGAGGCTTCCTCTAGGAGTGTACTGGGAAGGTCTGGGGACCAGAGTGCCTGACTCGGGCAAACCATTGCAGTCTCCATAGCCACCACCTCCAGGTGTCTCCAGATGGAAGATATCCTGTAGAAGGAAGTAATCGCACAAAATTCTTTATAAGATCTCCATAATACTGCTATACCATTCTACAGTGTGCACATGATTGGTCACATGATTGGTCACATGATTGGTCACATGATTGGTCACATGATTGGTCACACAAGAACTCTCTCAGCAGTGGCAGATCCCTTCGGTCGGCCCATATTGCACATGTGTAATCAAATGGATCAAATGGTGACATAATCCTATATGAAACGCGTGTAGTGCTGGAGCCCCAAACCCCCATGAGTGCTCCCCCTCATCCCATGTGGGAGGGGCAACCACCCCCCCTCATTCATTATTCATACGACGTCCCCTTGCTGCACCTGTTACTGGTCAGTATGCCCACCTACCCCAGGAAGCACTTGGACGGTTGCCTTGGAGCCCAGATTCCTTTCTTCGCCAGCAGCTGTGATCAACACGTTCTTTCCTTTGGTGCCGTCACAACCACCTGCACAGAAATGGCACCTGTTCAATAACTACTGTAACTATGCTAGATGGGCATGGGCACCACCTCCTTACTGCCAAACACAAATACCCCCCCCCCCCGGAAAAAAAAAAAAAGCTAGTGTTTAAACGAGAGTATCGGTGTAATCTTGAATGCAGCTGTGTGTTACTCTTTAAAATCCTGTTGGGAGTACCAGTTTTAAAATGTTGAAAAAAGTATGCAGAAGCATTAATGATTACAAAGATACCTTGCTCAAACAGGAGTCATTTTTTTGGTGGGGGTGAAATTGCAGTACTATATACGTATGCTCTATTCATGCAACACAGATTTACTTCTAATTAATGCCTCAACATTAAGACCATAGGGAGCATAGACACTTCTAATTAACGCCTCACTACTAAGACCATAAGGAGCATAGACACTTCTAATTAACGCCTCAACATTAAGACCATAAGGAGCATAGACACTTCTGATTAATGCCTCACCATTAAGACCATAAGGAGCATAGACACTTCTAATTAACGCCTCACCATTAAGACCATAGTGAGCATAGACACTTCTAATTAATGCCTCACCATTAAGACCATAGGGAGCATAGACACGCCTCTCAGACATCAGGGACAGGGTCATAGGTCGCCTGAACACAATTTCCCTCACCACACCATCTCCTCCACAGTAGCGGCCCCTCCCACCTGTACCCCTCCTCAGCTGAAATGACTTCAGAATGGCGGGATACCTGCAAGGAGAGATGATCATCACCAGCTGTCCAAGAAGCCACACCTCCAGTGCTAACAAACCTCCTTTCCAATATCTCTGGGTCAGTGATTCTTGTGTTGGTCATGTGGGTGTGGACACCACTGCGTCCATGCCAACCGGGACCCTGAAAGCCACACCCACACATCATAACACTACACAACAATAAAAGTGGCTTCCCCTCCTCCCTCCTTCAATCCTTACAGCATCTCCTCATCCCCTTCCCTCCCCTCCTCCTTCCCCTACCTCCCCTCCTTCTTCCCCTTCCCTCCCCTCCTCCTTCCCCTACCTCCCCTCCTCCTTCCCCTTCCCTCCCCTCCTCCTTCCCCTACCTCCCCTCCTCCTTCCCCTTCCCTCCCCTCATCCTTCCCCTTCCCTCTGCTCATCAACTTACAGCCCCTGCTCCCCCTGCAACAGTCTCATAGTAGCCAATGGTTTGGTCTCCAAAGGTGGTGTTGTTCATGCATCCCTGTGATGCAGCACACGCCCCAAAGGCCCTGAACACAACGTCCACTATCCTCTGAGAGGTGAGGACATTCCCCCCAACCACTGCTGAGTCATCGGCCGGGTGGAGGATGGACCCTGGTGGTATCAGCACCTGAATGGGGCTGAGGCAGCCCTGCCCATACCATATAAGGCAGTGGGATGGACCGGGGAGGAGGGAGAGGATGAAAGAAGTGAGAGGGAATGATGGAGGGGATGAAACAAGTGGGCAGGGGAGTGGGTGTGGAAGTGAGGCTTTCAGCACATCCTGTTGAGCTGGGTTAGGCAACAGACCTGGTTAAGGGGAATGTCGTGGGCCACCATACACCTCAGGCAGTAGATGATGGCTGAGAGGGTCACTGCTCTGGGGGCGTTGCAGTTCCCCTGCACCCTTGGCCCAGTGCCACTGAAGTCAAAGCACGCATCTCCCTGTGTGAGATGAGACATGGCCCACCCACACCTGTAATTCCACAGCACTGATATACCAGCCGCACCCCACCATATATAAGCCACACCCATCCGCATATCAGCCACACCCCTCCATACGCAACCTTCACATATCAGCTGCACCTCTTATCAATGAACTAGCCCCTCCCCTTCAGTATACCTCCTCAGTAATCTCCACCTTCAGTTTGATAGGTGTGCCGTCATCCATGAAGTCCACAGCCTCTAGGGAGGTGTGTCCAGTCTTGGCCTGAAGGGATTGAGGCTGGGGACTGGAAGAGGTGACATCATCACGAGGCCACACCCACCTTTGTCTTAGCTGCAATTTCCTTGAGCATGTCTCTGACAGCCACTGCTGCATTCTCCTAGGGGAAGAGGGGTAAGGGATGGAGAGGGGTGAAGAGGGGAAGAGAGGTAAGGGATGGAGGGTGAAGAGGGGTAAGGGATGGAGAGGGGTGAAGAGGGGAAGAGAGGTAAGGGATGGAGGGTGAAGAGGGGAAGAGAGGTAAGGGATGGAGGGTGAAGAGGGGTAAGGGATGGAGAGGGATGAAGAGGGGAAAGGAGGGATTAAGGCATTGCTTTGCATTGAAATACCTTGCAATCCACCACAACCTTTTATTCCAATGCCAATATTTTGCAAGAAGGCAACTGACCTGGATATGCTTCATATAAGCCTGTACCACTGGAAGGCCATACTCATCAATGAGTGCCTTCACCAAGGTTATGCCCTGGAGGGGGAGGAGGGAGGAGAGGGGAGGAGGAGGAGGAGGGAACAAGTGCCAGGCAGCAGTGGGTGTGGTCACCACACCTTATGATTGGCTGCCACCTGTGCCCTCAGATCACTGAGGTTGTCATGGAGATTCCTTGTGCCAGTACAGCCTGGATACTTAGCTGGGGCCATGAGCAGTTCTGTCACTCCTGTGGTGGTGTTGGTGATGATGGTATGTGTGTGTGTGTGTGTGTGTGTGTGTGTGTGTGTGTGTGTGTGTGCGTGTTGCATGTGTGTGTGTGTGTGTGTGTGTGTGTGTGTGTGTGTGTGTGTGTGCATGTGTGCGTGTGTGTGTGCATGTGTGCGTGTGTGTGTGTGTGTGTGTGTGTGCATGTGTGTATCTAATGCATTTTACTCTTCCCCAGACCTGATTCCTGGAATATGCCCTTCTCCACTAGTTTAAATGACTTCACACACATCCCTTCCTGCCACAAGTACTCAGAGTTTGGAGGCATGGAGCCTGGTACAAAAGTGTACCATGGACGGTACAGAAGTGTACCATGGACGGTACAGAAGTGTACCATGGACGGTACAGAAGTGTACCACAGATGGTACGAAAGTGCATGTCATAAAAGAAAACGATTCAGTTAATGGGCTGGTAGAGCAGGGAGGTAACATACCTGGGGTCAGTCCTCCTATATCGGCATGGTGTCCTCTACTGGCCACAAAGAACACGGGACGCTCTGTTCCTGGATAGAAGACCTGCCCACATGATGTCATATATAAGACCCACCCACATGATGTCATATGTTTATAAGACCCGCCCACATGATGTCATTCTTATAAGACTATCCATATGTTTACAAGACCCATGCACATGATGTCATATGTTTATATGAGACCCAATGCCATCCATATGAACATGGCTCACCTCCCATCCTCCCACCACCCTTCCCTTCCTTCCTCACACCACCCCCTCTCTCTTCCTCCCATCCTCCCATCACCCTCCCCTTCCTTCCTCACACCACCCCCTCTCCCTTCCTTCCATCACCTTCCCTTTCACCACCCTCCATTCCTCCCACCACCCTTCCCTCCCTCCTCCCCATCCCCCCAGTGGGCCTACTGGAGTGATGACAGTGAGATCTGGCAGGTGGCTGCCTCCAGCTGAAGGGTGGTTGCTAAGGATGACATCACCTTCATGTAAGTTGTCACCTAGGTAACCAAGCTGCAGAAGAAAAATACCACACACCACATGTGAATTGTATGACACACAACAAAGAAACTGTTTTTATAACACACACTCACACATATATATCCCTACACCTCCCTCACACCTCCACCTCCCTCCCCCCCCACACACCTGGTACTGAACGGCCTCCTGCATTGCCCCAAGGTGAACAGGTATGTGGGGGGCGTTGGCCACCAAACCTCCATCAGGACCAAACATAGCACAGGAGAAGTCCAGTCGTTCCTGGGGAGGAGGAGCGAGGTCACACCTCTGTTCCAAGCTCATGCCATCACAGTACCTTGATGTTAGTAGATATGGCAGTTCTCTGCAACACCCTACATGTACAGTGAAGACCATTACATCTCATCCCGAGTACACAATAGTTATAACCCTGCCTAGTCCCCAGACCTTGCCTCCCCATCTGTTCAGTCCCCAGGCCTTATGTCACCATTTGCTCAGCAGATCACACACTACACAGGACACCATGCTATCTAGAGCTAGCTAGTCTCAAGTGGCCTATCCAGCATGAATCCCCCTATCCCAAGTGGTCCCCATTTTCTCAGTCCCCAGGCCTTACCTCCCCATTTGCTTAGTCCCCAGGCCACACATCTCCATTTGCTCAGTCCCCAGGCCTTACCTCCCCATTTGCTCAGTCTCCAGGCCTTACCTTCCCATCTGCTCAGTCCCCAGGCCTTACCTCCCCATCTGCTCAGTCCCCAGGCCTTACCTCCCCATCTGCTCAGTCCCCAGGCCTTACCTCCCCATTTGCTCAGCAGTGCTCATAAATCGATGAGAAAAGATGGAGAGTTGGATAGTGTCCAGGTGTGTTCCCAGCTCCACCATGCCCCCACTGCCAACCTAAGCACACCATTGCCAGGGGGCACATACACCACACCCCCTACAGCCACACATACCTGTATCTTAACATCGCCATATGATGTAATACTTGCTTCACAATCCTGTTCTACCACAATGGTGCTGAGTGGGAGGAGGGTCAAGAAGGATCACCTGACATCACATGAAGCACCTCCTCCCCAGACTGACCAGTTCTTGTCAATGATAATGCAGGGGCCTTGCACGCAGTGTCCAAAGGTCATGTGATCCAGCACATAAACGTTTGTTGCCAGGAAACCGTTATTAAAATAGCATTGGGTGACAGTTTCCACCAATGGTGGGCCTGTGGCTCTTGGAAGGACCTTGGGCTTGTAGGAACATCCCTTTGCAGTGGCCCGCACTCGAATGTCGTCCACAACGATTGGTCGGTCTGGGATGGTGAAGCCAAACTCACACTGGTAGCGCTGGATGAAGGTGTGCTTGAAGTCGCCATGACGAGGAGAGGGCATGGCATCTGTGGGAGGCACAGAGGTGCACATGAGGGCACAGTCTGTCCTGTTGTAGCGAAGGTGGAGGTAGGGTGTGGTCATGATGTCACTTCTGGGGATGAGAGGGTGTGGTTATGATGTCACTCCTAGGGATGGGGAGGGTGTGGTCATTATGTCACCCCTGGGGTAGAGGTGAGAGGAAAGGGGGGTGGGGCTGGGGTACAAGGGGATATAAGGAACAGGGGGAGGGGGGTACAAGGTGACATGGAGGAGCAGCAGGAACTGGAGTGGGATTGCATGAATTAACACGAAGTAAGGTACAAGTACCTATCAAAACCTTGGCTCTGTAGGGACAACACACACTTCTCTGTGAGGGCTTTAATTCTGTCATCAATGTGTTGGTAGGAAGATGCTGAAGAGGAGGTGTGAAGAGGTGTAACGGACGAGGTGAAAGGTTAAATGGTGATAGCACCTCTATACTTCATACACCCTCCTCCCCCTCCCATACCTTCACACCCTCCCCCTCCCATACCTCCACACCCTCCTCCCCCTCCCATACCTCCACACCCTCCTCCCCCTCCCATACCTTCACACCCTCCTCCCCCTCCCATACCTCCCTCCTCCCCCTCCCATACCTTCATACACCACTGCGCAGGGCTCCTGTGCCTCATAGACCACGTCAGCCAGAGCCAGGCCATAAGCCGAGAGGATACCAGAGTACCTGCACCATCGAGGAACACAGCTGGTCACATGACATCACATGATGCAGTGATACGGACCTATGGACCAGCACAGTCCCCATGCCCAAGGCCCGGGCTATGGCACAGCAATGCTGTCCTCCTGCTCCCCCGAAACATGCCAGTGAGTGCCTGGCTGTGTCGTAACCTTTGCCCTGCACAGGCGAGGGGAACATGGGTTATGGGGCGAGGGGAACATGGGTTATGGGGCGAGGGGAACATGGGTTATGGGGCGAGGGGAACATGGGTTATGGGGCGAGGGGAACATGGGTTATGGGGCAAGGGGAACATGGGTCATGGGGGGAGGGGAACATGGGCCCATGTGACAGGTCATGTGACAGGCTAGGGGACATACCTGTGTCAGGGCCCTGATAGGTCTGCACATGGCTTCATTGGCAATTTTAACAAATCCGTAAGCCACCTCATGTACAGACATAAGAGGGGAGGAGGGGTTGGTGGCTTGGATGAAAGAATTCACCTTCAAGAAGGATGAAGGGGGAGAAGAAGGGGAGGGGAGAGGGAAGAGGAAGGGAGGAGGGGAGAGGGGAGAGGAAGGGAAAAGCGAAGAGGGAGAGGGGATAACACCAGTAATAATATTCCATATTCTGAACAACATGATTTATTATTTTCTAGGTTAAAGCCAAATGCTACCCAGTGCAACTAACCTCATTGGCCAACACTTGAAAGGCATCCATGGTCCTTTGCTTGTTGAGAGGTTCATTGTCATTGGGTCCAAATATTTTAGGAAAATACCTGAAGTGAGCAAATGTTGATCACATGACAGGTCACATGACACATAGCATGTTGATCACATGACAAAATAGAATGCTGATCACGATCATGTGAGCAGGTGCATATCACAGGGCTCACTCTGGTAGCAGCCGACCGAGGCACAGATTAGCATCTGTCACAGTCAGTGGTCCACCTACACACACACACACACACACACATGGCAGCCTTGTCAGTATCACGTGGTGGGCGGGGTCCACATGGTGGGCGGGGTCCACTTGCCCTTTGAGTAGCACGCAGGTCCAGGGTCAGCTCCTGCTGAGTCAGGTCCGACTGCAAACAAGCCTGATCTGAAGAAGAGCTGCGATCCCCCCCCTGCTGCCACCGTGTTGATGTCCAGCTGTGCAGGTAAGGTGGGCATTATAAGGAAAGCAGGTGCGGGTTTTATTTCACGACACTCACTGCACTTTGAATGTGAACATACAAAACTGCACATCCCTCCACATCACATCACTACACACACCCTCAGCATCACATCACCACACACACCCTCAGCATCACATCACCACACACACCCTCAGCATCACATCACCACACACACCCTCAGCATCACATCACTACACACACCCTCAGCATCCCATCACCACACACACCCTTAGCATCACATCACCACACACACCCTTAGCATCACATCACCACACACACCCTTAGCATCACATCACCACACACACCCTCAGCATCACATCACCACACACACCCTCAGCATCACATCACCACACACACCCTCAGCATCACATCACCACACACACCCTCAGCATCCCATCACCACACACACCCTTAGCATCACATCACCACACACACCCTTAGCATCACATCACCACACATACCCTCAGCATCACATCACCACACACACCCTCAGCATCACATCACCACACACACCCTCAGCATCACATCACCACACACACCCTCAGCATCACATCTTCTCATCACAACCATTGATCCCCACTAGTACCCCCTCCATCACACTACCACCATACCAGTACCCCCCACCTCCATCACACACCTGGGGAGACTGAATGGTGACACCAGCTGTGGTGGTCTCGAACACGTGCTCAAACTCGCCAGCATATCGGGACACATCAGTGGAAGTGCCTCCCATATCGAAGCCTATCACCGGCCTTGCCACACCTCCCTCGTGGTGGTAGCATGTGGTAGAGTATCCAACCTGTTGTCATGGTGACAAACATAATCCAAACTCCACACAGTGTATACCAAACAAAAGATAGTGTTACTAAGTCCAACTATTAATAATGCAATTGATGGTTATTAAGAATGAAGATATCATATCTTATGCTGGGACTACACCCACACCATATTCTCTCACTTACCACACCCCCTGCTGGTCCTGAAAGGATCGCTCTTGCTCCAATAAATCTGCACGAGAGTGAATTATTAGACGAATGCCTCAGACCCACCCAAACTCACTGGTTCATTGGAGTCAGCCCACCATCTGACTGCATGAAGAGGACACGTAGCTTATCCTATAGGGGCCAAAGTGAGGGGTGTGGTCACAGAAGTGGCCAGGGGGAGGAGCATAAAGGGAACACTCACTGCATCCTTGAAGCCCGATGCAAACCCCTTGACATAACGTTGGATACAGGGAGTAAGGTAGGCATCAGCACATGCTGGGAGAGTGGGAGGGAGGGAGGGAGGGAGGGAGGGAGAGAGGGAGGGAGGGTGGAGGGAGGGAGGGAGGGTGGAGGGAGGGAGGGTGGAGGGAGGGGGGGAGGGTGGAGGGAGGGAGGGAGGGAGGGAGGGTGGAGGGAGGGAGGGAGGGAGGAGGGAGGGAGGAGGGTGGAGGGAGGGAGGATAGAGAGTGGGAGGGAGGATAGAGAGTGGGAGGGAGGGAAAGGGAGTGGGAGGTGAACAGTAAGTTCACATGCAGCTCAAATATTGACATTGATGTCACTGCCACCAGTAACCTACCTGTGAACCCTCGGGGTACAGCCTTGACCATGGGCATCACATCAGAGGAGAGGGAGACATGCGTGAATCCCATCTGTTTGGCAATATCCCCCACTACCATCTCATGCTCAGTAAACCTGAGTTATTAATAGATAAGTAATCACCAAAGTTCCAGTCATTAATGAGATGGAGGTGTGGAAGGGATTAAGTAATTAAAGAGGGGGATGTGGAAAAGGGGTTAAGTCATTAATGGGGTAAAGGGGTTACGTCATTAACGTACGTGTAAGAATGAAGGAGAACAATGGCTAGACTGGTGATGCCTCTCTCAAGAACAGCTCTGAGGTCCTTCCTCAACCTGTCCTCATTCAGCTGTTCCCATACCTGCAGCTGAAGAACAAGGGATTGGGGGAGAACAGGTGCATGTCATGGGCATACGCAGCCTACGGGAAAGGGGGGGGGGGGGGGGGGAGTCGTATTTTATTAAAAGGTGACCTTTTGTGAATTTATGTATTACATAATCATTACTAATTGTACGTATACACACATACATTTTCTATAGTACGTATATTGCGTACGGGTATGTTGTAAATACGGGTAGAGTAAAAACAAAATAGTAAAAGTTTTCATTATGATGGTGAACACGTTGTGGGGAGGGGGGGGGGGCAGGGGGTTATTCGAACCCATTGACCCCCCCCCCCCCCCCCCCTTGCGTATGCCCATGCATGTAGCCAAGTAATGACACCTGAGGTACATGTAGCTACAAGTAATGACATCTGAGGTACATGTAGCCACAAGTAATGACACCTGAGGTACATGTAGCTACAAGTAATGACATCTGAGGTACATGTAGCTATAAGTACAATGCAATGACACCTGAGGTACATGTAGCCACAAGTAATGACACCTGAGGTACATGTAGCTACAAGTAATGACATCTGAGGTACATGTAGCCACAAGTAATGACACCTGAGGTACATGTAGCTACAAGTAATGACATCTGAGGTACATGTAGCTATAAGTACAATGCAATGACACCTGAGGTACATGTAGCCACAAGTAATGACACCTGAGGTACATGTAGCTATAAGTACAATGTAATGACACCTGAGGTACATGTAGCCACAAGTAATGACACCTGAGGTACATGTAGCCACAAGTAATGACACCTGAGGTACATGTAGCTACAAGTAATGACACCTGAGGTACATGTAGCCACAAGTAATGACACCTGAGGTACATGTAGCTACAAGTAATGACACCTGAGGTACATGTAGCCACAAGTAATGACACCTGAGGTACATGTAGCTACAAGTAATGACATCTGAGGTACATGTAGCCACAAGTAATGACACCTGAGGTACATGTAGCTACAAGTAATGACACCTGAGGTACATGTGGCCACAAGTAATGACACCTGAGGTACATGTGGCCACAAGTAATGACACCTGAGGTACATGTAGCCACAAGTAATGCTCCCAATCAAATAGTAGATACCTTTTCTCCAGTTGTGCTGGTGACAGTGGGTGTGGTCAGTTTGAGCTGACAGGACTCCTGCTGGAGGACGACCCTCCCTTCTACCTCCACCACTGCCTCATACAAGGTGTCCGGCACTGCAATGGCCTGGGGAGGAGACACCTTATGTTAATAAAAGTAATGCAGTCATACAATGTACACGCGTGTCTTTTATAATGGACACTACAAAAATACTCATGCATGAGTGATATCTCTGCAGGACCGTTTGCCGTTTGCATATTGATCGAACCAGGTCAGGTGTCAGACGTACAAGGTCAAACAGGTTGGGCCTGGATTGGTTACCAATGTGGAGGAGGTCACGAAACCCCTTGGTGATAGCCAGAGCCATCCGCTCTCCCTTGCGCTCCAGGAGGGCATTCGTTGCAACGGTCGTGCCCATGCGTATCCACTCAATGTGGCTGGAGTCCATAGGCTCATCCTTAGGAAACGGTTTACCCAGCTCCTGTGAGGGAAACGAGACAAAATGGAACGAAATAAATAGTACTGCCATGACAACCCGAGGGACTAACTTTCTCCAAGATGCGGCGGATCGCCTCCCGCGGTGCGTCTGCATACTTGTCCGGATCTTCGGAGAGAAGCTTGACTATGCGCACCTGCCCGTTCGGGCATTCGGCGTACACGTCCGTAAATGTGCCGCCTCTGTCAATGGCAAAGCGGAATCCACTTTGTCGGCCACTCATGATACAGTTTGTCTCGTGCCCAGACTGCAGGGCCCTACTGGGAACGAGACTAGAATGGCACCTCTGATCTCGTTCCCAGAACCTATTGAAAGTACATTAATGCTGATGTAAAACTACACGTTTTAAAAGGTTTCATGGAGTTAAAATCTCACAATGGACCCTTTCCATGACCTCAGAGTCAGCGCGGACCTTTGCGTACAGACCATCACTGAAGGCTGCACTTTAAGCCATGCATGGGCTTGGGGTACTGAAATAGCATGCAATCTGGCCTTTGTCACAGTGCTGGCATCTGAAAAGAGCGAATTGAAGCCAGCTTCTTCAGTGTGAGAGGACAGTGAGTGCTGGCGAGGTGGAACATCAAGTACACTTTCAATTGAGATGGCATCTGGCTGGCTCACCTTGGCATTGTAAGCATTCACTGCAGCAAGAAGGTGATCCTTTGAAGTTGCAGAGCAGACGTCTGAAGGCACCAACATGACAGCTGCCACTTTAAGATCCACCATACTCAGTACTTGCCTCTTGCAATTGCTATTTTAATAGGTCAATTTCTTACTTGGTTTGCATCAATATTTGGCGCCTGCAGCATACATTTGGAATTTTTGTGATTTCAAGCTACAAGCTTATACATACAACGTTATATTTTTATGACATTTTGTGTCTGGTGTGTTGACCAAGAGCCTCTTTCTTATAGTGCCCCTCCCCTCCACCTGCACCTGGTTGCCACGTAAATAGTTACCATTGCGCTGCGCGAACCGATGCGCAGAACCCGCTATAAAAGGCGCTAGACTGCTCGGGGGCTTTCCTCAAATACGTCATGACTAAATGGCGAAAGGTTGGTCGTTTTGTAGTTGCGTTTTCAATCGGTTACCCTGTTACTTTTTGGACCAAAAAACACAGAGGCAATTGGTTATCTATGTAGCTTTTCACAAAAGAAATACACCAGTATAGGCCGATCGTGATCGAGTTCTCTGCGATCCATGCCACACGTACGTTGTGCGCTACAACAGGACGTGCGAGTACTATACAGGCCTAGTTCATTGTACTGAGTCTCGACTGATCCTATATAGACTTTTACTTTCATCGTCGAATCTGTTCACCGAGCACTAGAACTGTTACTTGAAGCGGTAACGATGTGCGCTGTAAATCGCATACGTCTCTCTTACTCTTACGCCTTCTTATATTACCATCACCCAGGCCAGGTATAAACTGACGAACAAAACATCACAATGAAACACAAAAAGAAGGCTGTAACAAACATAGCGTTACGTATTGCTACCCCTGGCCCTGATTCGCTTGCTATCTCCAGCCACATCTTCACGTGCTTCAGTTGTTTCCCCGTTGGTATGCTGGCAATGGCACAAACATTGATAACTGATGTTCCACAAAATGAAACAAGTAAAGATATGTATATAGGTATTTCAGAAGCAGATCATTGAGGTGAAGGCCAGTGTGAGAGGTTGAGGATGTGAGTGTGAGTGTGAATGTGGGTGGAGGTGTGATGAGTATGGGTGGTGTATGTATGGGTAAAGGTGCAAGTGTGAGTTGAGGTATGAGTGGGTGGAGGGGAGGTATGAATGGCATGTGAGTTTGGGTGTAAGTATGAGTATGGGTGGAGGTGTGACTATGGGTGAATGTATATACAAATGAGGGTGAGGTGTATGGGTGGAGGTATGGATGTGGGTAGGGATATGAATATGTGAGTATGGGTGGAGGTGGAGGTAGTGAAGGTGGTATAGGTGGAGTGGGGTGAGTCACAAACAATTTCATTCTTGATGATGACTCTAAATAAAGCCTTGTGGGCCCATCAAATGTAGCTCATTATAGAAGGTGTGGTGCAAGACAAGTTAGCAAACACACATAAACAAACACCCACACCCACATGTATGTTGATGCATCTGGGGGGGGGGGGGGGGGGGGGGGGGGGGGACAATGTATTAATGTCAAAAACCTAGTGAGGATATTGTGAGATCCCAATGTATGGTACACATATGAACATATTCTCGGAGCAGTACATGCACAGCTACGAGTGTATTAAATATCACCTTACAGATATAGGATAGCATGTACTATTTCACAATACATATCCATACCTTACAACTTCATGAATCATTATCATCATCCTCTTGGTATTCTTCGCTTTCACTGTCCACATACTCTTCATCTAATAAAGATGAATCATCGGGTGACACCAACTCGTCATTTGCATCATCCTCCTCCTCAAGTGACCTAGTATAAGGGTGAATTGTATAAGGATTTGTTGCCATCATTAGCTACATGTAAACCTACTGTAAAGATGAGATATTCTTCAGGATGTACGCATTCCAGATGTTACGTACGAATTGAAAGGTTTTCTTCTTTAATACATTGTAAGTGCTATGATGGTCCGGTCGGCGAACATCAAGGTATTCACCATGATTTGTTGATGCCCGTTGTGTGTTTTCATTCTAAAAGAAGTGGTCATATTGTTCACAACCATCACATGCACAAACTCACCCAATCCATCACAGCCAGGTTCATCCTCATTTTAAAGGTGTTAGTATGGAAGTATATCCTCTTGGGCAGGTAGGTTAGTAGCTGGTGGTTAAATGACTCCATCCAGAAGGTGTCTCAACACTGGAAAAAGGACCTAATTTAGATATAACTAGCAATGCCTTCATAAAGCTGCATACACGACAGAATGACTCAGCAAAGCGGTAGATAAGGGTTCTCTGCAGTGCATCCTCATATGCTTGAATGGCTTCAGGCATAGTCAGAATCTTCCTCTTTGGGTGGTAACCTGGCTGGTGACAACGACTTTCTGAGTGGCAATTAAGGTGGTGACCCTAGTGGAAGCAACCAAAAAAAAAAACATTCACACACACACAACGACCAGACCATCATTGTTGCATGTATAAAATGCACACTACACATGTATGCATGCACATCTGTATCTGAAAGTGCTGGCTTATATTCATAATCATGTTGCATAGAATGTCAGGGTTGCCGGCACAGTTCTTCATGCACCAGTACAGGTGTACTTTGGTACTCCTTGCTGAAAAAAAAAAGGATCAATACATTAAATGATTACAGGTGCATGTTGGTACTCCTTGCTGAAAAAGAAAAGGACAGCGCAGCTCATACCCTTGTATGAAAGTTCTGCAAACCACGTCTTATCTCTAGTTTTAACAGTCCCAGCACAGATCTTCTTCAGCTCTTTAGCCACATTCTTCGTGCCTGCATGATTGCAATCAATACACACCAAATAAAATTTGATACCATACCATGCCATGTGTCATAAGAATTGACCAATCCAAGTTGTTCAACATACGTCTTTATGGTGGACTGGTAGTCATGGGCTACCTCTGTGACGTTCAACCCTACATTATAAATTGGATGCATATATGTATGTGTAAATATTGAAAATAATAACACAAACCTCTGGCTATAACTTGGGGTAAGACAACTTTCGTACATGCCACCTCTCTAGTCTGAGCTACTCTATGCTCTGGTCTAGAGAGAGTGGTGATCCCAACAATCCTACGTGTACTGCTTTGCAAAAATATATTAACACAGAGTACAAACATGCATACACGCACCTGCCAACCATACAGGGTACTGTTGAGTGGTATGCATTTGCACTAGAATCATGCCGTGCATCAGTGATGACCCACTGTTATAAACAAATAAATTAAATCGATTGTATAAACCATGATAAAACACATCATACCTCTCCACTTGTGGCGTACTCAGGGTTTGCCTTCACACGTTGCACTGCTGCAATCATAGATTCTTCTACAATTTGCTGGTACTGTCTGTCTATGTATAGTTAAGAACCAGATTACAACCTTACACATCAATCACCAACGTATTAGTAGTTAGTTATCTATACCTACCTGAATGGATGTATTTATATGACACTACACCTATCTCTGCAAACTTGCAAAAGTTCATGAACTGAGATGGCAACATGCCAGCACAGGTAAAGGCATGGATGAGCCTGCATGCATGGAGTGCAAGCAAAATTATTACTAGATGTTGTGCAGTACACGAGCATAGCTACTTGCTTTTGGCTTGCCAAGTAGTGACCCGCAAGAACTCTTGAAGAAGCCACGTGCCCGGTAATTACATTAATAGTACAAAGGACGCGTTCGAGTTATGAGCAGTTTTACTAGTCTCGTACCCAGACCCTCAACCGCAGCTGCGGATGGATTACATCACCGCTACGCGGAAAGAGGGTCTGGAGAATTTGCTTACTCTTTTGTGACCAGTGGGCGGTCCCGCCGTTGGATTTTCAACGGGACAATCAAATTGCAGGCATGCGGTGATTTGCATTTTTGATAGAATTCATACATGAAAGTCACGCGCTCAACATGGACGTATGTTTAGCTGCTCAGGCACTTGGCTACGATAGCGATACTCCAGAGCAACGCTTGGTTATAGAAAGTTTCGTGATGGGTCAGGATGTGTTCGTTAGTCTTCCGACTGGGTCGGGAAAGTCGTTGTGCTACTGGCTTTTGCCAGCAATTTTTGACAGGCGAAGGGGGAGGAGTGGATCGATCTTGGTAGTAAGTTGTTAGTCCCCTAAGTGAGTAAGGGCATTGATGAAGGACCAGGTTGATGCGCTCACTAAGAAGGGAGCAACAGCAGTAAGCTAGTGAGTGGTTGCTGAGCAAGAGATTGAGGTTCCTCTAAGTGAGCCTGCCCTGTGGCTGCCGGGAGTGAGGCTGCATGATGGAGTGGTTGAGGCTGCTGGGAGTGAGGCTGCATGTGTCTGATGATGGAGTGGTTGAGGCTGTTGGGAGTGAGGCTGTGTCTGATGATGGAGTGGTTGAGGCTGTTGGGAGTGAGGCTGTGTCTGATGATGGAGTGGTTGTGGCTGCTGGGAGTGAGGCTGTGTCTGATGTGGGAGTGGTTGTTGTGGCAGTTGGAAGTTAGTCCTGAGAACATAGAAACCAGCTCCATTCCTTCTCCACTTTGAACACGTGATTTAATTTTTTTTTCTACATCATCCAACTGCTGCACAGTTTACCTTTCCATATAAACTAAAGCAGCCCATACAAAGCCAACAAACACATTCAGTCTTTTACAATGTAGTACGCACAGAACTAGCTATAGGCAGATACGGAACCAAGTCTCCTGCTGAACTGCTGTGCAATATTCTTCTGTTATTTATTAGCGCTTCATTGGCGCACATTACACGCATTTCGTTCGCAGAACCTCAAGTCAAGAAAGCGGTGACATCACCGCACTGCAACCCGCAGCGCGTGACAGGGGTATGAGTGAATTAATTAAGGACCGCCCAATGGTCTTTCCGCGTAGCGGTGATGTAATCCATCCGCAGCTGCGGTTGAGGGTCTGGGTACGAGACTACAGTTTTACTGGACTGTGTGTGTTTTAGTAGACGTGTCACTGTGTAGCAGTACCCGGATACGGTTCACAGAACGCCATATTTGGCCGCTTTTAAAACCGGCTGGCCGGTCAAAAATTGAGCAGTCTACGCCCTTTTATACCGCCTCTTCTCCTTTAATAGCAAGAACCTGATCCAACTAAACCCAGGCGCGTATCCAGAAATGAAAGGAGGGGGGTGCCGAAAGGATAGCGCGCGCAGCGCGCGCGAATTTTTTTGCAACCACGCCCACTCAGCAGTATAGCTTAACAGAAATACAACGGCTCAATCGGCAAGAATGTCTGCAATCGCCAAGGATGGCGCCGAGCGCATACACTAATAGGGTGCATGCATATACATGTATAATTGTATATCCAGAAGCCGCCGAAGAGCGCATTAGCACACTAAATGATCCGCTGAGTATGTTGTGAATACCGATAAGCGCTCTGGCATTTGCCAGCAATGCAGCTTTAATACTGTGGATACAATCTACTGATGGAAGATCTGCAAACTTCTGAAACTGTATCCATGCCAAGGATAAATTTAGAGCCATTTATATTGTAAAAGTGCATGTAATCAGCACCTGGCTTCAAGTGGTTGACGAAGTAGTAACTAAAATGCGCTTTTCAGCTGGAAGACGACTAACAGTCAACGGAATCCAACTATGTATATACATGTCCCAACGAAAAAATGTCTCGTGTTTTAAACTAGCGCGTCTTCGTAATCGTTAACGCTTCCAACATCCTGTTTAGCATTTCAGGAAAGAGCTGGTACTCCAGGCAACAGGATTTTAAAGAACGGCACGCATGCAGCTGCGTTCATGATTACGAAGATACGCTCGTTTAAACACGAGACATTTTTTTTCGGTGGGGGCAGAGTGGACTTTACGGTAATCTTATATAGTGATGTTAATAATAGAAGTGAATTGAATTAAAATACCGCGCTAAAGCGTACGTATATGCCTGCGAATGAGCGTACTCACTATTTGATTATTTTAATTATATTCATTCTTGGGTCGGAGGGGGGTGCCTTAGCCCCCTGAGCCCCCCCCTAAATACCCACTGAAACCAGCTTCGCATACCCAGTATATTTATTCTCTAAGTTTTCTAAGAGCCTGCAATGTTGTTACAAAACACACAATACATTGCACCTTACACCACCTAGCACCATGTACACCACCTAACACCACAAAACAGCACCACATAAATCACCAACACACCTAACACCACGAGGTGGTCATGTCTCTCGCTAATGATGCACTTTTGGTGTCTATCCGTTGGAATCAATAAAACATTCTCTGTACCAGTATATGATAGTTGATGGTATGTAGAAGGAAAGGTGAGATCCTTGTAGGGAAGAAAAACCCTATATTTGTCTTTGGTTTAACCCTCATTTCCATCTTATTGCAATCAAGGTAACGAATACAACCTTGCTGTCTTCTTGCATGGGCATGGGAGTGCCACTGATGCTCCCCATCCTTGAGCACCTCAGCCAGGTCTAGAGCTTTGGCAAAGGACTTTGCGGCAGCCAGCATATCCCCCATCTTGGCTGCAGGGGTGGGGGTGGTGGAAAAGGTAACACCATTGTAATACATTTGAGGTACATGCACTCATGCATGTGTTGTAGGTGGTCCCGGAGGTTACATGCACTAAAAATTGTAATACAAATCCCAAAAAATGCCTGACTTCTTACATCACGAGCACGTCTGTACATGTAGTTCCACGTACAAGTGTATATCAAAAACTGAAAGATGTTCCTGCGCATTATAGATGCACACAAAGCAATTTAAGCAATAAGCTGAGGTTATTAAACATGTACATGCAAAGATTTGGCTTCCCAGTGCACAGAGGTTACATGTAAGCATCTCTTAGATATGGCAACTGTATGCACACTGCACACCCACACACATGCACATAATACACATACACACCCATACACACACCTTCTGCCTGGACAACCAGAACACAGGCTTTCAAGGTCACAGCCCTCTTGGGCTTCTGTCATAGATTTCTGCAGCACCCAAGCTTGTGAAACAGCTAGGAGTTCTTGTATGGTGTGGTTGCCATCGGAGGTGCCCAAGGGCTGCTATAATTTCTCCCTCACGTTTTACTTGCATGTGGTTGTACATATGTGCACATGTTCCATGGTTGTACCCCTCCGCCTCCCAGCAATAAAAATAGACTCAGAGTGAATCTCTGTAGTACTCCAATAATATGTGTCATAATTTAATACGGATCGTGTTAAACACCAGACATCCCTTTGTGGGGTGAAGGCTTGTAGTGGATGTGTTTGATCATAGTAGGGGATTGGCAACTCTAATAATTAACACCCAGTATCACTGAAATCCGAGTAAAACCACAGATACCATGCATGTAAGTGCTGGTAGGCCCTCTGCAACGCAGCAACTGGCATGAAGTAAATGAAAGATGCAAGGACTACAATTGTTCTGTACTAGTTAATAGACAGGGACAGGCTGACTTCAAACAACACATGCATTTGCATTTAATTATGGAGTTGAAATGATCTATTTTCTATTTTGTCTACTTACAGTAACATTCCTGTACTGCATGCTCAATCCAGGCACTTGCCAATGAAAATACCCTAACAGTAATCCACAGTTTGACAATCCCTGGCATATCCACCAATTTTACAGCCACTCCATTGTCTTGACTCTCCTGGATTATTACTATGGACCCTATCTGCCTTCCTATCTGCCTCTGTCACTGCCCCTTCTCTGCCTCCTTTAATTATCTGCCCCTGTCACTGCCCCCCTCTCTCTATCACTGCCCCCTCTGCCTCTATCACTACTATCTATGGTTTGGTTCTTTTCCCCTCACATTATCAAATAAAAACCATTCCCTACCATGCATGCATACGCTGAATATGAAGAGCGATTTTGTGGTGTGCTATGTGACTATTTAAAATCATCTTCCTTCTACTTTGATTTAATTTGCGTATAATATACGCGTATAGTATATACGTGCTCTTTATATAGCACGTATAGTATATACGTGCTCTTTATATAGCACGTATAGTATATACGTGCTCTTTATATAGCACGGTGGATAACATGCACGCTCTTTTTTTTTACTGTGTTCAAATTTTGTGCCAATGTAACACAATCTGGCCCCCCCCCCCCCCCCCCCCCCCCCACACACACACACACATCGGGAGGAGGGGGCGTGGCGGGGAAGAGGGCGAGTAAGAAGATCATTCAGAATTCTGTCAGCACAGTACATGTACATGCACACCATCAGCTCATGAAGATTCAGCGATGTTATACCGTGGCGTTTATTGCGAAGCCTCAGTGTCTAAGAAAATCGTGTTTAGCGGTTACTACAAAGTGATTATATTTCTTTACTCACGCTGTCACGTACCTCACGCCGTGACTTACGGTACGTGTACGCCGGCATGTGCATACCTAATGTATCACTTCAGTAGTATCCTAGAACAGGAATGTATAACCTACACCAGTGGATTAATTGCAGTTCCCCTATGAAGTATCCATACGGGTTGCTGCATCAGTGCAATTAACAATAGTACTGATGTCAGTGATGATGTGTAAGTACCTTTTTTTTTTCAGTACAGTCAATAATGTACTTGACACTGATATGTGCTATATATTAGGCCCGACATGCATGTACAGTGATGCTATATAGACGGATTCGGCGAATTATTAAAAGGGGGGGTACATGTTGCCAACAATTACAATATTCAAAGCTAATTCAACTACGGTACAACTACGGTACGCGCGGTACAGCTAATAATAATTCGCCGAAATCATCTATACGGGAATAACAAAAACCGCGGCACAGTCAGGAGACAACTGACGTATATAATATTACAGCCGGAATAATAATGTATATTGCATGGACAGCTAAATATTTATCTTTAACACCATACATACCACCAAGTAATTACTTATAAGTTGGTCATGAACAATTTTTGCGAAACGCTTTATATAGCACCCAGCGTAGATCTGCCAAGTCATTTCGACCGTCATCATGATCAGTCTCAATCAGTGAAGCAGTAGCTATGATGGTTCAAATGCTATTTGTATTATCCGTTCTTTGTGTGGTTGTTATTATATCCGATCAGGTCAACCTTACCGCTACCATTCCACCTGGCTATGCTCTACAGGACTATATCTGCAGCGGACCGATCATGTCAAATGATACGACTGTTGTGTTGGAAGATGGAGAGTATCGTATATCTTCAGGACCGCTCTGCAACATTTCCAATGAAGGCAACATTGCGATAACGGGGTCTTCAAACACCACAGTTCGCTGCGAAGGAGAAGGTACAGTGTTTGCATTCATATCGTCAAAGAAATTGACCATGGAAAGAATAACATTCATTAACTGTGGAATACACCTTGTATCAATCGAAAATATTCTCATCACAAACTGCATCTTTGAGGACAGTTCAAATACAGCAATATTTTCAGAATCAAGTAATAACACAGTTAGCATCAGAATTGCATACTGTCTATTCATTGCCAACGGTGGTGGTGCTGTGTGGTTGACTTTATCAACTGGTGATGTTAGCATTAAAGAGTGCACATTTCAGAATAACAGTGCTTCTAACGGTGTTGGGGGTGCTGTATTATTGTATGGATCGACAGGTGATGTTAGCATCACAAACTGTACATTTCAAAACAACAGTGCTACTTTATGTGGTGGTGGTGTGTGCTTGTATCAATCAACAGGTGATGTTAGCATCACAAACTGTACATTTCAGAACAACAGTGTTACTTATGGAGGTGGTGGTGGTGGTGTGATGTTTTATGAATCAAGAGGCAATGTTAGCATCACACACTGCACATTTCAGAACAACAGTGCTACTACTAGTATTGGTAATGTTGTTGGTGGGGGTGTTTGTTTTTTGATATCAGCAAGTAATATTAGAATCACAAATAGCATATTTCAGAATAACATTGCTACTAATAATGGTGGTGGTGATGTTTGTGGTGGTGGTGTGTGCTTTTATGAATCAACAGGAGATGTTTATATCACAAATTGCACATTTCAGAATAACAGTGCTACTGGTATTGGTGTTGTTGGTGGGGGTGGTGTGTGTTTTGTGATATCAGCAGGCAATATTAGCATCACAAATACAACATTTCAGAATAACAGTGCTACTAATGGCGGTGGTGGTGATGTTGGTGGTGGGGGTGTGTCCCTTTATGAATCAATGGGCAATGTTTGCATCAAAGACTGCACATTTCAGAATAACAGTGCTACTGGTGGTGGAAAAGGTGGTGGTGGTGCTGTAACATTAGGACCTGGATCAACAGGTGATGCTATCATCTCAAACTGCACATTCCAGAACAACAGTGCTACCAATGATATTGGTGGCGGCGGTGGTGTATTATTGTATGAATCAACAAGTGATGTTAGCATCACAAAGTGCATATTTCAGCATAACAGTGTTAGTAAAGGTGGACATATTGGTGGTGGCGGTGGTTTACTTTCATTTGTGTCAAGTGGTAACGTTAGCATCACAAACTGCACATTTCATAACAACAGTGGTACTACTGATACTGCTGGTAGTGGTGGTGGTGCCGCGATGTTTTATGCCTCAACAGGTGATGTCAGCATCACAAGCTGCATATTTGAGAACAACAGTGCTCAGTATGGTGGTGGTGTGTATTGGGTTGGAGTACTGGGCGAACTTCAGAACGATTATATTAGTATAGTGCTGCAAGGATCAACAGGCAATGTCAGCATCACAAACTGCACATTTCAGAACAACAGTGCTACTGTAGGTGGTGGTGCAGTGTATTCTTGGGTTGGATTTGTTCAGAAGAATAATACTGAAATGGAGTTGAATGGATCAATTGGTTATGTTAGCATTATGGACTGTACATTTCAGAACAACAGTGCTACTTTTGGAGGAGCTATTTTCATGGTTTCAATCAGTTCAATATCAATTAGCAGGTCAACATTTACTAACAACACAGCAGATGCAGGAGCAGCAGTCTATGTTATGAATAGTTATATTCCAATGATGGTTGTTGTTTCTAGTTTCCTTACCTCAGATACTGAGCCATTGGGCAACCTTACTCTCCAAGATGTGATTGTTGAAGGTAACCACTGTTCTTGTAACGAATACAATGACATGAGGGGAGGGGCCATTTACTTTAATGGAATGAAGGTAGACATATTTGGAAACACCATCACAGGAAGTCAGTTCTCATATAACTCTCCTTTGGGAGCCATTCAAGGAACAAATGGTTTTCTTCAGCTCCATGGTAACATCACATTCACAAATAATACAGGAGTGAATGGAGGGGCCATAAGTCTGTCTAACAATGTCCCACTGTACTTCTATGAGAAGTGTGATGTAGAATTCTCTAGAAATGTGGCAACTGGATTTGGTGGTGCTATCTCCAATAATGGGGGCCAAGATAAGCTCATACAGCCTACTTCAAATTTAAACAAGGGTTCAATACGCTTGATTAAAGACTGTTCCAGCTCCAATGATTGTGTATTTAATACCAAAATGTTCTCTATCACCTTCACTGATAACCATGCCCAACAAGGTGGTCATGCTGTATATGCCACACCCATTTATAAATGCATTAACTTCGTTGGGGTCCTAAGTATTGGCATTCTCATCACTAACGCTAGCAACTCTCAAAACCTTACTGGCTATTTCACCACTACTCCATTACCAGAAGATGCCAATGACATCCAAGTACTCTCCTTTCCAGCATATGTGCACCTGTGTGGCTGCAGTGATCCTAACCTGTGCAATATCACAAGTCGGTATCATGGAAAGGTTACCACATATCCTGGTAGGACTGTGAGCCTTAATGTTACCTCAGTAGATGACGGAAACAACCTATCACCCAGTGTGGTTTACACACTAATTGATACCAGCAGTATTACATCACAAAACATAACACTTGGACCTACACAGAAAGCTCAGTGGATAGGAACAGTATGTGGTACAATAGAGTACCAAATCTATGGGCCAGAAATGGGTTCACTTAAACTGCTTCTGTCTAATTATCCCACTAATTTTCCAACAGTTGTTGAGGTCCAGCTGTTACCATGTGAACCAGGGTTCACACTGATGTCCAGCTCTTCTACTGGTGTGATGGAGTGTGGCTGTTCACTGTTCCTCATATCACATGGAGTGGTCTGTGATACATCAGATGGTACTGTGACTAGAAATAAAACTAACTGGATTGGTGTGTACAATAACACTCTGCCAGCACTGGCTTCAACCTGTCCTTTGGACTACTGCAACAGTGCCATAAGTAAGCTTTCACTAACTAGGCCTGGGGACTTGTGCAATGGAGGGCGTACTGGTATTATCTGTGGTCATTGCCATGGTAACCTTAGTGTGATCTTTGGTTCTTCCAAGTGCCAGGTGTGCTCAGATATGTGGCTGATCACACTTGTGATGTTTGCAGTGCTGGGTGTCTTACTGGTGGCCGCACTGTTCTTCCTCAACCTCACTGTAACACAAGGCACACTCTATGGGCTCATCTTCTATGCCAACATTATTCAAGTCAATACTTCAATATTCTTCAGCCAATCCAATTCCATTTTGAGACCATTGCAGGTGATTGTGTCATTAGTGAACCTTGACCTTGGGCTCCCTGTGTGTTTCTATGATGGTATGGATGATGCTGACAAGGCTGGCCTTCAGTTTGTGTTCCCAGTCTACCTCCTCATCCTCACCATGACAGTCATTGTGCTCTGCCACTACTGTCTTCAGAGATCTCCAGCCACCTCCTCTAGGTCCTGTTTTCATAGATTTCCCATCGTTATAGGAGAAAGAGCAGTTGGTGTCCTATCTACTCTCATCTACTTGTCATATTCCAAACTGTTGAGAACTGTCATTGCTGTTCTTACATATTCCACAGTCTACTTGCCCAGTGGTGATATGTATGTCTGGTTCTATGATGGCAATGTGGAGTACTTTCATGGCAAACATGCTGTTCTGTTTGTGGCTGCCATGGTGACATGTACCTTGTTCCTCCTCCCCTACACCTTTGCCCTCACTTTCATTCCAATCATTGAACGCTACAGTGAACACAACAGACTGTTCAACTATCTCCACAAGAAGGCCAATCAGATCAAACCAATGAATGATGCCCACTACGCCCCCTATAAGGGGGAGTGGCGATGGTGGCTGGGAGCAAGGCTTTGGCTTCTGGTTGTGATGTACAGTTTAAATCCTGTGTATAGTTCTGACAATCCATCTCTGCTTCTGTCTATCCAGGCTACCATAGTGATCTTGTTCACTGTAGTACAAGCTGGAATAAAGCCATTTGGACAATCACTTCAAAAGACAGATAACAACAGATGTACCAACTTCTTCAATCAATTGTACAATTGTCTTGATCTGTTTTACCTCCTCAACTACACTGCACTAGCTCTGTCAATGTCTTACATTCTAGACCAGAGTTCAGACCAAGCACAGATGACTGCAGTATCTGTTGGTGTTTTGGTGGGTCTCTGTGTAGTGGTGGTGATGGTGACTGTCTTGTACCATCTCATTGTGGTCATCCTCAAGGCTTGCAAGATGTACGACAGAGCCAGAGAGAAGATAACTGGATTATTTGAGAGGAAATATGAGTTAATGGTTCCTATAGAACTGGATGACCCCACCACCAATACTGCCAGCACCACCACTGTGACAGTCAGCTATGGTCTGAGGGAGCCACTGTGTGACAATTAATTCCATTGAGTTTAGTTTTCATACCTTTAGCCAAGTTCTCATTATTTACGTTCCATTCAGCCTAGCTGATAATGTCCACACCCTTAAAACTTTGCAATGTACATTTGATTGTGAATACGTGACCATGCAAGTGTAAGTAGAGGTGACAATTTGATTATAGCTTTGAATTTGCTATTTTGTAAACTTTATTTCATACATTGTGTGTATTTTGTAGTCGGTGCATGGCATGAAAATTCTGCTGCTTTTTCTGTCATGCACTGATTTTCATTGTTAACCAGGCATGTGTTTAATACATGACCAGTAATTCATTTGATCAAAGGTTGAAACCCTAGACCCTTGAACACCAACCTACAGTCTTGACTGGTCATGAGACTAATACAATTATTTCACTACATGGTCATGGTTACAGCTAATTATTGAGAAGTATGTTTGTTTAAAAAGTGCGTCTGCAGAATAGAATAAATAATACATTTCTATGACAACACACACACACACATATACACACATGCACAGCATGCGTGTACACAAACACAATGATATGAACAGTAATCAGTTTGGATCATCAGTGATCAGCACATATAGAGTGCTGGTTCCGGAGTGCTCTATGTCCGATTCCGTGTCTCTGTCCTGCAGTATAGTGGAATCCACTCCAGCCCGATCTCTGAGTCCTATAACAGGCTCCTCCAGTCTTGGGCCACGCCCCCTCCACCGACCCAAACAGCTCTCTCCAACCTTTGACCCCTTCCACAGGTACACTATCATGTACACAATGGGGAGCCATATAAGGATATACTGGAGGGCGAACACGGATGTCAGTGTGGAGGCAGATGAAGCACAAGGAGTGAGCTGGTCTGTGGCCAGGGAGTATATACCTAGGATGTTGATGACGGCCATGTTGAGTAGGAGGAGGCTGTCCAGATGGTTCAATGACCGCCTCTTGGAACATGTATAGACCAACTCAGAGGCCTTCACAACCATCTCCACATGGATCACAGACTGAGAAATAAAGGTGAAGTCGTGGAATCTTCCCTGGTAATCATTCCCTCCCTGTAGAGAACACAAACAAAGCAGGTTAAAGAATATAGGTATTGAATCCTCTCAATTGGCCAAATCTTACTTGATATTGTGATAGAAATGACAGGAAGTTCCCCAGGGAAGCTTCCATGGCTTCCCTCAGCTGATGTTGGTGTGATATTCTAATAAAGATATAAAGGGTGTTTCACAATGTAGGCCACTACTTTTAGTGTTAATAACTAGGCCCTAAAATGAGCTAGCTCAATCATTCCCTCCCCCACACTGTAAACCTTACATCCCATCTCTCTCCACACTGTAAGCCTTACATCCCATTCCATCCCTCACACACTGTAAACCTCACATCACATCTCTCTCCCACACTGTAAACCTCACATCACATCTCTCTCCCACGCTGTAAGCCTCACATCTCTCCCCCCACACTCCTTGGAGGAGCCATTTCTCCACCATACCCTAAGATTGTTAATGCATGTGATGCAACAGCTACCTCCTGTGTGTGGTCTACCTTTGCCTCAGCGGGAACAATGATGGTGGAGAAAGGCACCACTTCTTTCTCTCCACTGACCATGACAGTGACCTTTTGGTCCTCCATAAACTGCAGCTTGGCAATACTCATAAAGCACTTCTTGAGATGGGGCTGGACACGGGTGTGGTATTTGGTCTCAGAGAGGATATCCATTGGAAAGGAAGAATCTACCTAAATGAAGGGCAAGGAGGTCAGGAGGGGGGAGTTGCAGATATGCTTTACTTTTATAAGTTTCTTCCCTTCCCTCACACAAGTGCCTGGATCCCCTCTTACACAAGCTCCTCCCTTCCCTCCACAAGCTCCTCCCTTCCCTCCACAAGCTCCTCCCTTCCCTCCACAAGCTCCTCCCTTCCATCCACAAGCTCATCCCCTTCCCTCCACAAGCTCCTCCCTTCCCTCCACAAGCTCCTTCCTTCCCTCCACAAGCTCCTCCCTTCCCTCCACAAGCTCCTCCCTTCCCTCTACAAGCTCCTCCCTTCCATCCACAAGCTCCTCCCTTCCCTCCACAACTCCTCACTTCCATCCACAAGCTCCTCCCTTCCATCCACAAGCTCATCCCCTTCCCTCCACAAGTTCCTCCTCTTCCCTCCACAAGCTCCTCCCTTCCATCCACAAGCTCCTCCCTTCCATCCACAAGCTCCTCCCTTCCCTCTACAAGCTCCTCCCTTCCATCCACAAGCTCCTCCCTTCCCTTCACAAGCTCCTCCTCTTTCCTCCACAAGCTCCTCCTCTTCCTCTCATGCTCCCACTCATGTGTGTCTCTCCTATAGTGTTTCCCTTTTCATTCACCTATTGGGGAAAGAACAGTCTCTTCTTCTCCAGGTAGTCATTGAGACCTTTCTGGATCTCCTCCAGTAGTTGGTTTGATTAATTCTTTCAGCTTTCCCAGCATGTTATCTTGAGCTGTGACTACAATCACATGAGTGTCCTTGATGGACTCATTCATAATCTCCTTCCAGTACTTGTCCACTATGCCAAACTTGCGACCCTCCTCAGGTCTTCTGTGGAGAAGATGGGCTCTAAATAGAGAGCCATGTGACCTAGCACTTGAGCCATGCATCACGAATGTCTTGAATTAGGATATCGATAAGTTTCTCCTCGGCTCCCATGCCTTTATCTCCTTCTCAAAGGGCTTGATGAAAGGGGAGCCCCTCATTGTCTGTGTCTTAACAATGTGGTCATCAAGGTGCACCTGAACATCATCAAACGAAAGACAGGATGGATACACCCTGTGAAAAGGAAGGGAGGCTGATCAAACATCCCGCAACCCCAAAGGCTAAATCCTCACTGTGTCCCTGTATGTCATTCCACTCAGTGGTCATCTTATCCATAGCCTTCTCCAGGGAGTATTCCTGCAGCTCCTATCTCCTCCAGCCTGGGGATGCATGCAGAGTGGCAAGGTGTGCAGAAAAAAACAAGGTTGTGGTAGGAGACATATCCATCAAGGGTTGTGGTTACAGGTATGAGGAAGGATGCATATATGGTAGTTAGAACCACCTTGGCAAATACAGGTGTAGATGACAGACTTTTGATGGGGCCAAAAGACCTTTTTAGTGATGGGATGGGCCCAATGCATCCCATCAAAGCCTTCTAATGATAATTCTACCAACAGGCCATCTTTGACACTTGCTTACATGTAGTTGGGCGTCCAACTGATTCTATGATGCATCGGTAATACTAATAGTGGAATCGGGTATTTTGCTAATCGTATTCATCACACTTCAACTAATAATGGATTGGTGAGGGAAGTCACACAAGACATGATGGTCTTAGGTCTGATGAGGAAATGTCACATGACATGATGGGCTGTCTCATGCAGGCTGATAAAGGAAGTCACATGACATGATGGGCTGTCTCATGCAGGCTGATAAAGGAAGTCACATGACATGATGGGCTGATAAAGGAAGTCACATGACATGATGCGCTGAGGTCTGGTCATGATAGATCTTAGCTCTCATACCAAACTGGACCAGGGCTTATGGACTGCGGACCAGGCCTTTATGGACTGGGGACCAGGGCTTATGGCATTGTAAGCATTCACTGCAGCAAGAAGGTGACCCTTTGAAGTTGCATAGCAAACATCTGAAGTCACTGACATGGTTAGAGATGAGATGTATGCAGCAGGAGCGTGGCAATGAAGTGAATGCAGACCAAGGTCACCATGGCTCAGGTTAAGCACAGACCAAGGCCACCATGGCTCAGGTTAAGCACAGACCAAGGCCACCATGGCTCAGGTTAAGTACAGACCAAGGCCACCATGGCTCAGGTTAAGTGCAGACCAAGGCCACCATGGCTCAGGTTAAGCACAGACCAAGGCCACCATGGCTCAGGTTAAGCACAGACCAAGGCCACCATGGCTCAGGTTAAGCACAGACCAAGGCCACCATGGCTCAGGTTAAGCACAGACCAAGGCCACCATGGCTCAGGTTAAGCATAGACCAAGGCCACCATGGCTCAGGTTAAGCACAGACCAAGGCCACCATGGCTCAGGTTAAGTGCAGACCAAGGCCACCATGGCTCAGGTTAAACACAGACCAAGGCCACCATGGCTCAGGTTATGCACAGACCAAGGCCACCATGGCTCAGGTTAAGCACAGACCAAGGCCACCATGGCTCAGTTTAAGTGCAGACCAAGGCCACCATGGCTCAGGTTAAGCACAGACCAAGGCCACCATGGTTCAGGTTAAGCACAGACCAAGGCCACCATGGCTCAGGTTAAGTGCAGACCAAGGTCACCATGGCTCAGATTAAGTGCAGACCAAGGCCACCATGGCTCAGGTTAGCTGCTGGAAGTGTTAGTTCAATTGCTGCAGACAATTCAAAGCAATGAAGAACATCATTGTCGAATCGACTAAACACTGCCTCTGACATTGGTGAAGGAGGTGTTGACCGTGCTGGGTGGGCCAGCTTACAGAAACTAGCACATGACTTGAGGATGGTGACAGCAACTTGAGGGTTGCACAGTTGGGGTAGAAGTGACAATAGATGAAAAGCATCTTTTTGTTTGGACTCAATGTATTGAGCACAATACTCAGCACTCTGAATGGGGGCACCTAGCAGTTCAAAGTGAGGACAGGCTGAGCATGGAATGTCAGAAGGGAACATGGAGAGTTCTTGGACACTGAACAATTGACGTTTAGATAAATTGATGTGAAGACCAGATGTGTCACTGTTGAATTGCAAGATATCTAGAGCTCCGGATAGTGCATCTCTTGGTCCTGCCAGAGCCCCATTTTCCAGATACCAGCAATTAAGCAGTATTTCTTTGCACTGGGGGTCTGCAGAGACTTTGAGAATGATGCAGGGCAGAACAAGTGCAAAAAGAAGAGGGCCCAAAGGGTCCCCTTGTTGGACTCCTGATGCTGGTATTAACTGACCCATTGGATGCCACAACATTTGGTGCTGTGAATAGCACCAAGTCACCCATGGAAGATGCTCAGGGAAGTGGATGGCACATTGGTGGAGGACATGCTTCTCGAGACACTAAGTTAAATGCATTGCACATATCCACTTTTAAGATGGCAAAATCTCCATTATTCCATACTGAAAAGGATTGAATAATTGGGTGTGGCCTTCTCCTTCGTAAAAATTTAGTGATATAAAAATAATGGATAATAACAATAACGTAATACCCCCCCCCCCCCCCCCCCCCCCCCCTTATATATATGATGGAGTAGGTGCAGCAGACCATGTATCCATTTCCCTCCATCAATGTGAGTGGTTCTGCAAGCTGGTCCACCTTTCTTCTCCAGTTGACACCCATGCCTGGCAGCAGGCAGAGCTCGGCTTAGGGGTGGCCTGGGCACCCTCAGTCAGCACTCACCAGTACCATACATTGCCTCTCTGGGCTCCTCTGGTGCTGACCCAAGAGCACCTTATGCATGCAGTAGAGTTGTTTACTGCCTTGTACCATCATATGAGGTGGTAAGCGTTGAGGTGTTGACATTCTCTGTTCCATCAAAAGGTATTGGTAACCATCTGTTTAAATCTACTATTTGAGCAATCTTCTCCATATAGAGCACACCTTCTCTTTCTCCTTTGCACCATGAGATTGCTCTCAGGTCTTGCCAAGACTCTGCAAAAGACATACGTGTGGAAAGTAATCCAAACAGTGAAATAAATTGCGGTGGGTTTTCTATTTGATCAATAATTCTAAAGTATCATGAATACAAATATACAACTCGCGACTACTTGTGGTTGCATGGTTGCTATGGTAATAGGATTTTAGGTTTTGTCAGGTAATACTTGATGGGTTCCATTCTGGTGTGCCCTTATGATCGCCGATCCCTTGTATACTGCCCATCTAGCTTAGCATGTGCAGTGGTACAAGAAATGCACCAGGCTCTTTCCAAGGCATTTCTCAAATATAAGTGTGTGAAGGAATTCTACTGCTATGCATATCAGTGAAATGAATGACAGCTGCCACTTCGTTCATCAGTGAGATCCACCATACTTAGTACTTGCCTCTTGCAATTGCTAATAATAGGTCAATTTCTTACTTGGTTTGCATCCATATTTGGCGATCATACATTTTAAAAATGCAATTTATGTGATTTCAAGCAACAAGCTTATACATACAGCGTTATATTTTTATGACATGTTGTGTCTGGCGTGTTGACCGAGAGCCTCCTTCTCAGTGCCCTACCCCTCCACCTGCACCTGGGGCAATTAGAACATTACAAGCTTTTAATAGCAAGAACATTATCCAACTAAACCGGCTTTGCATACCCAGTATATCACAGTTTGTTCTTTAAGAACCTGCAATGTCGTCTATAAAACACACAATACATTGCACCTTACACCACCTAGCACCATGTACACCACCTAGCACCATGTACACCACCTAACAGGGCTGGCGGAACCGGTCCGGCAGCTGTGGCGGCCTGGCCGCAGGGGCGGCGGAAGGTATTTTATAGTGTGTGTGTGTGTGTGGGGGGGGGGGGGGGGGGGGGGGGGGTAAAACTATAAATAAATAAGGACTGGAGTAAAGGTGCTGTCGCGTTCGGCCGATTCAACGAGCGCGGGGGGTGCTGTTGCGTTCGCTTTATCACTGCTGGTAATTAAATTCATTACGTAATAATATTCATACTCAACGCAAAAGTTGGGGGGGGTAAATACCCCCCCCCCCCCCCCCCCCCCCATCTCCCCGGTTCCGCCGCCACTGGACCGGGGGGGGCCAGGGGGGGCACCAACCCACCTGCCGCTTTATGACGTGGGGCGCCACGGGCACCGAAGGGCGCCAGGCGTCAGGTCAATGTATTATATGTATTATCCAGCGATAGCGCCGGATCGTCTGATTTAATGGTTACAAATCTTGATGTAATAAATTAACTCGATCGCCTCTATTGTGCATGTGCATGTGCGCGGTCGATCATCGTCATTCGTCACGATTCCAACTGGGTTTGCAGGGGCGGATACAGGGGGGGGGGGGGGGGGGGTTGGTGGTTGCAACCCCCCGTTTGTCCAAAATAGTTTGTTTTTTTTGCACGCAGTTTTATACGGACAGCACCCCCCTAGTCTCGTACCCAGACCCTGATTCCCACAGCTGTGGATGGATTACATCACCGCTACGTGAAAGAGCGAGGCAATTTCGTCCCGCGATTACATAACATTATTATTCTAACGTCACGGCTGTTTCGAGTGGACAAAAGGCTGATAAATAGAACACGCTGGCATAATTTACGGTTCAAGTCAAACATGGCTAGCCGCCATCTCATTAAAAGTTCACCCATCAAAAATGCAAAACTTGTAGCAGTAATGCAGATCTTGAGACCATTTCTAACTAGTAAAACTAGTTTGGTTTTTGTTTTCTCTTAAACGCATGCCCCAACGCATAGTGTGATTCTACACTTCGCTACGCGCATCTTGTACTCTCCAAATGGCGCGAAAAATGCCATTCAATCTGGCCTTCGTATCTTTTTTTCCGCCCTTGTAAGTGATAGAAAAAGAAGCAAGTGTGGAACGATCAATCATTTTCACGTAAGAATATGTGTTTTACTCGTGGTGCCGCAGTTCCTGCCACTCACACAAATACATAACAACACATCACCCGTATCATGAATAATGCGCACCACCTCATAAATAGCTATAGAATCCCACCACAAATGCCAATTGGCGGAGCTCTGCAGGGTATGTGGGTGCAAACTTCATAGAGGAGTCAAAGCCAAGGGCAAACCACCAAAGCCAGAGCCTACATACCAGTGTAGCGCCTACGCGGATAGTCTATTGGTTGCATTTGACATCAGTGTCTCAACAGATCAGGAGGAGATCCACCCACAGTTTTTCTGCACATTGTGCCATAAGGCAATGTGGAGAGTGCAGGTGGCAATCAAGTGTAAGAACCAATACAAGTGTCAAGTGCAGCCATATAACTGGTCCACACACACTGCTGACACTTGTAAGGTACAGGTTCATGTATTACAAGTACATCTGCTCAACATGATGTTATGCTGTAGGCATGTAAACCATTTTACAAGCATGGATTGCAGGCTGCCTCAAAGTCAGCAGAGATGGTATACACACCAACAGGCATCATGGCTGTGATACATGCACTTGCTCCACCTGCTAATATCACCAAAGTACCTATGCCTTCTGTGTCAACAAAACAGATATTGTCAATGGTAGACGCAGTTATGTGTCCAATTTGTTTGGACATGCTACATCAACCTATAGAGCTACCATGCCGTGCCTATGTTTGTAGCTCGTGTCTTAAGGAGTGGATTCGTGTCACTGTACGACTCAAGTGCCCCTGCTGCTATTCAGTCACCAGTCTTCAGCCAGCCGAGCTCAAGCAGCCTCCAGAGCTTATTATTCGGTTGCTTGGTGACGTAATGGTGCATTGTACATCTTGTGGGACAGATGTTGCGGCTCGAACTTACAACACACACCATTGCCATCAACACAACAAGCCACAGTTAATGATAGCAGCGGAAGTTGTACATGAACTTCTACAAAACAGCAGTACATGTACAATCCAACTACCCACAGGAGGAGCAGTAAGTGCATACACGCAATGTTACAATTTCTGCAGATATCACATGCTCTTTTTTTTCAGCCTTTGACTCTTATGCGGATTACACAACCACGAGCAGCCATCAGCCAGCTCAGCAAACGCAGCAAGAAGCGTCGTGCTAATGAAATGAGTAGCACAAGAGCTGTTCTCAGTGCAGAGAGCTCCACTGTAATATTTGAGACTGAACTGAAATCCCTGGACAGAAAGGAGAAGGAGCGTTTGCTGAAGTCTGCAGGGATTACCAAAGGCATGACACCAGAACAGGGGTTGGCACTCAAGGCTGATATGGGTTTGCCATGGAATAAGCTCAGAAGGCTGAGAAGGTATTAGTACATATACATATTAAATAGTTCACTGATATATGGAACCAATTACATCATGCAATTATTAACTCCCTCACACATCCCTTTGTGATGCAGCTGGTGCTCCTTTAAGCTCCCTTATGCAACTGTACATGTATGTATGGATGGATTTGGATTTTACTGGTCACTTACTCTTTCAGCTGGTTGAAGGAGGCAGGAGTTAGTCTTGGTGCTGAAAGGAAACAGCGGGTTCTTTCAAATCACCTAGTTGGTGATAACTTGGAGGCAGAATTGACTCCATTTTTGTTTGCTATTTCTGGTGGGGGAGAAGAGATCAGGGGTGCTCCACATGCATTCACCCCGAGCCTTACTCAGAAGGTGCATCAACTATTGGAGGAAAATGAACAGTGAGGGCAGAAAATTGCATATGTTTTGCACACCAAATAAGAATGTATTCATACACACATTAGAGTGGGAAACCTCTTTTGGTATGATGGAGTGATCCCTGACTCTGAAATTTGGTTGAAGTTTGGAGGTGATCGAGGAGGTGGTTCCTTCAAAATGAATTTTCAAATAGTTAACACCAAAGCACCAAATTCTGTCCATGCAACATGTGTATTCTCATGTTTTGAGGCCAGTGACTCCATGACAAATCTGCATATAGCACTGGACAGATTTAAAGAAGAGATAGCAGATATAAATGGAATGTCTTGGAGGTTAGTTATTGCATGCAATTGATGTTCATGAAAGTATAACAACCCCACCCCCAAAATCTCTAAAGGGATTACACCATGCGCCCATTCATCTGTGGTGACTATGAATTCCTCTCTGGAATATATGGGCTTTCTGGAGCTAGTGGTACGATTCAAATCATTACACATGTACAACTTATATGTATGAAACTATGAACTACAATAGGAAAATATCCCTGCCTGTGGTGTCTGGTGACACTTGATGAGCTTATCTCACCAAGTATGATGTGTTATGAACTACGAACACTTGAAACAATCATCAGTGATTACCAACGATTTTTGCAATCTGGTGGGAACATAAAACATGCCCAACGCTACAACAACTGTGTTCGTGAACCATTTTTCAATATTGCTCTCTCAGAGGTACAATACATTTAAATACAATACACATTATAGCATATCTCTTAATATCAGGTTTGCATTCCCGGACTCCACATAACCCAGGGGATTTTCCAGAAATTGCTTTCTCATTTACAGCAAGATGGTCAGTACAGTACAACTGTATTAGACATGCATTCAAAGACACTTCAAGAGCTTGTCAAAACAAGAGAAGATTTGGAGCTGGCAGAACAAGAAAGGGATACAGTGCAGCAGATACTAACACACAGCTCCATGATGTATGCCAATTCAGATGAAGAGCTTGAAAGCCTCAAGGAGTTTTGCCGTCAATGCAACAACAACGTGCAGACACTGGTAAACAAACTGCTTGTAATGCAATGTAATAATAATTATTTTTTACTAAGGTATTAAGGCTCAATGGTCTTTTGGAAACATTGGAGAAGGGTTTCAATGATCACCCTTTTGTGAAAGGAATATCAACCACATTGGATGCAATGGGTGTCCATCGTCAAAAGTATTATGGTGGGATTTTCGTCGGTAACCACGTACACAAAATTCTTCAAGTAAGTTTGTGTGCTTGTATTTTGTGCTCAGAATTATAGTACATATACATCCAGCCATCTAATGTGGAGGCACTGTGCTCATCAGTTGTAAAAATCGCACAAACCTTGGGTGTACTTCACTCAGAAGCACAAGAGGTGTATACAAAATTTTACACCATTTTTTCTCAATTTTCCCGATGTCACAGCTTGTACAACAGCTGTGCTATGTCACAATGGAGCATTGAGCAATTGGGTAAGAAGAACGGTCTCACGCTAACATAGAACTTCATCAAGTTGAATTTTTATATTAACAGACACTGCTATCAAAGATTTTTTTAACACCTTTGATGCCAAGTTCAAGGGTGCCAGAAGGACGATTAAAATGCACATCCTAGAACACCACATGTTGGATTGGATTCGCTCCCACAAAGCTGGATGTGGGTTGATGGGCGAGCAGGGTGCTGAGTCTATTCACTCCCAGTTCAACAGCCTTGCAGCTACGTATAAAACCATCCCTGATCCAATAGACAGGCTGAAGTGCATTATGAAGGAACACTACTTAAAGGTCTCCCCTCAAATTCAGAGTGCAACACCTCCTAAACAAAAAAGACTTAAGCTTACGTAGATGCAATGCTCAATGGGGGTAATACCATATTTATTCTCGTGTATCTTCACTAGACAGCACAACTTAAAGGATTCAAGAGTGTTGGATGGTGGGCTAGAATTTTGAAATGGCATGGTGATTCAGGTAAGCCAGGTTAAGCTAAGTAGGTGAGGTCAATGGCGGCAAACATCGAGGAAATAATGCAATATTCAAAACGCATACTGCGTGAGTTAGGAATCGCGGCACCACGAGTTTTATTGAAAATCTAACAGCCAAGACTATCTCAGTTATATTATAAAAGTTTCAGGGTACTTCATAAGGGCGGAAAAAGTACCAGAGCAATGTGCATCACTTGACCTCAAACAACACACACAGAATTCGCGAGCGTGTAACATATTATTCACAGCATATAAGCGGTATTAACTCACATTGTTCAGAGCGCCAGACAATATAGAAGTAGGATCCGAAGTCAAAAGAAGAGTTCAAAACAGTCCTCGTGGTAAAAGGGAGCATCTTTAAGCCCATGTTGGTTGCTAAGGTCGTAATTAGGTCCGTTGCTATGAAAAAATTTCGTATCACGGGGCGTAGCCTTTTTGTCACAGGTTCAATGGAAATGAAACAGCCGTGATCCTCCATCACCATCGCAATTACCAGTAACTCCCGATAATAACTAAGGTATGCAATTACTCCATACCTCGCGGATCGAATCTGATTGGTTCCCCAACATTCTGGTGACCGTCGACAGAATTGAGTACAGCAGTTCACCAGACCCTCTTTCCACGTAGCGGTGATGTAATCCATCCGCAGCTGTGGGAATTGGATGTACTGTACTATAGTCTAGTAATGTAATAGCTGCAGTACCGTTCTATTTATGACAGCTGTTGAGCCTACTTATTGTACATTGCGAGAAATTTCGGACGCTCATTAGCAATTCCTGGCCAATTTTGCAAACGTCCGTCACATTTCCCGCGCACGCGTCCATAGAAATGTATGGGATAAGGTTTATTTTTGTATGCCATATATCAGAAAAAGCCGCTAGTAAAGTTATAATGGATTGAAATGATAGATAGCATAAACATCTATCACTCTACATGATTGGTGTAATTTTTAGCCCCTTCCACTGGGTTCCTCATAAGAATTAGTACATTCCCATAGAGATGTATGGGAAATTGCTTTTTTTATAATGATTTTTCATCACTATTCTTCTTTTTGCTCTGAACTGAAGATAGGAAGGTTAGTTATAACTATTTCAGAAGATACTAAAATGATCAAGGCAACTTTCTATTAAGCTTATATGCCCATAGGCATCTTTCCCTGGGTTCCTGGGGCACTTTTGGTCATCAGGGTACAAGTATCTAGTTTGGTTGTAAAATAATTAAAAACCGCCCGGATGACAATCAGTAAAACTATGGCGTTCAGTTCTGGCCCAGTTGGAAGTAACAAACTCCACTGCGCGCAAATGTGGTATGTTCTTTGTTTGGGTTTTCGTTGGCGTGGGATACTATAGAGCTTCTAAGTCCTAGCTAGGCCGTTTCAAGATTATGGTCTGTCAAACGCGGAGTGGTCTATGTCTACCCGATGGACATTAAACGTTACTACGTGTGTATTTCAGGAAAACTAAGGCATCACAGAGACTTGTGGCTAAGTAAGGCCCTATAACTTTCTATATTCGACCACGTGATATGGCGCTATGAGTATGACAGCTGGGAAACGTGCATTTTCTGTTGCTACTTTTTCAAAAGGGTGCGTGCATATCCACATTTGTAAATGCTATCGTTCTATATAGAATTTGAAGCGGACAAGCGAAACTGTGATACGGGACAAAGACAAGCCGTATAAGGATATGTGCCCAATAATATCATTGTGCGAGGCAATGATGTTACTACGTAACTATTCTTTTTGGCTCCGGTCCCTCGCCCAGTGGCGGATGTAGTCAGCGCGCGATCTTTTCGTCCGGATTACTGAGTGGTTTCATGTATGAGCTGACAACGACCCTCCAGATGGAACCACTCTATGGCTTAAAAGGTCTTTCCGTGATCCACCACTAACTGGCTGTAACTGCCCTCATATCCCAGGTATGTGGATTTCCCTATAGTACCTCATAAAGCACATGAACATGTGATTCCATATAGGTGTCATGTGATACATAAACACACACACACACATACACACACACACACACACACACACACACACACACACACACACACACACACACACACACACACACACACACACACACACACACACACACACACACACACACACACACACACACACACACACACACACACACACACACACACACACACACACACACACACACACACACACACACACACACACACACACACACACACACACACACATACACACACATACACACACATACACACACAGATACACACACACACACACACTGAGCATGTTATCTCATTGCAGTACAGTCTGCTGCTATGCAATGCTCTGGGTGGAGGGAGCTAGCCTTGTGAGATAGCCTTGTGGAGGTAGAGGAGAGAGCCTTGTGAAGGTGCATGGATGGGAGATATCCTTGTGGAACAAGAGTAAGCTTAGGTTGGGACAATTTTAAGGGAAAGATTCCTTCTCCCCTAGAGATGAGGAATTTGATAGCGCATCCCAGATGCAGCCACTGGGATATGAATAAAATAAAGTTAAGATGTAAAGATCTATACATGTAAAACTGAGAAGGAAATACGTGTTACATGCATGTAGATGTAGGACCAATTTAAAGTGACTACAATTGTCCACCTTTACCTTCTGAGGCTGAGGGTTTGGTTGTACACACAGGACAGTCACCAGTTGTCTGCCAGGAGAGGAGGCTTACCTACATGGCCACCTGGTATGGACCAGGGAGGACTGGACTCAAAGTTTTGCATCTCATGGACTGTGCCAGCCACCCTTCCAACATGCACCTGGTGAAAGCACTTTCTCTATTTGCACTAGGTTGGCAAGTGTCCTAAGTGTTCCCGTTCGGTTGAAAAACCGAAATGATAGAACAACAGGCACAATGGAGCGCGATATAAAAAGGTATAGGCCTATTCATTTGTTGTGTTTTGGTAAGGTTTTTTTAACTTGCAGACTCCGACCGGACGGTACGGTAAGTGTTTAACCCGCACTGTTCCATTGTTTTAAGTCAAACATCGGAAATAGGAGACAAGAAAGGTAAGCATATCACTTACCCGATAATGTATCTGTTGCTTTATATATAGAATCATGTATAAACAGAACGAGGATATGATATGTGGTGAGTGAAATTTTTTTTTTACAATATTGTTCGTATTCTGTACAGGTGCCTTGGATCGAATATATGCAGATTGCCGCCTCGGACTGTTAGGACTAAACTGGATCGGGAACGAGGGGTGGGAGGGGTGGGAGTAGTAGGAGGATAATATACGGAATATGAAGCACTTAGTATACGGTGACCGACCACGTAGCCACAAAGTGAATTCAATGGTTTGCTAAGCAACCACAAATGTCGCGTGATCGGTTATATTTGAATATACGCACCTGCGTATATGGTTCTATACGCTGGTGTGTATATTTAAGGTGTATATTCAAATATACGCTATAGAATACGCTATCGTATAACAAAGTTTTTGCACAGTGGTGCATGTGACGTGTGTACGCCAAATCGTTTTAAACCCAGCAGTTTGGGACTTGACACCTCAAAATGCCATATGCACAACCTGAGGTTTAGAGCAGCCACAGCAGCAGCACAGTTCAGTGTAGCAAGGAAGAAGGAATATTTCGTGGCAAGAAAAGACTTCTTACAAGACAAACTGAAGCCATGTTCATGAAGAAGAGAAAATTGCAAAGCTACACACCCACAAATTGGCATAATGTATCAAAGCTACATACATGGTCAGAGATTGATATGTGTTATAGCTACATAACCACAAATTGGTACTGCACGATAACGTTTCAAAGGTATGTGGTCATGTTCCAAACAAAATACTTTGGTTACTATAAACACATATATTGACACGACTCTTGGATGGGTTGGCGAGTTTGAATGCATGTTCACATAGAAGAGCAAATTGCAAAGCTACATGCATGCACAGCCACAAGTACAATACGTCCATGGTCACTGATTGGTATAATGTTTCAGGTAGGTCCCAATAAAGTACCTTGGTCATGTCCTACATAAATGTAAACACCCTATTTGACTTGGATCTATATAGGGTTGATGAGATTGAATGCCTTTAGGTTGGTTTTGATCCTTAAGCCTTTGCCTGTTTCCAAGGAATGAGCTGTATCAATAGCCTGTGTGCGCATCACACAAAACACCTTTGGGGTTAAGATAGATATTTAAATGGTGCATGCATTGGCTGAGTTAATGCTCTGCATGGCAGGGTTGCTCTACTCCTCATATATATCGCTAGCTTAACCAGTAAACTAAACTTTAAACCAATGTAGTGTGCACATTAAACCATGAAACAGTTTAACCAAATTTGGTTTACTCTATGTAGTCAACACCTCGGACCGAATTGTGGGTTGACATAGCAACCAACCTATATTCTGGACCAGGGTCGGTGAGAGGGGGGTGGGGGGTTACTTACCCCGGGCCCCAAGGTATAATAGGGGGCCCGGAGGGCCAATCTCAAGGGGGACCTCCCCCCCGCTCATATTTTAGGGCCTATGGGGCCCTCAAATGATGTTACTCCGGGCCTCACTATGGCTCTCACCGGCCCTGAGCTGGACCACTTTGTCTTTCGTTGCTACGGCTCTGTATTTACTTTCTACCATATTTCTATGCAATTATGCTATTTTTTGTGACTTAAAAAGTGCAAAAGTTGCAAAGCGGCTGGGGCTCCGCCGCAGACCCCAGCTCAATGGAGGAGCTTTTTCCACCCCCTTGCCGGTCCAACCCTTAAAAGTTTCCGCCTGCTCTGCCTAAAACCACAAAACAGCACCACATAAATCACCAACACACCTAACACCACTTAGTACATGAGGTGGTCATGTCTCTCACTAATTATGCACTTTTGGTGTCTATCCGTTGGAATGGATAAAACACTCTCTATACCGGTATATGAAAGTTGATGATGGTATGTTGAAGGAAAGGTGAGATCCTCGTAGGGTAGAAAAACCTATATTTGTCTTTGGTTTAACCCTTATTTCCATCTTATTGCAATCAAGGTAACGATTACAACCTTGCTGTCTTCTTGCATGGGCATGGGAGGGCCACTGATGCTCCCCATCCTTGAGCACCTCAGCCAGGTCTAGAGCCTTGGCAAAGGACTTTGCTGCAGCCGGCATATCCACCATCTTGGCTGCAGGGGTGGGGGTGGTGGAAAAGGTAACACCATTGTAATACATTTATGGTACACACACTCATGCATGTGTTGTAGGTGGTCCCGGAGGTTACATGCACTAAATATTGTAATACTAATCCCAAAAATGCCTGGCTTCTTACATCACGAGCACGTCTGTACATGTAGTTCCACATACAAGTGCATATCAAAAACTGAAAGATGTTCCTGCACATTATAGATGCTCACAAAGCAATTTAAAAGCCGAGGTTATTAAACATGAACATGCAAAGATTTGGCTTCCCAGTGCACAGAGGTTACATGTAAGCATCTCTTAGATGATATGGCAACTGTATGCACACTGCACACCCACACACATACACATACACATACACACCCATACACACACCTTCTGCCTGGACAACCAGGACACAGGCATTCAAGGTCACAGCCCTCTTCGGCTTCTGTCAGAGATTTCTGCAGCACCCAAGCTTGTGAAACAGCTAGGAGTTCTTGTATGGTGTGGTTGCCATCGGAGTGTGCCCAAGGGCAGCTATAATTTCTCCCTCACGTTTTACTTGCATGTGGTTGTACATATGTGCACATGTTCCATGGTTGTACCCCTCCGCCTCCCAGCAATAAAAATAGACTCCGAGTGAATCTCCGTAGTACTCCAATAATATGCGTCATAATTTAATTTGGATCGTGTTAAACACAAGACAACCTTTTGTGGGATGAAGGCTTGTAGTGGATGTGTTCGATCATAGATAATAGAGTAGGGGATTGGCTAGTCTGGGGACCAGACTGATGGCTGTACTATGATAGTACAGCCATCAGTCTGGTCCCCAGACTAGGATTGGCAACTCTAATAATTAACACCCAGTATCACGGGCAATCCGAGTAAAACCACAGGTACCATGCATGTAAGTGCTGGTAGGCCCCTCTGCAACGCAGCAACTGAAGTATATGAAAGATGCAAGGACTACAATTGTTCTGTACTAGTTAATGGACAGCGACAGGCTAACTTCAAACAACACATGCATTTAATTATGGAGTTGAAATGATCTATTTTCTATTTTGTCTACTTGCAGTAACATTCCTGTACTGCATGCTCAATCCAGGCACTGGCCAATGAAAATACCCTAACAGTAATCCACAGTTTGACAATCCCTGGCATATCCACCAATTTTACAGCCACTCCATTGTCTTGACTCTCCTGCATTCCTATCTGCCCCTGTCACTGACCCTTCTCTCTATCACTGCCCCCTCTGCTTCTATCATTATTAGTATTATCCAGTGGCGTAGGAGCTGCGGCGGCAGCAGCGGCCATGGCCGCTGCACTTGTCCATTAAGAACAAAATAATAATAATAGGTTGACATGATACAAGCGCGCATGTATCAATTTAATTACCTGAACAATTGCTGCATGCTAGTTTACATTAAAATCGATCGCGAGACGCTAGCTTAAGCTAGCTTATACCTTCACAAGCAAAACTTCGGTATTAACCGATTATATCCTGTAGACACAAAGAGCTAATAGGCGTCAAATGGGTGTTTACTGTGAGGTGACTACAAACCAAAGAAAAATTATACCAATTTGAAGTTCTTCATGAACATGGCTTCAGTGGGTGTCGTAAGATTATCCCTTCTTGCCACACAAAATTTTTGTGACTACATATGAGATCCTTCTGCAATAAGTAATTATAGCAGAAAATATCAAAGACAAAAAAACAAAACATTACACAAACTGCCTTTAAATGTTTTTCAATCACTTAAGGTCTAAGAGGCCTCGTGAACATGTATAGAACGATGCACCAGTTCAGTCTGTTTAGGTTCATTGTACTTCTCAGCCATGAATGGATGAAAGAATGGGGATGCAGTATAGAGCATTCGGATATTTAGACCTCTCAGGCAAAGCAGTACACATTTTTCACTGATATCCGTTGATCAGTTTTGGAGAACAGGCTGCCCTGCCCTGTTACTGGCATTCTGTTTTGAACAGCCGTAGCACAATATAAGCAGAGGATGCATGCACCAAACGTTATCAATCCATTTGGTTTTAAAGTGCGGATAGCCTGAAGACCAAACCAAGATATTTTTTTCTAGGTCAGTAGAGATCAGTTAACCTTAAATATGGTAATAATGTTCATGTATGGAATGAAGCTATAGCTAGACATATGCTGAAGCCAAGTTAATGTAATTGGTGAAATATATCAAAGCTACATGGTCACGGACCAAAAATACTTTGGTAGCTGTAAACACTATTTGACATGGTGAGATGGATCACGTGGATGCTGGGGGATGGAAAGCATATACTACTGTAGGTTCAAATCGCATTTGGCAAACCGTTTTTTCCTATTCTGAATGACTAGTTCAAACTTCAAACCAAAATACAATTTGAAGAGAGATTTTGATATACTGAATGTCATTATAGCAACCAACTTATTTGCAGTGTATAGGTCCTATAGGAATAGTACCATGCGTGTTGCATGTAGAATGTTGTGACCCAGAAGTACGCTTAGGAAAATCAAAATTTGAGCTGATTTGGTGTCCCCCTGCATGTCAGTGGCAGGACACGTTGAGTGCATGCATGTATGTATATCCACTACCATCTATATGTAGATGCATGTATAGATGCATATGGTAGGCAAGTACCACTGCACATCCATTACTGTGTGGTTCTGGGATTGCAACAGACCCCGCAGCATCTTAGAGCTCACAGGAACTGGCATCCGATTGCTGGCGATATGCATGAGTTGCACGGGGTAGCGCATTCTATACTCCTATAGTCCATACAGGACTTTTGAAATGAGAATTTAGAATGGAGCAATGAATTTAGAAACGAGCAATGAACAGCAAAAGAATTTAGAAATGAGCAATGAACAGCAAAAGAACAGTCATTTTTCTGTACATGTAATTATACTTCACACGTCAAGTTATACCGTCAATATTTTAAAGGTCTCTTAAAATTTGGGGGTGCTTCTTCAGCACCCCCAAGCACTCCGTTGTCTACGGCCTTGCCCCACCTCGGGAGGAGGCGGCGTGGCGGGGGAAGGGGGCGAGTAAGAATACTTTAGCCGTCCTCATTCAGAATTCTGTCAGCATATATGCATGTACACTGCTCCACCTGGTTGCACACCATCAGCCCATGAAGATTCAGCGATGTTATACCGTGGCATTTATTGCGAAGCCTCAGTGTACGTCAACGTATGTCTATGAAAATCGTGTTTAGCGGTTACTACAATGTTATTATATTTCTTTACTCACGCTGTCACGTACCTCACGCCGTGACTTACGGTACGTGTACGCCGGCATGTGCATACCTAATGTATCACTTCAGTAGTATCCTAGAACAGGAATGTATAACCTATACCAGTGGAGTAATTGCAGTTCCCCTATGAAGTATCCATATGGGTTGCTGCATCAGTGCAGTTAACAATAGTACTGATGATGTATAAGTACAGTTTTTTTCAGTACAGTTATGGACCGGGGCTATAATGTACTTGACACTGATATGTGCTATATATTAGGCGCGACATGCATGTACAATGATGCTATATAGACGGTTTCGGCGAATTATTAAAAGGGGGGTGAGCCCACCATATACATGTAATTTAAGGAGACATGTTGCCAACAATTACAATATTCAAAGCTAATTACCGTAACGGTACAACTACGGTACAGCTACGGTACGCCTGGTACAGCTAATAATAATTCGCCGAAATCATCTATACGGGAATAACAAAAACCGCGGCACAGTCAGGAGACAACTGACGTATATAAATTTACAGCCGGAATAATAATGTATTGCATGGACAATACTAACAATAGTCTTGGTTTAAAAAAAAAATAATTAAATTTATTTATTTTTCACACCTCCAAATCATACATACCACCAACTCTCTCATAATTACTTATTAGTTGAAGATTGCGGTCATGCACAATTTTGCGAAACGCTTTATATAGTACCCAGCGTAGATCTTTAAGTCATTTCGACCCTCAGTTATGATCAGTCTCAATCAGTAAAACAGTAGCTATGATGGTTCAAACGCTATTTGTATTATCCGTTCTTTATGTGGTTGTTATATCCGATCAGGTCAACCTCACCGCTACCATTCCGCCTGGCTATGCTCTACAGGACTACCTCTGCAGCGGACCGCTCAAGTCCAATACGACTGTTGTGTTGGACGATGGAGAGCATCGCATATCTTCAGGACAGCTCTGCAAGATTTCCACTGAAGGCAACATTGCGATAACGGGGTCTTCAAACACCACAGTTCGCTGCGAAGGAGAAGGTACAGTGTTTACATTCATGTCGTCAAAGAAATTGACCATGGAAAGAATAACATTCATTAACTGTGGTATACACCTTGTATCAGTCGAAAATATTCTCATCACAAACTGTACCTTTGAAGACAGTGCAAATACAGCAATATTTTCAGAATCAAGCACTAACATCACAATTGCATACAGTCTATTCATTGCCAACGGTGGTGGTGCTGTGTGGTGGACTTTATCAACTGGCGATGTTAGCATTAAAGAGTGCACATTTCAGAGTAACAGTGCTAATGGTGTTGGTGGTGCTGTATTATTGTATGGATCGACAGGTGACGTTAGCATCACAAACTGCGCATTTCATAGCAACAGTGCTGTTGCCGGTGGTGGCGTGTGCTCTTATCAATCTACAGGTGATGTTAGCATCACAAACTGTACATTTCAGAACAACAGTGCTACTGTTGGAGGTGGTGGTGGGGTGCTTTTTTCTGAATCAACAGGCACTGTTAGCATCAAAAACTGCATATTTCAGAATAACAGTGTTACTGGTGGTGATTTACCTGTTTGTGGTGGTAGTGTGGCCTTTAATAAATCAACAAGAGATATTAGCATCACTAACTGCACATTTCAGAATAACAGCATTACTGGTATTTTTGTTGGTGGTGGTGGTTTGTGTTTTGCGATGTCAGTAGGTAATATTAGCATCACAAATAACACATTTCAGAATAACAGTGTTACTGGTGGCAGTTTTGGTGGTGGGGGTGGTGTGTTTTTTGAGATGTCAGCAGGTAATATCAGCATCACAAATAACACATTTCAGAATAACAGTGCTAGTAATGATGGTGATGGTAATGTTGGTGGTGGTGGTGTGTGCTTTCATAAACTAACAGGTGATGCTAGCATCAAAGATTGCACATTTCAGGACAACAGTGCTATTGATGGTGGAAAGGGGGGTGGTGGTGGTGTAGCATTGTTTGTCTCTGCAGGCAATGTATGCATTACAAGTTGCACATTTCAGAACAACAGTGTTACTGGTAGCAGTAGTGCTGGTGGGGGTGGTGTGTCTTTTGTGATGTCAGCCGGTAATATCAGCATCACAAATAACACATTTCAGAATAACAGTGCTAGAAATGATGGTGATGGTGATGTTGGTGGTGGTGGTGTGAGCTTTGAGAAACTAACAGTTGATGCTAGCATCAAAGATTGCACATTTCAGGACAACAGTGCTATTGGTGGTGGAAAGGGTGGTGGTGGTGGTGTAGTATTGTTTGACTCTGCAGGCAATGTTAGCATTACAAGTTGCACATTTCAGAACAACAGCGCTGCTAATGGTCTTGGTGGTGGTGGTGGCGTGTTATTGTATGAATCAACTTGTGATGTTAGAATCACAAAGTGCATATTTCAGCATAACAGTATTACTAAAGGTGGTAATATTGGTGGTGGCGGTGGTATACTTTCAATTATTTCAAGTGGTGATGTTAGCATCACGAGCTGCACATTTCAGAACAACAGGGCTACTACTGACCGTGTTGGTAGTGCTGGTGGTGGTGTGATGTTTTATGTCTCAATGGGTGATGCTAGCATCACAAGCTGCACATTTGAGAACAACAGTGCTCTTTATGGTGGTGCTGTGTACTGGAATGCAGTTCTGGGCGAACTTCACAATGATTATATTAGTATAATGCTTCATGGAACAACAAGTAATATTAATATATTGCTGCAAGGATTAACAGGTGATATTAGCATCACAAACTGCACATTCCAGAGCAACAGTGCTACTATAGGTGGTGGTGGTGTATATTCTTGGGCGGGGTTTGTTCAGAACAATATGGAGTTCAATGCTGGATCAACAGGTTATGTTACGATAACAAACTGCACATTTCAGAACAACAGGGCTACTTTTGGAGGAGCTATTTTCATATCTTCAATCAGTTCAATACTAATTAGTGAGTCAATATTTACCAACAACACAGCAGATACTGGAGCAGCGGCTTATGTCGTTAATATTTATATTCCCTCGGTGGTAATTCTGTCAAGTCTCCTTAGATTGGATAATCAGCCACTGGGCCACCTCACTCTCCAAGATGTGATTTTTAAAGATAACCACTGCTCCTGTAATGACTACAATGAGACAAGAGGAGGGGCCATTTACTTTAATGAAATTAAGGTTGATATCTTTGGAAACTCCATCACAGGAAGTCAGTTCACGTCTAACTCTCCTATGGGAGCCATTCAAGGAACAAATGGTTTTCTTCAACTCCATGGTAACATCACATTCACTAATAACACAGGAGTGAATGGAGGGGCCATAAGTCTGTCTAACAATGTCCCACTGTACTTCTATGAGAAGTGTGATGTAGAATTCTCTAGAAATGTGGCAACTGGATTTGGTGGAGCTATCTATAATAATGGGGGCCAAGATAAGCTCATACAGCCTACTTCAAATTTAAACAAGGGTTCAATACGCTTGATAAGAAACTGTTCCAATTCCAGTGATTGTGTATTTAATACCAACATGTTCTCTATCACCTTCACTGATAACCATGCCCAACAAGGTGGTCATGCTGTATATGCCACACCTCTTTATAACTGTATTAACTTCATTGGGGTCCTAAGTACAGGCATTCTCATCACTAACGCTAGCAACTCTCAAAACCTTACTGGCTATTTCACCACTACTCCATTACCAGAAGATGCCAATGACATCCAAGTACTCTCCTTTCCTGCATATGTTCACCTGTGTGGCTGCAGTGATCCTAACCTGTGCAATATCACAAGTCAGTATCAAGGAAAGGTTACCACATATCCTGGTAGGACTGTGAGACTTAATGTTACCTCAGTAGATGATGGAAACAACCTATCACCCAGTGTGGTTTACACACTAATTGATACCAGCAGCATTACATCACAAAACATAGCACTTGGACCTACACAGAAAGCTCAGTGGATAGGAACAGTATGTGGTACAATAGAGTACCAAATCTATGGGCCAGAAATGGGTTCACTTAAACTGCTTCTGTCTAATTATCCCACTAATGTTCCAACAGTTGTTGAGGTCCAGCTGTTACCATGTGAGCCAGGGTTCACACTGATGTCAAATTCTTCTACTGGTGTGATGGAGTGTGGCTGTTCACTGTTCCTCATATCATATGGAGTGGTCTGTGATACATCAGATGGTACTGTGACTAGAAATAAAACTAACTGGATTGGTGTGTACAACAACACTCTTCCGGCATTGGCTTCAACCTGTCCTTTGGACTACTGCAACAGTGCCATAAGTAAACTTTCACTAACTAGGCCTGGGGACTTGTGCAATGGAGGGCGTACTGGTATTATCTGTGGTCATTGCCATGGTAACCTTCGTGTGATCTTTGGTTCTTCCAAGTGCCAGGTGTGCTCAGATATGTGGCTGATCACACTTGTGATGTTTGCAGTGCTGGGTGTCTTACTGGTGGCAGCACTGTTCTTCCTAAACCTCACTGTAACACAAGGCACACTCTATGGGCTCATCTTCTATGCCAACATTATTCAAGTCAATACTTCAATGTTCTTTAGCCAATCCATACTGAGACCATTGCAGGTGATTGTGTCATTTGTGAACCTTGACCTTGGGCTCCCTCTGTGTTTCTATGATGGAATGGATGATGCTGACAAGGCTGGCCTTCAGTTTGTGTTCCCAGCCTACCTCCTCATCCTCACCATGACAGTCATTGTACTCTGCCACTACTGTCTTCAGAGATCTCCAGCCACCTCCTCTAGGTCCTGTTTTCATAGATTTCCCATCATTATAGGAGAAAGAGCAGTTGGTGTCCTATCTACTCTCATCTACTTGTCATATTCCAAACTGTTGAGAACTGTCATTGCTGTTTTCACATATTCCACAGTCTACCTGCCCAGTGGTGATATGTATGTCTGGTTCTATGATGGAAATGTGGAGTACCTACATGGAAAGCATGTTGTTTTGTTTGTGGCTGCCATGGTGACATGTGCCTTGTTCCTCCTCCCCTACACCTTTGCCCTCACTTTCATTCCAATCATTGAACACTACAGTGAACACAACAGACTATTCAACTATCTCCACAAGAAGGCCAATCAGATCAAACCAATGAATGATGCCCACTATGCCCCCTATAAGGATGAGTGGCGATGGTGGCTGGGAGCAAGGCTTTGGCTTCTGGTTGTGATGTACAGTTTAAATCCAGTGTATAGTTCTGACAATCCAGCTCTGCTTCTGTCTATCCAGGCTACCATGGTGATCTTGTTCACTGTAGTACAGGCAAGAATAGATCCATTTGGACAATCACTTCAAAAGACAGATAAGTTTAGCAGACATATCTATTTCTTCAATCAATTGTACAATTGTCTTGATCTGTTTTACCTCCTCAACTACACTGCACTAGCTCTGTCAATGTCTTACATTCTAGACCAGAGTTCAGACCAAGCACAGATGACTGCAGTATCTGTTGGTGTTTTGGTGGGTCTCTATGTAGTGGTGGTGATGGTGACTGTCTTGTACCATCTCATTGTGGCCATCCTCAAGGCTTGCAAGATGTATGACAGAGCCAGAGAGAAGATAACTGGATTATTTGAGAGGAAATATGAATTAATGGTTCCTATAGAGCTGGATGACCCCACCATTTATACTGTCAGCACCACCACTGTGACAGTCAACTATGGTCTGAGGGAGCCACTGTGTGACAATTAATTACATTGAGTTTAGTTTTCAGACTTTTAGCCATAAGTTCTCATTCCATTCAGCCTAGCTGATAATGTCCACACCCTTAAAACTTTACAATGTACATTTGATTGTGAATATGTGACCATGCAAGTATAAGTAGAGGTGACGATTTGATTATAGCTTTGAATTTGCTATTTTGTAAACTTTATTTCATACATTGTGTGTATTTTGTAGTCTGTGCATGGCATGGAAATTCTGCTGCTTTTTCTGTCATGCACTGATTTTCATTGTTAACCAGCCTCTTGCATTGCATGTGCTTAATACATGACCAGTAATTCATTTGATCAAAGGTTTGAAACCCTAGGCCATTGAACACCAACCTGTCTTGACTGGTCATGAGAGTAATACAACCATTTCACTACATGGTCATGGTTACAGCTAATTGTTGAGAAGTATGTTGGTTTAAAAGGTGCGTCTGCAGAATAGAATAAAAAATACATTTCTAAGACAACACAAACACACACATATACACACATGCACAGCATCGCGTACACAAACACAATGACATGAACAGTAATCAGTTTGGATCATCAGTGATCAGCACATATAGAGTGCTGGTTCCGGAGCGCTCTATGTCCGATTCCGGGTCTCTGTCCTGCAGTATAGTGGAATCCACTTCAGCCCGATCTCTAAGTCCTATAAAAGGCTCCTCCAGTCTTGGGCCATGCCCCCTCCAGCGACCCAAACAGCTCTCTCTAACCTTTGACCCCTTCCACAGGTACACTATCATGTGGAGCCATATAAGGATATACTGGAGGGCGAACACAGATGTCAGTGTGGAGGCGGATGAAGCACTAGGAGTGAGCTGGTCTGTGGCCAGGGAGTATATACCTAGGATGTTGATGACGGCCATGTTGAGTAGGAGGAGGCTGTCCAGATGGTTCAATGACCGCCTCTTGAAACATATAAAGACCAACTCAGAGGCCTTCACAACCATCTCCACATGGATCACAGACTGAGAAATAAAGGTGAAGCTGTGGAATCTTCCCTGGTAATCATTCCCTCCCTGTAGAGAACACAAACAAAGCAGGTTAAAGAATATAGGTATTGAATCCTCTCAATTGGCCAAATCTTACTAGATATTATGATAGGAATGGCAGGAAGTTCCACAGGGAGGCTTCCATGGCTTCCCTCAGCTGATGTGTGGCGTGATATTCTAAAAAAGATATAAAGAGTGTTTCACAATGTAGGCCACTACTTTTAGTGTTAATAACTAGGCCCTAAAATGAGCTAGCTCAATCAATCCCTCCCCCACACTGTAAGCCTTACATCCCATCTCTCTCCACACTGTAAGCCTTGCATCCCATTCCATCCCTCACACACTGTAAACCTCACATCACATCTCTCTCCCACGCTGTAAGCCTCACATCCCTCCCTCCACACTCCTTGGAGGAGCCATTTCTCCACCATACCCTAAGATTGTTAATGCATGTGATGCAACAGCTACCTCCTGTGTGTAGTTTACCTTTGCCTCAGCCGGAAAAAGGATGGTGGAGAAAGGCACCACTTCTTTCTCCCCACTGACCATGGCAGTGACCTTTTGGTCCTCCGTAAACTGCAGCTTGGCAATACCTTCAAAGCACTTCTTGAGATGGGGCTGGACACAGGTGGGGTATTTGGTCTCAGAGAGGATCTCCATTGGAAAGGAAGAATCTACCTAAATGAAGGGCAAGGAGGTCAGGAGGGGGGAGTTGCAGATATGCCTTTCTCTTATAAGTTTCTCCCCTTCCCTCACATAAGCGCCTGGATCCCCTCCTACACAAGCTCCTCCCTTCCCTCCACAAGCTCCTCCTCTTCCTCTCATGCTCCCACTCATGTGTGTCTCACTTATAGTGTTTCCCTTTTTATGCATTCCACTCACCCCACCTCCATTCACCTACTGGGGAAAGAACAGTCTCTTCTCCTCCTCCCTTCCCTCCACAAGCTCCTCCCTTCCCTCCACAAGCTCCTCCCTTCCCTCCAAAAGCTCCTCCTCTTCCCTCCACAAGCTCCTCCTTTTCCCTCCACAAGCTCCTCCCTTCCCTCCACAAGCTCCTCCTCTTCCTCTCATGCTCCCACTCATGTGTGTCTCACTTATAGTGTTTCCCTTTTTATGCATTCCACTCACCCCACCTCCATTCACCTACCGGGGAAAGAACAGTCTCTTCTTCTCCAGGTAGTCATTGAGACCTTTCTGGATAACCTCCAGTAGTTGGTTTGATTCTTTCAGCTTTCCTTGCATGTTATCTTGGGCTGTGACTACAATCACATGGATGTCAGTGATGGACTCATTCATAATCTCCTTCCAATACTTGTCCACTATGCCAAACTTGCAACCCTCCTCAGGTCTTCTGTGGAGAAGATGGGCTCCAAATAGAGAGCCGTGTGATGAGCCATGCATCAAGAATGTCCTGAATTAGGATAAGTTTTTCCTCCCATGCCTTTATCTCCTTCTCAAAGGGCTTGATGAAAGGGGAGCCCCTCATTGTCTGTGTCTTAACAATGGGGTTTTCAAGGAGCACCTGAACATCATCAATCGAAGACAGGATGGACACACCCTGTGAAAAGGAAGGGAGGCTGATCAAACATCCCGCAACCCCAAAGGCTAAATCCTCACTGTGTCCCTGTATGTCCATAGCTTTCTCCAGGGAGTATTCCTTGCTGGCTGCAGCTCCTATCTCCTCCAGCCTGGGGATGCATGCAGAGTGGCAAGGTATGCAGAAAAAAAAACAAGGTTGCAGTAGTCCATCAAGGGTTGTGGTTACAGATATGAGGAAGGATGCGTATATGGTAGTTAGAACCACCTTGGCAAATACAGGTGTAGATGACAGATTTTTGATGGGGCCAAAAGGACCTTTTTAGTGATGGGATGGGCCCAATGCATCCCATCAAAGCCTTCTAATGATAATCCTACCAACAGGCCATCTTTGACACTTGCTTACATGTAGTTGGGCGTCCAACAGATTCTACGATGCATCGGTAATACTAATAGTGGAATTGGGTATATTGCTAATCGTATTCATCACACTTCAACTAATAATGAACAAGGACTCTTCATAGTAATGTCCTAGATTGGTGAGGGAAGTCACATGACATGATGGTCTTAGGTCTGATGAGGAAAATTCACATGACATGGCTGATAAAGGAAGTCACATGACATGATGGGCTGATAAAGGAAGTCACATGACATGCGCTGAGGTCTGGTCATGATAGGTCTTAGCTCGTATTAAGGAAGCCACATAGCAAACTGGACCAGGGCTTATAGACTGTGGACCAGATCTTTATGGACTGGGGATCAGGGCTGTGTGGACTAGGGATGTTGTAACATCACTAAAAATTGTAATACTAATCCCCAAAATGCCTGGCTTATGAGCACGTCTGTACTTGTAGTTCCAAGTACAAATGCAAATCAAAACTGAAAGATGTTCCTGCACATTATAGATGCACACAAAGCAATTAAAGCAATAAGCTGAGGTTATTAATGACAGAAGCCCAAGAGGGCTGTGACCTTGAATGCTTATGTCCTGGTTGTCCAGGCAGAAGGTGTGTGTATGGGTGTGTATGTGTATGTGTATGTGTGTGGGTGTGCAGTGTGCATACAGTTGCCATATCATCTAAGAGATGCTTACGTTACCTCTGAGCACTAGGAAGCCAAATCTTTGCATGTACATGTGAGATTTCTGCAGCACCCAAGCTTGTGAAACAGCCAGGAGTTCTTGTATGGTGTGGTTGCCATCGGAGTGTGCCCAAGGGCTGCTATAATTTCACCCTCACGTTTTACTTGCATGTGGTTGTACATACGTGCACATGTTCCATGGTTGTACCCCTCCGCCTCCCAGCAATAAAAATAGACTCAGAGTGAATCTCTGTAGTACTCCAATAATATGTGTCATAATTTAATACGGATCATGTTAAACACCAGACATCCCTTTGTGGGGTGAAGGCTTGTAGTGGATGTGTTTGATCATAGTAGGGATTGGCAACTCTAATAATTAACACCCAGTATCACGGGAAATCCGAGTAAAACCACAGGTACCATGCATGTAAGTGCTGGTAGGGCAACGCAGCAACTTACTGAAGTATATGAAAGATGCAAGGACTACAATTGTTCTGTACAAGTTAATAGACAGGGACAGGCTGACTTCAAACAACACATGCATTTAATTATGGAGTTGAAATGATCTATTTTCTATTTTGTCTACTTACAGTAACATTCCTGTACTGCATGCTCAATCCAGGCACTTGCCAATGAAAATACCCTAACAGTAATCCACAGTTTGACAATCCCTGGCATATCCACCAATTTTACAGCCACTCCATTGTCTTGACTCTCCTGGATTATTACTATGGACCCTATCTGCCTTCCTATCTGCCTCTGTCACTGCCCCTTCTCTGCCTCCTTTAATTATCTGCCCCTGTCACTGCCCCCCTCTCTCTATCACTGCCCCCTCTGCCTCTATCACTACTATCTATGGTTTGGTTCTTTTCCCCTCACATTATCAAATAAAAACCATTCCCTACCATGCATGCATACGCTGAATATGAAGAGCGATTTTGTGGTGTGCTATGTGACTATTTAAAATCATCTTCCTTCTACTTTGATTTAATTTGCGTATAATATACGCGTATAGTATATACGTGCTCTTTATATAGCACGTATAGTATATACGTGCTCTTTATATAGCACGTATAGTATATACGTGCTCTTATATAGCACGGTGGATAACATGCACGCTCTTTTTTTTACTGTGTTCAAATTTTGTGCCAATGTAACACAATCTGGCCCCCCCCCCCCCCCCCCACACACACACACATCGGGAGGAGGGGGCGTGGCGGGGAAGAGGGCGAGTAAGAAGATCATTCAGAATTCTGTCAGCACAGTACATGTACATGCACACCATCAGCTCATGAAGATTCAGCGATGTTATACCGTGGCGTTTATTGCGAAGCCTCAGTGTCTAAGAAAATCGTGTTTAGCGGTTACTACAAAGTGATTATATTTCTTTACTCACGCTGTCACGTACCTCACGCCGTGACTTACGGTACGTGTACGCCGGCATGTGCATACCTAATGTATCACTTCAGTAGTATCCTAGAACAGGAATGTATAACCTACACCAGTGGATTAATTGCAGTTCCCCTATGAAGTATCCATACGGGTTGCTGCATCAGTGCAATTAACAATAGTACTGATGTCAGTGATGATGTGTAAGTACCTTTTTTTTTTCAGTACAGTCAATAATGTACTTGACACTGATATGTGCTATATATTAGGCCCGACATGCATGTACAGTGATGCTATATAGACGGATTCGGCGAATTATTAAAAGGGGGTGTACATGTTGCCAACAATTACAATATTCAAAGCTAATTCAAGTACGGTACAACTACGGTACGCGCGGTACAGCTAATAATAATTCGCCGAAATCATCTATACGGGAATAACAAAAACCGCGGCACAGTCAGGAGACAACTGACGTATATAATATTACAGCCGGAATAATAATGTATATTGCATGGACAGCTAAATATTTATCTTTAACACCATACATACCACCAAGTAATTACTTATAAGTTGGTCATGAACAATTTTTGCGAAACGCTTTATATAGCACCCAGCGTAGATCTGCCAAGTCATTTCGACCGTCATCATGATCAGTCTCAATCAGTGAAGCAGTAGCTATGATGGTTCAAATGCTATTTGTATTATCCGTTCTTTGTGTGGTTGTTATTATATCCGATCAGGTCAACCTTACCGCTACCATTCCACCTGGCTATGCTCTACAGGACTATATCTGCAGCGGACCGATCATGTCAAATGATACGACTGTTGTGTTGGAAGATGGAGAGTATCGTATATCTTCAGGACCGCTCTGCAACATTTCCAATGAAGGCAACATTGCGATAACGGGGTCTTCAAACACCACAGTTCGCTGCGAAGGAGAAGGTACAATGTTTGCATTCATGTCGTCAAAGAAATTGACCATAGAGAGAATAACATTCATTAACTGTGGTATACACCTTGTATCGATCGAAAATATTCTCATCACAAACTGCACTTTTGAGGACAGTTCAAATACAGCAATATTTTCAGAATCAAGTAATAACACAGTTAGCATCAGAATTGCATACTGTCTATTCATTGCCAACGGTGGTGGTGCTGTGTGGTGGACTTTATCAACTGGCGATGTTAGCATTAAAGAGTGCACATTTCAGAGTAACAGTGCTAATGGTGTTGGTGGTGCTGTATTATTGTATGGATCGACAGGTGACGTTAGCATCACAAACTGCGCATTTCATAGCAACAGTGCTGTTGCCGGTGGTGGCGTGTGCTCCTATCAATCTACAGGTGATGTTAGCATCACAAACTGTACATTTCAGAACAACAGTGCTACTATTGGAGGTGGTGGTGGGGTGCTTTTTTCTGAATCAACAGGCACTGTTAGCATCAAAAACTGCATATTTCAGAATAACAGTGTTACTGGTGGTGATTTACCTATGTGTGGTGGTGGTGTGGCCTTTAATAAATCAACAAGAGATATTAGCATCACTAACTGCACATTTCAGAATAACAGCATTACTGGTATAAGTAGTACTAGTGGTGGTGGTGGTTTGTGTTTTGCGATGTCAGTAGGTAATGTTAGCATCACAAATAACACATTTCAGAATAACAGCATTACTGGTATTAGTGTTGGTGGTGGTGGTTTGTGTTTTCTGATGTCAGTAGGTAATATCAGCATCACAAAAAACACATTTCAGAATAACAGCATTACTGGTAGCAGTATTGTTGGTGGGGGTGGTGTGTCTTTTGATATGTCAGCAGGTAATATCAGCATCACAAATAACACATTTCAGAATAACAGTGCTAGTAATGATGGTGATGGTGATGTTGGTGGTGGTGGTGTGTGCTTTTATAAACTAACAGGTGATGCTAGCATCAAAGATTGCACATTTCAGGACAACAGTGCTATTGGTGGTGGAAAGGGGGGTGGTGGTGGTGTAGTATTGTTTGACTCTGCAGGCAATGTTAGCATTACAAGTTGCACATTTCAGAACAACAGCGCTGCTAATGGTCTTGGTGGTGGGGGTGGTGTGTTATTGTATGAATCAACAAGTGATGTTAGCATCACAAAGTGCATATTTCAGCATAACAGTGTTACTAAAGGTGGTAATATTGGTGGTGGTGGTGGTGTACTTTCAATTATTTCAAGTTGTGATGTTAGCATCACAAACTGCACATTTCAGAACAACAGGGCTACTACTGACCGTGTTGGTAGTGCTGGTGGTGGTGTGATGTTTTATGTCTCAACGGGTGATGCTAGCATCACAAGCTGCACATTTGAGAACAACAGTGCTCTTTATGGTGGTGCTGTGTATTGGAATGCAGTTCTGGGCGAACTTCACAATGATTATATTAGTATAATGCTTCATGGAACAACAAGTAATATTAATATATTGCTGCAAGGATTAACAGGTGATATTAGCATCACAAACTGCACATTCCAGAGCAACAGTGCTGCTATAGGTGGTGGTGGTGTATATACTTGGGCGGGGTTTGTTCAGAACAATATGGAGTTCAATGCTGGATCAACAGGTTATGTTACGATAACAAACTGCACATTTCAGAACAACAGGGCTACTTTTGGAGGAGCTATTTTCATATCTTCAATCAGTTCAATACTAATTAGTGAGTCAATGTTTACCAACAATACAGCAGATACTGGAGCAGCGGCTTATGTCGTTAATATTTATATTCCCTTGATGGTTATTCTGTCAAGTCTCCTTAGATTGGATAATCAGCCACTGGGCCACCTCACTCTCCAAGATGTGATTTTTAAAGATAACCACTGCTCCTGTAATGACTACAATGAGACAAGAGGAGGGGCCATTTACTTTAATGAAATTAAGGTTGATATCTTTGGAAACACCATCACAGGAAGTCAGTTCACGTCTAACTCTCCTATGGGAGCCATTCAAGGAACAAATGGTTTTCTTCAACTCCATGGTAACATCACATTCACTAATAACACAGGAGTGAATGGAGGGGCCATAAGTCTGTCTAACAATGTCCCACTGTACTTCTATGAGAAGTGTGATGTAGAATTCTCTAGAAATGTGGCAACTGGATTTGGTGGAGCTATCTATAATAATGGGGGCCAAGATAAGCTCATACAGCCTACTTCAAATTTAAACAAGGGTTCAATACGCTTGATAAGAAACTGTTCCAATTCCAGTGATTGTGTATTTAATACCAACATGTTCTCTATCACCTTCACTGATAACCATGCCCAACAAGGTGGTCATGCTGTATATGCCACACCTCTTTATAACTGTATTAACTTCATTGGGGTCCTAAGTACAGGCATTCTCATCACTAACGCTAGCAACTCTCAAAACCTTACTGGCTATTTCACCACTACTCCATTACCAGAAGATGCCAATGACATCCAAGTACTCTCCTTTCCTGCATATGTTCACCTGTGTGGCTGCAGTGATCCTAACCTGTGCAATATCACAAGTCAGTATCAAGGAAAGGTTACCACATATCCTGGTAGGACTGTGAGACTTAATGTTACCTCAGTAGATGATGGAAACAACCTATCACCCAGTGTGGTTTACACACTAATTGATACCAGCAGTATTACATCACAAAACATAACACTTGGACCTACACAAAAAGCTCAGTGGATAGGAACAGTATGTGGTACAATAGAGTACCAAATCTATGGACCAGAAATGGCTTCACTTAAACTGCTTCTGTCTAATTATCCCACTAATTTTCCAACAGCTGTTGAGGTCCAGCTGTTACCATGTGAGCCAGGGTTCACACTGATGTCAAATTCTTCTACTGGTGTGATGGAGTGTGGCTGTTCACTGTTCCTCATATCATATGGAGTGGTCTGTGATACATCAGATGGTACTGTGACTAGAAATAAAACTAACTGGATTGGTGTGTACAACAACACTCTTCCGGCATTGGCTTCAACCTGTCCTTTGGACTACTGCAACAGTGCCATAAGTAAACTTTCACTAACTAGGCCTGGGGACTTGTGCAATGGAGGGCGTACTGGTATTATCTGTGGTCATTGCCATGGTAACCTTCATGTGATCTTTGGTTCTTCCAAGTGCCAGGTGTGCTCAGATATGTGGCTGATCACACTTGTGATGTTTGCAGTGCTGGGTGTCTTACTGGTGGCAGCACTGTTCTTCCTAAACCTCACTGTAACACAAGGCACACTCTATGGGCTCATCTTCTATGCCAACATTATTCAAGTCAATACTTCAATGTTCTTTAGCCAATCCATACTGAGACCATTGCAGGTGATTGTGTCATTTGTGAACCTTGACCTTGGGCTCCCTCTGTGTTTCTATGATGGAATGGATGATGCTGACAAGGCTGGCCTTCAGTTTGTGTTCCCAGCCTACCTCCTCATCCTCACCATGACAGTCATTGTACTCTGCCACTACTGTCTTCAGAGATCTCCAGCCACCTCCTCTAGGTCCTGTTTTCATAGATTTCCCATCGTTATAGGAGAAAGAGCAGTTGGTGTCCTATCTACTCTCATCTACTTGTCATATTCCAAACTGTTGAGAACTGTCATTGCTGTTCTTACATATTCCACAGTCTACTTGCCCAGTGGTGATATGTATGTCTGGTTCTATGATGGCAATGTGGAGTACTTTCATGGCAAACATGCTGTTCTGTTTGTGGCTGCCATGGTGACATGTACCTTGTTCCTCCTCCCCTACACCTTTGCCCTCACTTTCATTCCAATCATTGAGCGGTACAGTGAACACAACAGGCTGTTCAACTATCTCCACAAGAAGGCCAATCAGATCAAACCAATGAATGATGCCCACTATGCCCCCTATAAGGATGAGTGGCGATGGTGGCTGGGAGCAAGGCTTTGGCTTCTGGTTGTGATGTACAGTTTAAATCCAGTGTATAGTTCTGACAATCCAGCTCTGCTTCTGTCTATCCAGGCTACCATGGTGATCTTGTTCACTGTAGTACAGGCAAGAATAGATCCATTTGGACAATCACTTCAAAAGACAGATAAGTTTAGCAGACATATCTATTTCTTCAATCAATTGTACAATTGTCTTGATCTGTTTTACCTCCTCAACTACACTGCACTAGCTCTGTCAATGTCTTACATTCTAGACCAGAGTTCAGACCAAGCACAGATGACTGCAGTATCTGTTGGTGTTTTGGTGGGTCTCTATGTAGTGGTGGTGATGGTGACTGTCTTGTACCATCTCATTGTGGCCATCCTCAAGGCTTGCAAGATGTATGACAGAGCCAGAGAGAAGATAACTGGATTATTTGAGAGGAAATATGAATTAATGGTTCCTATAGAGCTGGATGACCCCACCATTTATACTGTCAGCACCACCACTGTGACAGTCAACTATGGTCTGAGGGAGCCACTGTGTGACAATTAATTACATTGAGTTTAGTTTTCAGACTTTTAGCCATAAGTTCTCATTCCATTCAGCCTAGCTGATAATGTCCACACCCTTAAAACTTTACAATGTACATTTGATTGTGAATATGTGACCATGCAAGTATAAGTAGAGGTGACGATTTGATTATAGCTTTGAATTTGCTATTTTGTAAACTTTATTTCATACATTGTGTGTATTTTGTAGTCTGTGCATGGCATGGAAATTCTGCTGCTTTTTCTGTCATGCACTGATTTTCATTGTTAACCAGCCTCTTGCATTGCATGTGCTTAATACATGACCAGTAATTCATTTGATCAAAGGTTTGAAACCCTAGGCCATTGAACACCAACCTGTCTTGACTGGTCATGAGAGTAATACAACCATTTCACTACATGGTCATGGTTACAGCTAATTGTTGAGAAGTATGTTGGTTTAAAAGGTGCGTCTGCAGAATAGAATAAAAAATACATTTCTAAGACAACACAAACACACACATATACACACATGCACAGCATCGCGTACACAAACACAATGACATGAACAGTAATCAGTTTGGATCATCAGTGATCAGCACATATAGAGTGCTGTTTCCGGAGCGCTCTATGTCCGATTCCGGGTCTCTGTCCTGCAGTATAGTGGAATCCACTTCAGCCCGATCTCTAAGTCCTATAAAAGGCTCCTCCAGTCTTGGGCCATGCCCCCTCCAGCGACCCAAACAGCTCTCTCTAACCTTTGACCCCTTCCACAGGTACACTATCATGTGGAGCCATATAAGGATATACTGGAGGGCGAACACAGATGTCAGTGTGGAGGCGGATGAAGCACTAGGAGTGAGCTGGTCTGTGGCCAGGGAGTATATACCTAGGATGTTGATGACGGCCATGTTGAGTAGGAGGAGGCTGTCCAGATGGTTCAATGACCGCCTCTTGAAACATATAAAGACCAACTCAGAGGCCTTCACAACCATCTCCACATGGATCACAGACTGAGAAATAAAGGTGAAGCTGTGGAATCTTCCCTGGTAATCATTCCCTCCCTGTAGAGAACACAAACAAAGCAGGTTAAAGAATATAGGTATTGAATCCTCTCAATTGGCCAAATCTTACTAGATATTATGATAGGAATGGCAGGAAGTTCCACAGGGAGGCTTCCATGGCTTCCCTCAGCTGATGTGTGGCGTGATATTCTAAAAAAGATATAAAGGGTGTTTCACAATGTAGGCCACTACTTTTAGTGTTAATAACTAGGCCCTAAAATGAGCTAGCTCAATCAATCCCTCCCCCACACTGTAAGCCTTACATCCCATCTCTCTCCACACTGTAAGCCTTACATCCCATCTCTCTCCACACTGTAAGCCTTGCATCCCATTCCATCCCTCACACACTGTAAACCTCACATCACATCTCTCTCCCACGCTGTAAGCCTCACATCCCTCCCTCCACACTCCTTGGAGGAGCCATTTCTCCACCATACCCTAAGATTGTTAATGCATGTGATGCAACAGCTACCTCCTGTGTGTAGTTTACCTTTGCCTCAGCCGGAAAAAGGATGGTGGAGAAAGGCACCACTTCTTTCTCCCCACTGACCATGGCAGTGACCTTTTGGTCCTCCGTAAACTGCAGCTTGGCAATACCTTCAAAGCACTTCTTGAGATGGGGCTGGACACAGGTGGGGTATTTGGTCTCAGAGAGGATCTCCATTGGAAAGGAAGAATCTACCTAAATGAAGGGCAAGGAGGTCAGGAGGGGGGAGTTGCAGATATGCCTTTCTCTTATAAGTTTCTCCCCTTCCCTCACATAAGCGCCTGGATCCCCTCCTACACAAGCTCCTCCCTTCCCTCCACAAGCTCCTCCTCTTCCTCTCATGCTCCCACTCATGTGTGTCTCACTTATAGTGCTTCCCTTTTTATGCATTCCACTCACCCCACCTCCATTCACCTACTGGGGAAAGAACAGTCTCTTCTCCTCCTCCCTTCCCTCCACAAGCTCCTCCCTTCCCTCCACAAGCTCCTCCCTTCCCTCCAAAAGCTCCTCCTCTTCCCTCCACAAGCTCCTCCTTTTCCCTCCACAAGCTCCTCCCTTCCCTCCACAAGCTCCTCCTCTTCCTCTCATGCTCCCACTCATGTGTGTCTCACTTATAGTGTTTCCCTTTTTATGCATTCCACTCACCCCACCTCCATTCACCTACCGGGGAAAGAACAGTCTCTTCTTCTCCAGGTAGTCATTGAGACCTTTCTGGATAACCTCCAGTAGTTGGTTTGATTCTTTCAGCTTTCCTTGCATGTTATCTTGGGCTGTGACTACAATCACATGGATGTCAGTGATGGACTCATTCATAATCTCCTTCCAATACTTGTCCACTATGCCAAACTTGCAACCCTCCTCAGGTCTTCTGTGGAGAAGATGGGCTCCAAATAGAGAGCCGTGTGATGAGCCATGCATCAAGAATGTCCTGAATTAGGATAAGTTTCTCCTCCCATGCCTTTATCTCCTTCTCAAAGGGCTTGATGAAAGGGGAGCCCCTCATTGTCTGTGTCTTAACAATGGGGTTTTCAAGGAGCACCTGAACATCATCAATCGAAGACAGGATGGACACACCCTGTGAAAAGGAAGGGAGGCTGATCAAACATCCCGCAACCCCAAAGGCTAAATCCTCACTGTGTCCCTGTATGTCCATAGCTTTCTCCAGGGAGTATTCCTTGCTGGCTGCAGCTCCTATCTCCTCCAGCCTGGGGATGCATGCAGAGTGGCAAGGTATGCAGAAAAAAAAACAAGGTTGCAGTAGGAGACGTATCCATCAAGGGTTGTGGTTACAGATATGAGGAAGGATGCGTATATGGTAGTTAGAACCACCTTGGCAAATACAGGTGTAGATGACAGATTTTTGATGGGGCCAAAAGGACCTTTTTAGTGATGGGATGGGCCCAACGCATCCCATCAAAGCCTTCTAATGATAATCCTACCAACAGGCCATCTTTGACACTTGCTTATATGTAGTTGGGCGTCCAACAGATTCTACGATGCATCGGTAATACTAATAGTGGAATTGGGTATTTTGCTAATCGTATTCATCACACTTCAACTAATAATGAACAAGGACTCTTCATAGTAATGTCCTAGATTGGTGAGGGAAGTCACATGACATGATGGTCTTAGGTCTGATGAGGAAAAGTCACATGACATGATGGGCTGTCTCATGCAGGCTGATAAAGGAAGTCACATGACATGATGGGCTGATAAAGGAAGTCACATGACATGCGCTGAGGTCTGGTCATGATAGGTCTTAGCTCGTATTAAGGAAGCCACATAGCAAACTGGACCAGGGCTTATGGACTGTGGACCAGATCTTTATGGACTGGGGATCAGGGCTGTGTGGACTAGGGATGTTGTAACATCACTAAAAATTGTAATACTAATCCCCAAAATGCCTGGCTTATGAGCACGTCTGTACTTGTAGTTCCAAGTACAAATGCAAATCAAAACTGAAAGATGTTCCTGCACATTATAGATGCACACAAAGCAATTAAAGCAATAAGCTGAGGTTATTAATGACAGAAGCCCAAGAGGGCTGTGACCTTGAATGCTTATGTCCTGGTTGTCCAGGCAGAAGGTGTGTGTATGGGTGTGTATGTGTATGTGTATGTGTGTGGGTGTGCAGTGTGCATACAGTTGCCATATCATCTAAGAGATGCTTACGTTACCTCTGAGCACTAGGAAGCCAAATCTTTGCATGTACATGTGAGATTTCTGCAGCACCCAAGCTTGTGAAACAGCCAGGAGTTCTTGTATGGTGTGGTTGCCATCGGAGTGTGCCCAAGGGCTGCTATAATTTCACCCTCACGTTTTACTTGCATGTGGTTGTACATACGTGCACATGTTCCATGGTTGTACCCCTCCGCCTCCCAGCAATAAAAATAGACTCAGAGTGAATCTCTGTAGTACTCCAATGATATGTGTCATAATTTAATACGGATCGTGTTAAACACCAGACATCCCTTTGTGGGGTGAAGGCTTGTAGTGGATGTGTTTGATCATAGTAGGGATTGGCAACTCTAATAATTAACACCCAGTATCACGGGAAATCCGAGTAAAACCACAGGTACCATGCATGTAAGTGCTGGTAGGGCAACGCAGCAACTTACTGAAGTATATGAAAGATGCAAGGACTACAATTGTTCTGTACAAGTTAATAGACAGGGACAGGCTGACTTCAAACAACACATGCATTTAATTATGGAGTTGAAATGATCTATTTTCTATTTTCTCTACTTACAGTAACATTCCTGTACTGCATGCTCAATCCAGGCACTTGCCAATGAAAATACCCTAACAGTAATCCACAGTTTGACAATCCCTGGCATATCCACCAATTTTACGGCCACTCCATTGTCTTGACTCTCCTGGATTATTACTATGGACCCTATCTGCCTTCCTATCTGCCTCTGTCACTGCCCCTTCTCTGCCTCCTTTAATTATCTGCCCCTGTCACTGCCCCCCTCTCTCTATCACTGCCCCCTCTGCCTCTATCACTACTATCTATGGTTTGGTTCTTTTCCCCTCACATTATCAAATAAAAACCATTCCCTACCATGCATGCATACGCTGAATATGAAGAGCGATTTTGTGGTGTGCTATGTGACTATTTAAAATCATCTTCCTTCTACTTTGATTTAATTTGCGTATAATATACGCGTATAGTATATACGTGCTCTTTATATAGCACGGTGGATAACATGCACGCTCTTTTTTTTACTGTGTTCAAATTTTGTGCCAATGTAACACAATCTGGCCCCCCCCCCCCCCCCCACACACACACACATCGGGAGGAGGGGGCGTGGCGGGGAAGAGGGCGAGTAAGAAGATCATTCAGAATTCTGTCAGCACAGTACATGTACATGCACACCATCAGCTCATGAAGATTCAGCGATGTTATACCGTGGCGTTTATTGCGAAGCCTCAGTGTCTAAGAAAATCGTGTTTAGCGGTTACTACAAAGTGATTATATTTCTTTACTCACGCTGTCACGTACCTCACGCCGTGACTTACGGTACGTGTACGCCGGCATGTGCATACCTAATGTATCACTTCAGTAGTATCCTAGAACAGGAATGTATAACCTACACCAGTGGATTAATTGCAGTTCCCCTATGAAGTATCCATACGGGTTGCTGTATCAGTGCAATTAACAATAGTACTGATGTCAGTGATGATGTGTAAGTACCTTTTTTTTTTCAGTACAGTCAATAATGTACTTGACACTGATATGTGCTATATATTAGGCCCGACATGCATGTACAGTGATGCTATATAGACGGATTCGGCGAATTATTAAAAGGGGGTGTACATGTTGCCAACAATTACAATATTCAAAGCTAATTCAAGTACGGTACAACTACGGTACGCGCGGTACAGCTAATAATAATTCGCCGAAATCATCTATACGGGAATAACAAAAACCGCGGCACAGTCAGGAGACAACTGACGTATATAATATTACAGCCGGAATAATAATGTATATTGCATGGACAGCTAAATATTTATCTTTAACACCATACATACCACCAAGTAATTACTTATAAGTTGGTCATGAACAATTTTTGCGAAACGCTTTATATAGCACCCAGCGTAGATCTGCCAAGTCATTTCGACCGTCATCATGATCAGTCTCAATCAGTGAAGCAGTAGCTATGATGGTTCAAATGCTATTTGTATTATCCGTTCTTTGTGTGGTTGTTATTATATCCGATCAGGTCAACCTTACCGCTACCATTCCACCTGGCTATGCTCTACAGGACTATATCTGCAGCGGACCGATCATGTCAAATGATACGACTGTTGTGTTGGAAGATGGAGAGTATCGTATATCTTCAGGACCGCTCTGCAACATTTCCAATGAAGGCAACATTGCGATAACGGGGTCTTCAAACACCACAGTTCGCTGCGAAGGAGAAGGTACAGTGTTTGCATTCATATCGTCAAAGAAATTGACCATGGAAAGAATAACATTCATTAACTGTGGAATACACCTTGTATCAATCGAAAATATTCTCATCACAAACTGCATCTTTGAGGACAGTTCAAATACAGCAATATTTTCAGAATCAAGTAATAACACAGTTAGCATCAGAATTGCATACTGTCTATTCATTGCCAACGGTGGTGGTGCTGTGTGGTTGACTTTATCAACTGGTGATGTTAGCATTAAAGAGTGCACATTTCAGAATAACAGTGCTTCTAACGGTGTTGGGGGTGCTGTATTATTGTATGGATCGACAGGTGATGTTAGCATTACAAACTGTACATTTCAAAACAACAGTGCTACTTTATGTGGTGGTGGTGTGTGCTTGTATCAATCAACAGGTGATGTTAGCATCACAAACTGTACATTTCAGAACAACAGTGTTACTTATGGAGGTGGTGGTGGTGGTGTGATGTTTTATGAATCAAGAGGCAATGTTAGCATCACACACTGCACATTTCAGAACAACAGTGCTACTACTAGTATTGGTAATGTTGTTGGTGGGGGTGTTTGTTTTTTGATATCAGCAAGTAATATTAGAATCACAAATAGCATATTTCAGAATAACATTGCTACTAATAATGGTGGTGGTGATGTTTGTGGTGGTGGTGTGTGCTTTTATGAATCAACAGGAGATGTTTATATCACAAATTGCACATTTCAGAATAACAGTGCTACTGGTATTGGTGTTGTTGGTGGGGGTGGTGTGTGTTTTGTGATATCAGCAGGCAATATTAGCATCACAAATACAACATTTCAGAATAACAGTGCTACTAATGGCGGTGGTGGTGATGTTGGTGGTGGGGGTGTGTCCCTTTATGAATCAATGGGCAATGTTTGCATCAAAGACTGCACATTTCAGAATAACAGTGCTACTGGTGGTGGAAAAGGTGGTGGTGGTGCTGTAACATTAGGACCTGGATCAACAGGTGATGCTATCATCTCAAACTGCACATTCCAGAACAACAGTGCTACCAATGATATTGGTGGCGGCGGTGGTGTATTATTGTATGAATCAACAAGTGATGTTAGCATCACAAAGTGCATATTTCAGCATAACAGTGTTAGTAAAGGTGGACATATTGGTGGTGGCGGTGGTTTACTTTCATTTGTGTCAAGTGGTAACGTTAGCATCACAAACTGCACATTTCATAACAACAGTGGTACTACTGATACTGCTGGTAGTGGTGGTGGTGCCGCGATGTTTTATGCCTCAACAGGTGATGTCAGCATCACAAGCTGCATATTTGAGAACAACAGTGCTCAGTATGGTGGTGGTGTGTATTGGGTTGGAGTACTGGGCGAACTTCAGAACGATTATATTAGTATAGTGCTGCAAGGATCAACAGGCAATGTCAGCATCACAAACTGCACATTTCAGAACAACAGTGCTACTGTAGGTGGTGGTGCAGTGTATTCTTGGGTTGGATTTGTTCAGAAGAATAATACTGAAATGGAGTTGAATGGATCAATTGGTTATGTTAGCATTATGGACTGTACATTTCAGAACAACAGTGCTACTTTTGGAGGAGCTATTTTCATGGTTTCAATCAGTTCAATATCAATTAGCAGGTCAACATTTACTAACAACACAGCAGATGCAGGAGCAAAAGTCTATGTTATGAATAGTTATATTCCAATGATGGTTGTTGTTTCTAGTTTCCTTACCTCAGATACTGAGCCATTGGGCAACCTTACTCTCCAGGATGTGATTGTTGAAGGTAACCACTGTTCTTGTAACGAATACAATGACATGAGGGGAGGGGCCATTTACTTTAATGGAATGAAGGTAGACATATTTGGAAACACCATCACAGGAAGTCAGTTCTCATATAACTCTCCTTTGGGAGCCATTCAAGGAACAAATGGTTTTCTTCAGCTCCATGGTAACATCACATTCACAAATAATACAGGAGTGAATGGAGGGGCCATAAGTCTGTCTAACAATGTCCCACTGTACTTCTATGAGAAGTGTGATGTAGAATTCTCTAGAAATGTGGCAACTGGATTTGGTGGTGCTATCTCCAATAATGGGGGCCAAGATAAGCTCATACAGCCTACTTCAAATTTAAACAAGGGTTCAATACGCTTGATTAAAGACTGTTCCAGCTCCAATGATTGTGTATTTAATACCAAAATGTTCTCTATCACCTTCACTGATAACCATGCCCAACAAGGTGGTCATGCTGTATATGCCACACCCATTTATAAATGCATTAACTTCGTTGGGGTCCTAAGTATTGGCATTCTCATCACTAACGCTAGCAACTCTCAAAACCTTACTGGCTATTTCACCACTACTCCATTACCAGAAGATGCCAATGACATCCAAGTACTCTCCTTTCCAGCATATGTGCACCTGTGTGGCTGCAGTGATCCTAACCTGTGCAATATCACAAGTCAGTATCATGGAAAGGTTACCACATATCCTGGTAGGACTGTGAGCCTTAATGTTACCTCAGTAGATGACGGAAACAACCTATCACCCAGTGTGGTTTACACACTAATTGATACCAGCAGTATTACATCACAAAACATAACACTTGGACCTACACAGAAAGCTCAGTGGATAGGAACAGTATGTGGTACAATAGAGTACCAAATCTATGGACCAGAAATGGGTTCACTTAAACTGCTTCTGTCTAATTATCCCACTAATTTTCCAACAGTTGTTGAGGTCCAGCTGTTACCATGTGAACCAGGGTTCACACTGATGTCCAGCTCTTCTACTGGTGTGATGGAGTGTGGCTGTTCACTGTTCCTCATATCACATGGAGTGGTCTGTGATACATCAGATGGTACTGTGACTAGAAATAAAACTAACTGGATTGGTGTGTACAATAACACTCTGCCAGCACTGGCTTCAACCTGTCCTTTGGACTACTGCAACAGTGCCATAAGTAAGCTTTCACTAACTAGGCCTGGGGACTTGTGCAATGGAGGGCGTACTGGTATTATCTGTGGTCATTGCCATGGTAACCTTAGTGTGATCTTTGGTTCTTCCAAGTGCCAGGTGTGCTCAGATATGTGGCTGATCACACTTGTGATGTTTGCAGTGCTGGGTGTCTTACTGGTGGCCGCACTGTTCTTCCTCAACCTCACTGTAACACAAGGCACACTCTATGGGCTCATCTTCTATGCCAACATTATTCAAGTCAATACTTCAATATTCTTCAGCCAATCCAATTCCATTTTGAGACCATTGCAGGTGATTGTGTCATTAGTGAAACTTGACCTTGGGCTCCCTGTGTGTTTCTATGATGGTATGGATGATGCTGACAAGGCTGGCCTTCAGTTTGTGTTCCCAGTCTACCTCCTCATCCTCACCATGACAGTCATTGTGCTCTGCCACTACTGTCTTCAGAGATCTCCAGCCACCTCCTCTAGGTCCTGTTTTCATAGATTTCCCATCGTTATAGGAGAAAGAGCAGTTGGTGTCCTATCTACTCTCATCTACTTGTCATATTCCAAACTGTTGAGAACTGTCATTGCTGTTCTTACATACTCCACAGTCTACTTGCCCAGTGGTGATATGTATGTCTGGTTCTATGATGGCAATGTGGAGTACTTTCATGGCAAACATGCTGTTCTGTTTGTGGCTGCCATGGTGACATGTACCCTGTTCCTCCTCCCCTACACCTTTGCCCTCACTTTCATTCCAATCATTGAACGCTACAGTGAACACAACAGACTGTTCAACTATCTCCACAAGAAGGCCAATCAGATCAAACCAATGAATGATGCCCACTACGCCCCCTATAAGGGGGAGTGGCGATGGTGGCTGGGAGCAAGGCTTTGGCTTCTGGTTGTGATGTACAGTTTAAATCCTGTGTATAGTTCTGACAATCCATCTCTGCTTCTGTCTATCCAGGCTACCATAGTGATCTTGTTCACTGTAGTACAAGCTGGAATAAAGCCATTTGGACAATCACTTCAAAAGACAGATAACAACAGATGTACCAACTTCTTCAATCAATTGTACAATTGTCTTGATCTGTTTTACCTCCTCAACTACACTGCACTAGCTCTGTCAATGTCTTACATTCTAGACCAGAGTTCAGACCAAGCACAGATGACTGCAGTATCTGTTGGTGTTTTGGTGGGTCTCTGTGTAGTGGTGGTGATGGTGACTGTCTTGTACCATCTCATTGTGGTCATCCTCAAGGCTTGCAAGATGTACGACAGAGCCAGAGAGAAGATAACTGGATTATTTGAGAGGAAATATGAGTTAATGGTTCCTATAGAACTGGATGACCCCACCACCAATACTGCCAGCACCACCACTGTGACAGTCAGCTATGGTCTGAGGGAGCCACTGTGTGACAATTAATTCCATTGAGTTTAGTTTTCATACCTTTAGCCAAGTTCTCATTATTTACGTTCCATTCAGCCTAGCTGATAATGTCCACACCCTTAAAACTTTGCAATGTACATTTGATTGTGAATACGTGACCATGCAAGTGTAAGTAGAGGTGACAATTTGATTATAGCTTTGAATTTGCTATTTTGTAAACTTTATTTCATACATTGTGTGTATTTTGTAGTCGGTGCATGGCATGAAAATTCTGCTGCTTTTTCTGTCATGCACTGATTTTCATTGTTAACCAGGCATGTGTTTAATACATGACCAGTAATTCATTTGATCAAAGGTTGAAACCCTAGACCCTTGAACACCAACCTACAGTCTTGACTGGTCATGAGACTAATACAATTATTTCACTACATGGTCATGGTTACAGCTAATTATTGAGAAGTATGTTTGTTTAAAAAGTGCGTCTGCAGAATAGAATAAATAATACATTTCTATGACAACACACACACACACATATACACACATGCACAGCATGCGTGTACACAAACACAATGATATGAACAGTAATCAGTTTGGATCATCAGTGATCAGCACATATAGAGTGCTGGTTCCGGAGCGCTCTATGTCCGATTCCGTGTCTCTGTCCTGCAGTATAGTGGAATCCACTCCAGCCCGATCTCTGAGTCCTATAACAGGCTCCTCCAGTCTTGGGCCACGCCCCCTCCACCGACCCAAACAGCTCTCTCCAACCTTTGACCCCTTCCACAGGTACACTATCATGTACACAATGGGGAGCCATATAAGGATATACTGGAGGGCGAACACGGATGTCAGTGTGGAGGCAGATGAAGCACAAGGAGTGAGCTGGTCTGTGGCCAGGGAGTATATACCTAGGATGTTGATGACGGCCATGTTGAGTAGGAGGAGGCTGTCCAGATGGTTCAATGACCGCCTCTTGGAACATGTATAGACCAACTCAGAGGCCTTCACAACCATCTCCACATGGATCACAGACTGAGAAATAAAGGCGAAGTCGTGGAATCTTCCCTGGTAATCATTCCCTCCCTGTAGAGAACACAAACAAAGCAGGTTAAAGAATATAGGTATTGAATCCTCTCAATTGGCCAAATCTTACTTGATATTGTGATAGAAATGACAGGAAGTTCCCCAGGGAAGCTTCCATGGCTTCCCTCAGCTGATGTTGGTGTGATATTCTAATAAAGATATAAAGGGTGTTTCACAATGTAGGCCACTACTTTTAGTGTTAATAACTAGGCCCTAAAATGAGCTAGCTCAATCATTCCCTCCCCCACACTGTAAACCTTACATCCCATCTCTCTCCACACTGTAAGCCTTACATCCCATTCCATCCCTCACACACTGTAAACCTCACATCACATCTCTCTCCCACACTGTAAACCTCACATCACATCTCTCTCCCACGCTGTAAGCCTCACATCTCTCCCCCCACACTCCTTGGAGGAGCCATTTCTCCACCATACCCTAAGATTGTTAATGCATGTGATGCAACAGCTACCTCCTGTGTGTGGTCTACCTTTGCCTCAGCGGGAACAATGATGGTGGAGAAAGGCACCACTTCTTTCTCTCCACTGACCATGACAGTGACCTTTTGGTCCTCCATAAACTGCAGCTTGGCAATACTCATAAAGCACTTCTTGAGATGGGGCTGGACACGGGTGTGGTATTTGGTCTCAGAGAGGATATCCATTGGAAAGGAAGAATCTACCTAAATGAAGGGCAAGGAGGTCAGGAGGGGGGAGTTGCAGATATGCTTTACTTTTATAAGTTTCTTCCCTTCCCTCACACAAGTGCCTGGATCCCCTCTTACACAAGCTCCTCCCTTCCCTCCACAAGCTCCTCCCTTCCCTCCACAAGCTCCTCCCTTCCCTCCACAAGCTCCTCCCTTCCATCCACAAGCTCATCCCCTTCCCTCCACAAGCTCCTCCCTTCCCTCCACAAGCTCCTTCCTTCCCTCCACAAGCTCCTCCCTTCCCTCCACAAGCTCCTCCCTTCCCTCTACAAGCTCCTCCCTTCCATCCACAAGCTCCTCCCTTCCCTCCACAACTCCTCACTTCCATCCACAAGCTCCTCCCTTCCATCCACAAGCTCATCCCCTTCCCTCCACAAGTTCCTCCTCTTCCCTCCACAAGCTCCTCCCTTCCATCCACAAGCTCCTCCCTTCCATCCACAAGCTCCTCCCTTCCCTCTACAAGCTCCTCCCTTCCATCCACAAGCTCCTCCCTTCCCTTCACAAGCTCCTCCTCTTTCCTCCACAAGCTCCTCCTCTTCCTCTCATGCTCCCACTCATGTGTGTCTCTCCTATAGTGTTTCCCTTTTCATTCACCTATTGGGGAAAGAACAGTCTCTTCTTCTCCAGGTAGTCATTGAGACCTTTCTGGATCTCCTCCAGTAGTTGGTTTGATTAATTCTTTCAGCTTTCCCAGCATGTTATCTTGAGCTGTGACTACAATCACATGAGTGTCCTTGATGGACTCATTCATAATCTCCTTCCAGTACTTGTCCACTATGCCAAACTTGCGACCCTCCTCAGGTCTTCTGTGGAGAAGATGGGCTCTAAATAGAGAGCCATGTGACCTAGCACTTGAGCCATGCATCACGAATGTCTTGAATTAGGATATCGATAAGTTTCTCCTCGGCTCCCATGCCTTTATCTCCTTCTCAAAGGGCTTGATGAAAGGGGAGCCCCTCATTGTCTGTGTCTTAACAATGTGGTCATCAAGGTGCACCTGAACATCATCAAACGAAAGACAGGATGGATACACCCTGTGAAAAGGAAGGGAGGCTGATCAAACATCCCGCAACCCCAAAGGCTAAATCCTCACTGTGTCCCTGTATGTCATTCCACTCAGTGGTCATCTTATCCATAGCCTTCTCCAGGGAGTATTCCTGCAGCTCCTATCTCCTCCAGCCTGGGGATGCATGCAGAGTGGCAAGGTGTGCAGAAAAAAACAAGGTTGTGGTAGGAGACATATCCATCAAGGGTTGTGGTTACAGGTATGAGGAAGGATGCATATATGGTAGTTAGAACCACCTTGGCAAATACAGGTGTAGATGACAGACTTTTGATGGGGCCAAAAGACCTTTTTAGTGATGGGATGGGCCCAATGCATCCCATCAAAGCCTTCTAATGATAATTCTACCAACAGGCCATCTTTGACACTTGCTTACATGTAGTTGGGCGTCCAACTGATTCTATGATGCATCGGTAATACTAATAGTGGAATCGGGTATTTTGCTAATCGTATTCATCACACTTCAACTAATAATGGATTGGTGAGGGAAGTCACACAAGACATGATGGTCTTAGGTCTGATGAGGAAATGTCACATGACATGATGGGCTGTCTCATGCAGGCTGATAAAGGAAGTCACATGACATGATGGGCTGTCTCATGCAGGCTGATAAAGGAAGTCACATGACATGATGGGCTGATAAAGGAAGTCACATGACATGATGCGCTGAGGTCTGGTCATGATAGATCTTAGCTCTCATACCAAACTGGACCAGGGCTTATGGACTGCGGACCAGGCCTTTATGGACTGGGGACCAGGGCTTATGGCATTGTAAGCATTCACTGCAGCAAGAAGGTGACCCTTTGAAGTTGCATAGCAAACATCTGAAGTCACTGACATGGTTAGAGATGAGATGTATGCAGCAGGAGCGTGGCAATGAAGTGAATGCAGACCAAGGTCACCATGGCTCAGGTTAAGCACAGACCAAGGCCACCATGGCTCAGGTTAAGCACAGACCAAGGCCACCATGGCTCAGGTTAAGTACAGACCAAGGCCACCATGGCTCAGGTTAAGTGCAGACCAAGGCCACCATGGCTCAGGTTAAGCACAGACCAAGGCCACCATGGCTCAGGTTAAGCACAGACCAAGGCCACCATGGCTCAGGTTAAGCACAGACCAAGGCCACCATGGCTCAGGTTAAGCACAGACCAAGGCCACCATGGCTCAGGTTAAGCATAGACCAAGGCCACCATGGCTCAGGTTAAGCACAGACCAAGGCCACCATGGCTCAGGTTAAGTGCAGACCAAGGCCACCATGGCTCAGGTTAAACACAGACCAAGGCCACCATGGCTCAGGTTATGCACAGACCAAGGCCACCATGGCTCAGGTTAAGCACAGACCAAGGCCACCATGGCTCAGTTTAAGTGCAGACCAAGGCCACCATGGCTCAGGTTAAGCACAGACCAAGGCCACCATGGTTCAGGTTAAGCACAGACCAAGGCCACCATGGCTCAGGTTAAGTGCAGACCAAGGTCACCATGGCTCAGATTAAGTGCAGACCAAGGCCACCATGGCTCAGGTTAGCTGCTGGAAGTGTTAGTTCAATTGCTGCAGACAATTCAAAGCAATGAAGAACATCATTGTCGAATCGACTAAACACTGCCTCTGACATTGGTGAAGGAGGTGTTGACCGTGCTGGGTGGGCCAGCTTACAGAAACTAGCACATGACTTGAGGATGGTGACAGCAACTTGAGGGTTGCACAGTTGGGGTAGAAGTGACAATAGATGAAAAGCATCTTTTTGTTTGGACTCAATGTATTGAGCACAATACTCAGCACTCTGAATGGGGGCACCTAGCAGTTCAAAGTGAGGACAGGCTGAGCATGGAATGTCAGAAGGGAACATGGAGAGTTCTTGGACACTGAACAATTGACGTTTAGATAAATTGATGTGAAGACCAGATGTGTCACTGTTGAATTGCAAGATATCTAGAGCTCCGGATAGTGCATCTCTTGGTCCTGCCAGAGCCCCATTTTCCAGATACCAGCAATTAAGCAGTATTTCTTTGCACTGGGGGTCTGCAGAGACTTTGAGAATGATGCAGGGCAGAACAAGTGCAAAAAGAAGAGGGCCCAAAGGGTCCCCTTGTTGGACTCCTGATGCTGGTATTAACTGACCCATTGGATGCCACAACATTTGGTGCTGTGAATAGCACCAAGTCACCCATGGAAGATGCTCAGGGAAGTGGATGGCACATTGGTGGAGGACATGCTTCTCGAGACACTAAGTTAAATGCATTGCACATATCCACTTTTAAGATGGCAAAATCTCCATTATTCCATACTGAAAAGGATTGAATAATTGGGTGTGGCCTTCTCCTTCGTAAAAATTTAGTGATATAAAAATAATGGATAATAACAATAACGTAATACCCCCCCCCCCCCCCCCCCCCCCCCCTTATATATATGATGGAGTAGGTGCAGCAGACCATGTATCCATTTCCCTCCATCAATGTGAGTGGTTCTGCAAGCTGGTCCACCTTTCTTCTCCAGTTGACACCCATGCCTGGCAGCAGGCAGAGCTCGGCTTAGGGGTGGCCTGGGCACCCTCAGTCAGCACTCACCAGTACCATACATTGCCTCTCTGGGCTCCTCTGGTGCTGACCCAAGAGCACCTTATGCATGCAGTAGAGTTGTTTACTGCCTTGTACCATCATATGAGGTGGTAAGCGTTGAGGTGTTGACATTCTCTGTTCCATCAAAAGGTATTGGTAACCATCTGTTTAAATCTACTATTTGAGCAATCTTCTCCATATAGAGCACACCTTCTCTTTCTCCTTTGCACCATGAGATTGCTCTCAGGTCTTGCCAAGACTCTGCAAAAGACATACGTGTGGAAAGTAATCCAAACAGTGAAATAAATTGCGGTGGGTTTTCTATTTGATCAATAATTCTAAAGTATCATGAATACAAATATACAACTCGCGACTACTTGTGGTTGCATGGTTGCTATGGTAATAGGATTTTAGGTTTTGTCAGGTAATACTTGATGGGTTCCATTCTGGTGTGCCCTTATGATCGCCGATCCCTTGTATACTGCCCATCTAGCTTAGCATGTGCAGTGGTACAAGAAATGCACCAGGCTCTTTCCAAGGCATTTCTCAAATATAAGTGTGTGAAGGAATTCTACTGCTATGCATATCAGTGAAATGAATGACAGCTGCCACTTCGTTCATCAGTGAGATCCACCATACTTAGTACTTGCCTCTTGCAATTGCTAATAATAGGTCAATTTCTTACTTGGTTTGCATCCATATTTGGCGATCATACATTTTAAAAATGCAATTTATGTGATTTCAAGCAACAAGCTTATACATACAGCGTTATATTTTTATGACATGTTGTGTCTGGCGTGTTGACCGAGAGCCTCCTTCTCAGTGCCCTACCCCTCCACCTGCACCTGGGGCAATTAGAACATTACAAGCTTTTAATAGCAAGAACATTATCCAACTAAACCGGCTTTGCATACCCAGTATATCACAGTTTGTTCTTTAAGAACCTGCAATGTCGTCTATAAAACACACAATACATTGCACCTTACACCACCTAGCACCATGTACACCACCTAGCACCATGTACACCACCTAACAGGGCTGGCGGAACCGGTCCGGCAGCTGTGGCGGCCTGGCCGCAGGGGCGGCGGAAGGTATTTTATAGTGTGTGTGTGTGTGTGGGGGGGGGGGGGGGGGGGGGGGGGGGTAAAACTATAAATAAATAAGGACTGGAGTAAAGGTGCTGTCGCGTTCGGCCGATTCAACGAGCGCGGGGGGTGCTGTTGCGTTCGCTTTATCACTGCTGGTAATTAAATTCATTACGTAATAATATTCATACTCAACGCAAAAGTTGGGGGGGGTAAATACCCCCCCCCCCCCCCCCCCCCCCATCTCCCCGGTTCCGCCGCCACTGGACCGGGGGGGGCCAGGGGGGGCACCAACCCACCTGCCGCTTTATGACGTGGGGCGCCACGGGCACCGAAGGGCGCCAGGCGTCAGGTCAATGTATTATATGTATTATCCAGCGATAGCGCCGGATCGTCTGATTTAATGGTTACAAATCTTGATGTAATAAATTAACTCGATCGCCTCTATTGTGCATGTGCATGTGCGCGGTCGATCATCGTCATTCGTCACGATTCCAACTGGGTTTGCAGGGGCGGATACAGGGGGGGGGGGGGGGGGGGTTGGTGGTTGCAACCCCCCGTTTGTCCAAAATAGTTTGTTTTTTTTGCACGCAGTTTTATACGGACAGCACCCCCCTAGTCTCGTACCCAGACCCTGATTCCCACAGCTGTGGATGGATTACATCACCGCTACGTGAAAGAGCGAGGCAATTTCGTCCCGCGATTACATAACATTATTATTCTAACGTCACGGCTGTTTCGAGTGGACAAAAGGCTGATAAATAGAACACGCTGGCATAATTTACGGTTCAAGTCAAACATGGCTAGCCGCCATCTCATTAAAAGTTCACCCATCAAAAATGCAAAACTTGTAGCAGTAATGCAGATCTTGAGACCATTTCTAACTAGTAAAACTAGTTTGGTTTTTGTTTTCTCTTAAACGCATGCCCCAACGCATAGTGTGATTCTACACTTCGCTACGCGCATCTTGTACTCTCCAAATGGCGCGAAAAATGCCATTCAATCTGGCCTTCGTATCTTTTTTTCCGCCCTTGTAAGTGATAGAAAAAGAAGCAAGTGTGGAACGATCAATCATTTTCACGTAAGAATATGTGTTTTACTCGTGGTGCCGCAGTTCCTGCCACTCACACAAATACATAACAACACATCACCCGTATCATGAATAATGCGCACCACCTCATAAATAGCTATAGAATCCCACCACAAATGCCAATTGGCGGAGCTCTGCAGGGTATGTGGGTGCAAACTTCATAGAGGAGTCAAAGCCAAGGGCAAACCACCAAAGCCAGAGCCTACATACCAGTGTAGCGCCTACGCGGATAGTCTATTGGTTGCATTTGACATCAGTGTCTCAACAGATCAGGAGGAGATCCACCCACAGTTTTTCTGCACATTGTGCCATAAGGCAATGTGGAGAGTGCAGGTGGCAATCAAGTGTAAGAACCAATACAAGTGTCAAGTGCAGCCATATAACTGGTCCACACACACTGCTGACACTTGTAAGGTACAGGTTCATGTATTACAAGTACATCTGCTCAACATGATGTTATGCTGTAGGCATGTAAACCATTTTACAAGCATGGATTGCAGGCTGCCTCAAAGTCAGCAGAGATGGTATACACACCAACAGGCATCATGGCTGTGATACATGCACTTGCTCCACCTGCTAATATCACCAAAGTACCTATGCCTTCTGTGTCAACAAAACAGATATTGTCAATGGTAGACGCAGTTATGTGTCCAATTTGTTTGGACATGCTACATCAACCTATAGAGCTACCATGCCGTGCCTATGTTTGTAGCTCGTGTCTTAAGGAGTGGATTCGTGTCACTGTACGACTCAAGTGCCCCTGCTGCTATTCAGTCACCAGTCTTCAGCCAGCCGAGCTCAAGCAGCCTCCAGAGCTTATTATTCGGTTGCTTGGTGACGTAATGGTGCATTGTACATCTTGTGGGACAGATGTTGCGGCTCGAACTTACAACACACACCATTGCCATCAACACAACAAGCCACAGTTAATGATAGCAGCGGAAGTTGTACATGAACTTCTACAAAACAGCAGTACATGTACAATCCAACTACCCACAGGAGGAGCAGTAAGTGCATACACGCAATGTTACAATTTCTGCAGATATCACATGCTCTTTTTTTTCAGCCTTTGACTCTTATGCGGATTACACAACCACGAGCAGCCATCAGCCAGCTCAGCAAACGCAGCAAGAAGCGTCGTGCTAATGAAATGAGTAGCACAAGAGCTGTTCTCAGTGCAGAGAGCTCCACTGTAATATTTGAGACTGAACTGAAATCCCTGGACAGAAAGGAGAAGGAGCGTTTGCTGAAGTCTGCAGGGATTACCAAAGGCATGACACCAGAACAGGGGTTGGCACTCAAGGCTGATATGGGTTTGCCATGGAATAAGCTCAGAAGGCTGAGAAGGTATTAGTACATATACATATTAAATAGTTCACTGATATATGGAACCAATTACATCATGCAATTATTAACTCCCTCACACATCCCTTTGTGATGCAGCTGGTGCTCCTTTAAGCTCCCTTATGCAACTGTACATGTATGTATGGATGGATTTGGATTTTACTGGTCACTTACTCTTTCAGCTGGTTGAAGGAGGCAGGAGTTAGTCTTGGTGCTGAAAGGAAACAGCGGGTTCTTTCAAATCACCTAGTTGGTGATAACTTGGAGGCAGAATTGACTCCATTTTTGTTTGCTATTTCTGGTGGGGGAGAAGAGATCAGGGGTGCTCCACATGCATTCACCCCGAGCCTTACTCAGAAGGTGCATCAACTATTGGAGGAAAATGAACAGTGAGGGCAGAAAATTGCATATGTTTTGCACACCAAATAAGAATGTATTCATACACACATTAGAGTGGGAAACCTCTTTTGGTATGATGGAGTGATCCCTGACTCTGAAATTTGGTTGAAGTTTGGAGGTGATCGAGGAGGTGGTTCCTTCAAAATGAATTTTCAAATAGTTAACACCAAAGCACCAAATTCTGTCCATGCAACATGTGTATTCTCATGTTTTGAGGCCAGTGACTCCATGACAAATCTGCATATAGCACTGGACAGATTTAAAGAAGAGATAGCAGATATAAATGGAATGTCTTGGAGGTTAGTTATTGCATGCAATTGATGTTCATGAAAGTATAACAACCCCACCCCCAAAATCTCTAAAGGGATTACACCATGCGCCCATTCATCTGTGGTGACTATGAATTCCTCTCTGGAATATATGGGCTTTCTGGAGCTAGTGGTACGATTCAAATCATTACACATGTACAACTTATATGTATGAAACTATGAACTACAATAGGAAAATATCCCTGCCTGTGGTGTCTGGTGACACTTGATGAGCTTATCTCACCAAGTATGATGTGTTATGAACTACGAACACTTGAAACAATCATCAGTGATTACCAACGATTTTTGCAATCTGGTGGGAACATAAAACATGCCCAACGCTACAACAACTGTGTTCGTGAACCATTTTTCAATATTGCTCTCTCAGAGGTACAATACATTTAAATACAATACACATTATAGCATATCTCTTAATATCAGGTTTGCATTCCCGGACTCCACATAACCCAGGGGATTTTCCAGAAATTGCTTTCTCATTTACAGCAAGATGGTCAGTACAGTACAACTGTATTAGACATGCATTCAAAGACACTTCAAGAGCTTGTCAAAACAAGAGAAGATTTGGAGCTGGCAGAACAAGAAAGGGATACAGTGCAGCAGATACTAACACACAGCTCCATGATGTATGCCAATTCAGATGAAGAGCTTGAAAGCCTCAAGGAGTTTTGCCGTCAATGCAACAACAACGTGCAGACACTGGTAAACAAACTGCTTGTAATGCAATGTAATAATAATTATTTTTTACTAAGGTATTAAGGCTCAATGGTCTTTTGGAAACATTGGAGAAGGGTTTCAATGATCACCCTTTTGTGAAAGGAATATCAACCACATTGGATGCAATGGGTGTCCATCGTCAAAAGTATTATGGTGGGATTTTCGTCGGTAACCACGTACACAAAATTCTTCAAGTAAGTTTGTGTGCTTGTATTTTGTGCTCAGAATTATAGTACATATACATCCAGCCATCTAATGTGGAGGCACTGTGCTCATCAGTTGTAAAAATCGCACAAACCTTGGGTGTACTTCACTCAGAAGCACAAGAGGTGTATACAAAATTTTACACCATTTTTTCTCAATTTTCCCGATGTCACAGCTTGTACAACAGCTGTGCTATGTCACAATGGAGCATTGAGCAATTGGGTAAGAAGAACGGTCTCACGCTAACATAGAACTTCATCAAGTTGAATTTTTATATTAACAGACACTGCTATCAAAGATTTTTTTAACACCTTTGATGCCAAGTTCAAGGGTGCCAGAAGGACGATTAAAATGCACATCCTAGAACACCACATGTTGGATTGGATTCGCTCCCACAAAGCTGGATGTGGGTTGATGGGCGAGCAGGGTGCTGAGTCTATTCACTCCCAGTTCAACAGCCTTGCAGCTACGTATAAAACCATCCCTGATCCAATAGACAGGCTGAAGTGCATTATGAAGGAACACTACTTAAAGGTCTCCCCTCAAATTCAGAGTGCAACACCTCCTAAACAAAAAAGACTTAAGCTTACGTAGATGCAATGCTCAATGGGGGTAATACCATATTTATTCTCGTGTATCTTCACTAGACAGCACAACTTAAAGGATTCAAGAGTGTTGGATGGTGGGCTAGAATTTTGAAATGGCATGGTGATTCAGGTAAGCCAGGTTAAGCTAAGTAGGTGAGGTCAATGGCGGCAAACATCGAGGAAATAATGCAATATTCAAAACGCATACTGCGTGAGTTAGGAATCGCGGCACCACGAGTTTTATTGAAAATCTAACAGCCAAGACTATCTCAGTTATATTATAAAAGTTTCAGGGTACTTCATAAGGGCGGAAAAAGTACCAGAGCAATGTGCATCACTTGACCTCAAACAACACACACAGAATTCGCGAGCGTGTAACATATTATTCACAGCATATAAGCGGTATTAACTCACATTGTTCAGAGCGCCAGACAATATAGAAGTAGGATCCGAAGTCAAAAGAAGAGTTCAAAACAGTCCTCGTGGTAAAAGGGAGCATCTTTAAGCCCATGTTGGTTGCTAAGGTCGTAATTAGGTCCGTTGCTATGAAAAAATTTCGTATCACGGGGCGTAGCCTTTTTGTCACAGGTTCAATGGAAATGAAACAGCCGTGATCCTCCATCACCATCGCAATTACCAGTAACTCCCGATAATAACTAAGGTATGCAATTACTCCATACCTCGCGGATCGAATCTGATTGGTTCCCCAACATTCTGGTGACCGTCGACAGAATTGAGTACAGCAGTTCACCAGACCCTCTTTCCACGTAGCGGTGATGTAATCCATCCGCAGCTGTGGGAATTGGATGTACTGTACTATAGTCTAGTAATGTAATAGCTGCAGTACCGTTCTATTTATGACAGCTGTTGAGCCTACTTATTGTACATTGCGAGAAATTTCGGACGCTCATTAGCAATTCCTGGCCAATTTTGCAAACGTCCGTCACATTTCCCGCGCACGCGTCCATAGAAATGTATGGGATAAGGTTTATTTTTGTATGCCATATATCAGAAAAAGCCGCTAGTAAAGTTATAATGGATTGAAATGATAGATAGCATAAACATCTATCACTCTACATGATTGGTGTAATTTTTAGCCCCTTCCACTGGGTTCCTCATAAGAATTAGTACATTCCCATAGAGATGTATGGGAAATTGCTTTTTTTATAATGATTTTTCATCACTATTCTTCTTTTTGCTCTGAACTGAAGATAGGAAGGTTAGTTATAACTATTTCAGAAGATACTAAAATGATCAAGGCAACTTTCTATTAAGCTTATATGCCCATAGGCATCTTTCCCTGGGTTCCTGGGGCACTTTTGGTCATCAGGGTACAAGTATCTAGTTTGGTTGTAAAATAATTAAAAACCGCCCGGATGACAATCAGTAAAACTATGGCGTTCAGTTCTGGCCCAGTTGGAAGTAACAAACTCCACTGCGCGCAAATGTGGTATGTTCTTTGTTTGGGTTTTCGTTGGCGTGGGATACTATAGAGCTTCTAAGTCCTAGCTAGGCCGTTTCAAGATTATGGTCTGTCAAACGCGGAGTGGTCTATGTCTACCCGATGGACATTAAACGTTACTACGTGTGTATTTCAGGAAAACTAAGGCATCACAGAGACTTGTGGCTAAGTAAGGCCCTATAACTTTCTATATTCGACCACGTGATATGGCGCTATGAGTATGACAGCTGGGAAACGTGCATTTTCTGTTGCTACTTTTTCAAAAGGGTGCGTGCATATCCACATTTGTAAATGCTATCGTTCTATATAGAATTTGAAGCGGACAAGCGAAACTGTGATACGGGACAAAGACAAGCCGTATAAGGATATGTGCCCAATAATATCATTGTGCGAGGCAATGATGTTACTACGTAACTATTCTTTTTGGCTCCGGTCCCTCGCCCAGTGGCGGATGTAGTCAGCGCGCGATCTTTTCGTCCGGATTACTGAGTGGTTTCATGTATGAGCTGACAACGACCCTCCAGATGGAACCACTCTATGGCTTAAAAGGTCTTTCCGTGATCCACCACTAACTGGCTGTAACTGCCCTCATATCCCAGGTATGTGGATTTCCCTATAGTACCTCATAAAGCACATGAACATGTGATTCCATATAGGTGTCATGTGATACATAAACACACACACACACATACACACACACACACACACACACACACACACACACACACACACACACACACACACACACACACACACACACACACACACACACACACACACACACACACACACACACACACACACACACACACACACACACACACACACACACACACACACACACACACACACACACACACACACACACACACACACACACACACACATACACACACATACACACACATACACACACAGATACACACACACACACACACTGAGCATGTTATCTCATTGCAGTACAGTCTGCTGCTATGCAATGCTCTGGGTGGAGGGAGCTAGCCTTGTGAGATAGCCTTGTGGAGGTAGAGGAGAGAGCCTTGTGAAGGTGCATGGATGGGAGATATCCTTGTGGAACAAGAGTAAGCTTAGGTTGGGACAATTTTAAGGGAAAGATTCCTTCTCCCCTAGAGATGAGGAATTTGATAGCGCATCCCAGATGCAGCCACTGGGATATGAATAAAATAAAGTTAAGATGTAAAGATCTATACATGTAAAACTGAGAAGGAAATACGTGTTACATGCATGTAGATGTAGGACCAATTTAAAGTGACTACAATTGTCCACCTTTACCTTCTGAGGCTGAGGGTTTGGTTGTACACACAGGACAGTCACCAGTTGTCTGCCAGGAGAGGAGGCTTACCTACATGGCCACCTGGTATGGACCAGGGAGGACTGGACTCAAAGTTTTGCATCTCATGGACTGTGCCAGCCACCCTTCCAACATGCACCTGGTGAAAGCACTTTCTCTATTTGCACTAGGTTGGCAAGTGTCCTAAGTGTTCCCGTTCGGTTGAAAAACCGAAATGATAGAACAACAGGCACAATGGAGCGCGATATAAAAAGGTATAGGCCTATTCATTTGTTGTGTTTTGGTAAGGTTTTTTTAACTTGCAGACTCCGACCGGACGGTACGGTAAGTGTTTAACCCGCACTGTTCCATTGTTTTAAGTCAAACATCGGAAATAGGAGACAAGAAAGGTAAGCATATCACTTACCCGATAATGTATCTGTTGCTTTATATATAGAATCATGTATAAACAGAACGAGGATATGATATGTGGTGAGTGAAATTTTTTTTTTACAATATTGTTCGTATTCTGTACAGGTGCCTTGGATCGAATATATGCAGATTGCCGCCTCGGACTGTTAGGACTAAACTGGATCGGGAACGAGGGGTGGGAGGGGTGGGAGTAGTAGGAGGATAATATACGGAATATGAAGCACTTAGTATACGGTGACCGACCACGTAGCCACAAAGTGAATTCAATGGTTTGCTAAGCAACCACAAATGTCGCGTGATCGGTTATATTTGAATATACGCACCTGCGTATATGGTTCTATACGCTGGTGTGTATATTTAAGGTGTATATTCAAATATACGCTATAGAATACGCTATCGTATAACAAAGTTTTTGCACAGTGGTGCATGTGACGTGTGTACGCCAAATCGTTTTAAACCCAGCAGTTTGGGACTTGACACCTCAAAATGCCATATGCACAACCTGAGGTTTAGAGCAGCCACAGCAGCAGCACAGTTCAGTGTAGCAAGGAAGAAGGAATATTTCGTGGCAAGAAAAGACTTCTTACAAGACAAACTGAAGCCATGTTCATGAAGAAGAGAAAATTGCAAAGCTACACACCCACAAATTGGCATAATGTATCAAAGCTACATACATGGTCAGAGATTGATATGTGTTATAGCTACATAACCACAAATTGGTACTGCACGATAACGTTTCAAAGGTATGTGGTCATGTTCCAAACAAAATACTTTGGTTACTATAAACACATATATTGACACGACTCTTGGATGGGTTGGCGAGTTTGAATGCATGTTCACATAGAAGAGCAAATTGCAAAGCTACATGCATGCACAGCCACAAGTACAATACGTCCATGGTCACTGATTGGTATAATGTTTCAGGTAGGTCCCAATAAAGTACCTTGGTCATGTCCTACATAAATGTAAACACCCTATTTGACTTGGATCTATATAGGGTTGATGAGATTGAATGCCTTTAGGTTGGTTTTGATCCTTAAGCCTTTGCCTGTTTCCAAGGAATGAGCTGTATCAATAGCCTGTGTGCGCATCACACAAAACACCTTTGGGGTTAAGATAGATATTTAAATGGTGCATGCATTGGCTGAGTTAATGCTCTGCATGGCAGGGTTGCTCTACTCCTCATATATATCGCTAGCTTAACCAGTAAACTAAACTTTAAACCAATGTAGTGTGCACATTAAACCATGAAACAGTTTAACCAAATTTGGTTTACTCTATGTAGTCAACACCTCGGACCGAATTGTGGGTTGACATAGCAACCAACCTATATTCTGGACCAGGGTCGGTGAGAGGGGGGTGGGGGGTTACTTACCCCGGGCCCCAAGGTATAATAGGGGGCCCGGAGGGCCAATCTCAAGGGGGACCTCCCCCCCGCTCATATTTTAGGGCCTATGGGGCCCTCAAATGATGTTACTCCGGGCCTCACTATGGCTCTCACCGGCCCTGAGCTGGACCACTTTGTCTTTCGTTGCTACGGCTCTGTATTTACTTTCTACCATATTTCTATGCAATTATGCTATTTTTTGTGACTTAAAAAGTGCAAAAGTTGCAAAGCGGCTGGGGCTCCGCCGCAGACCCCAGCTCAATGGAGGAGCTTTTTCCACCCCCTTGCCGGTCCAACCCTTAAAAGTTTCCGCCTGCTCTGCCTAAAACCACAAAACAGCACCACATAAATCACCAACACACCTAACACCACTTAGTACATGAGGTGGTCATGTCTCTCACTAATTATGCACTTTTGGTGTCTATCCGTTGGAATGGATAAAACACTCTCTATACCGGTATATGAAAGTTGATGATGGTATGTTGAAGGAAAGGTGAGATCCTCGTAGGGTAGAAAAACCTATATTTGTCTTTGGTTTAACCCTTATTTCCATCTTATTGCAATCAAGGTAACGATTACAACCTTGCTGTCTTCTTGCATGGGCATGGGAGGGCCACTGATGCTCCCCATCCTTGAGCACCTCAGCCAGGTCTAGAGCCTTGGCAAAAGACTTTGCTGCAGCCGGCATATCCACCATCTTGGCTGCAGGGGTGGGGGTGGTGGAAAAGGTAACACCATTGTAATACATTTATGGTACACACACTCATGCATGTGTTGTAGGTGGTCCCGGAGGTTACATGCACTAAATATTGTAATACTAATCCCAAAAATGCCTGGCTTCTTACATCACGAGCACGTCTGTACATGTAGTTCCACATACAAGTGCATATCAAAAACTGAAAGATGTTCCTGCACATTATAGATGCTCACAAAGCAATTTAAAAGCCGAGGTTATTAAACATGAACATGCAAAGATTTGGCTTCCCAGTGCACAGAGGTTACATGTAAGCATCTCTTAGATGATATGGCAACTGTATGCACACTGCACACCCACACACATACACATACACATACACACCCATACACACACCTTCTGCCTGGACAACCAGGACACAGGCATTCAAGGTCACAGCCCTCTTCGGCTTCTGTCAGAGATTTCTGCAGCACCCAAGCTTGTGAAACAGCTAGGAGTTCTTGTATGGTGTGGTTGCCATCGGAGTGTGCCCAAGGGCAGCTATAATTTCTCCCTCACGTTTTACTTGCATGTGGTTGTACATATGTGCACATGTTCCATGGTTGTACCCCTCCGCCTCCCAGCAATAAAAATAGACTCCGAGTGAATCTCCGTAGTACTCCAATAATATGCGTCATAATTTAATTTGGATCGTGTTAAACACAAGACAACCTTTTGTGGGATGAAGGCTTGTAGTGGATGTGTTCGATCATAGATAATAGAGTAGGGGATTGGCTAGTCTGGGGACCAGACTGATGGCTGTACTATGATAGTACAGCCATCAGTCTGGTCCCCAGACTAGGATTGGCAACTCTAATAATTAACACCCAGTATCACGGGCAATCCGAGTAAAACCACAGGTACCATGCATGTAAGTGCTGGTAGGCCCCTCTGCAACGCAGCAACTGAAGTATATGAAAGATGCAAGGACTACAATTGTTCTGTACTAGTTAATGGACAGCGACAGGCTAACTTCAAACAACACATGCATTTAATTATGGAGTTGAAATGATCTATTTTCTATTTTGTCTACTTGCAGTAACATTCCTGTACTGCATGCTCAATCCAGGCACTGGCCAATGAAAATACCCTAACAGTAATCCACAGTTTGACAATCCCTGGCATATCCACCAATTTTACAGCCACTCCATTGTCTTGACTCTCCTGCATTCCTATCTGCCCCTGTCACTGACCCTTCTCTCTATCACTGCCCCCTCTGCTTCTATCATTATTAGTATTATCCAGTGGCGTAGGAGCTGCGGCGGCAGCAGCGGCCATGGCCGCTGCACTTGTCCATTAAGAACAAAATAATAATAATAGGTTGACATGATACAAGCGCGCATGTATCAATTTAATTACCTGAACAATTGCTGCATGCTAGTTTACATTAAAATCGATCGCGAGACGCTAGCTTAAGCTAGCTTATACCTTCACAAGCAAAACTTCGGTATTAACCGATTATATCCTGTAGACACAAAGAGCTAATAGGCGTCAAATGGGTGTTTACTGTGAGGTGACTACAAACCAAAGAAAAATTATACCAATTTGAAGTTCTTCATGAACATGGCTTCAGTGGGTGTCGTAAGATTATCCCTTCTTGCCACACAAAATTTTTGTGACTACATATGAGATCCTTCTGCAATAAGTAATTATAGCAGAAAATATCAAAGACAAAAAAACAAAACATTACACAAACTGCCTTTAAATGTTTTTCAATCACTTAAGGTCTAAGAGGCCTCGTGAACATGTATAGAACGATGCACCAGTTCAGTCTGTTTAGGTTCATTGTACTTCTCAGCCATGAATGGATGAAAGAATGGGGATGCAGTATAGAGCATTCGGATATTTAGACCTCTCAGGCAAAGCAGTACACATTTTTCACTGATATCCGTTGATCAGTTTTGGAGAACAGGCTGCCCTGCCCTGTTACTGGCATTCTGTTTTGAACAGCCGTAGCACAATATAAGCAGAGGATGCATGCACCAAACGTTATCAATCCATTTGGTTTTAAAGTGCGGATAGCCTGAAGACCAAACCAAGATATTTTTTTCTAGGTCAGTAGAGATCAGTTAACCTTAAATATGGTAATAATGTTCATGTATGGAATGAAGCTATAGCTAGACATATGCTGAAGCCAAGTTAATGTAATTGGTGAAATATATCAAAGCTACATGGTCACGGACCAAAAATACTTTGGTAGCTGTAAACACTATTTGACATGGTGAGATGGATCACGTGGATGCTGGGGGATGGAAAGCATATACTACTGTAGGTTCAAATCGCATTTGGCAAACCGTTTTTTCCTATTCTGAATGACTAGTTCAAACTTCAAACCAAAATACAATTTGAAGAGAGATTTTGATATACTGAATGTCATTATAGCAACCAACTTATTTGCAGTGTATAGGTCCTATAGGAATAGTACCATGCGTGTTGCATGTAGAATGTTGTGACCCAGAAGTACGCTTAGGAAAATCAAAATTTGAGCTGATTTGGTGTCCCCCTGCATGTCAGTGGCAGGACACGTTGAGTGCATGCATGTATGTATATCCACTACCATCTATATGTAGATGCATGTATAGATGCATATGGTAGGCAAGTACCACTGCACATCCATTACTGTGTGGTTCTGGGATTGCAACAGACCCCGCAGCATCTTAGAGCTCACAGGAACTGGCATCCGATTGCTGGCGATATGCATGAGTTGCACGGGGTAGCGCATTCTATACTCCTATAGTCCATACAGGACTTTTGAAATGAGAATTTAGAATGGAGCAATGAATTTAGAAACGAGCAATGAACAGCAAAAGAATTTAGAAATGAGCAATGAACAGCAAAAGAACAGTCATTTTTCTGTACATGTAATTATACTTCACACGTCAAGTTATACCGTCAATATTTTAAAGGTCTCTTAAAATTTGGGGGTGCTTCTTCAGCACCCCCAAGCACTCCGTTGTCTACGGCCTTGCCCCACCTCGGGAGGAGGCGGCGTGGCGGGGGAAGGGGGCGAGTAAGAATACTTTAGCCGTCCTCATTCAGAATTCTGTCAGCATATATGCATGTACACTGCTCCACCTGGTTGCACACCATCAGCCCATGAAGATTCAGCGATGTTATACCGTGGCATTTATTGCGAAGCCTCAGTGTACGTCAACGTATGTCTATGAAAATCGTGTTTAGCGGTTACTACAATGTTATTATATTTCTTTACTCACGCTGTCACGTACCTCACGCCGTGACTTACGGTACGTGTACGCCGGCATGTGCATACCTAATGTATCACTTCAGTAGTATCCTAGAACAGGAATGTATAACCTATACCAGTGGAGTAATTGCAGTTCCCCTATGAAGTATCCATATGGGTTGCTGCATCAGTGCAGTTAACAATAGTACTGATGATGTATAAGTACAGTTTTTTTCAGTACAGTTATGGACCGGGGCTATAATGTACTTGACACTGATATGTGCTATATATTAGGCGCGACATGCATGTACAATGATGCTATATAGACGGTTTCGGCGAATTATTAAAAGGGGGGTGAGCCCACCATATACATGTAATTTAAGGAGACATGTTGCCAACAATTACAATATTCAAAGCTAATTACCGTAACGGTACAACTACGGTACAGCTACGGTACGCCTGGTACAGCTAATAATAATTCGCCGAAATCATCTATACGGGAATAACAAAAACCGCGGCACAGTCAGGAGACAACTGACGTATATAAATTTACAGCCGGAATAATAATGTATTGCATGGACAATACTAACAATAGTCTTGGTTTAAAAAAAAAATAATTAAATTTATTTATTTTTCACACCTCCAAATCATACATACCACCAACTCTCTCATAATTACTTATTAGTTGAAGATTGCGGTCATGCACAATTTTGCGAAACGCTTTATATAGTACCCAGCGTAGATCTTTAAGTCATTTCGACCCTCAGTTATGATCAGTCTCAATCAGTAAAACAGTAGCTATGATGGTTCAAACGCTATTTGTATTATCCGTTCTTTATGTGGTTGTTATATCCGATCAGGTCAACCTCACCGCTACCATTCCGCCTGGCTATGCTCTACAGGACTACCTCTGCAGCGGACCGCTCAAGTCCAATACGACTGTTGTGTTGGACGATGGAGAGCATCGCATATCTTCAGGACAGCTCTGCAAGATTTCCACTGAAGGCAACATTGCGATAACGGGGTCTTCAAACACCACAGTTCGCTGCGAAGGAGAAGGTACAGTGTTTACATTCATGTCGTCAAAGAAATTGACCATGGAAAGAATAACATTCATTAACTGTGGTATACACCTTGTATCAGTCGAAAATATTCTCATCACAAACTGTACCTTTGAAGACAGTGCAAATACAGCAATATTTTCAGAATCAAGCACTAACATCACAATTGCATACAGTCTATTCATTGCCAACGGTGGTGGTGCTGTGTGGTGGACTTTATCAACTGGCGATGTTAGCATTAAAGAGTGCACATTTCAGAGTAACAGTGCTAATGGTGTTGGTGGTGCTGTATTATTGTATGGATCGACAGGTGACGTTAGCATCACAAACTGCGCATTTCATAGCAACAGTGCTGTTGCCGGTGGTGGCGTGTGCTCTTATCAATCTACAGGTGATGTTAGCATCACAAACTGTACATTTCAGAACAACAGTGCTACTGTTGGAGGTGGTGGTGGGGTGCTTTTTTCTGAATCAACAGGCACTGTTAGCATCAAAAACTGCATATTTCAGAATAACAGTGTTACTGGTGGTGATTTACCTGTTTGTGGTGGTAGTGTGGCCTTTAATAAATCAACAAGAGATATTAGCATCACTAACTGCACATTTCAGAATAACAGCATTACTGGTATTTTTGTTGGTGGTGGTGGTTTGTGTTTTGCGATGTCAGTAGGTAATATTAGCATCACAAATAACACATTTCAGAATAACAGTGTTACTGGTGGCAGTTTTGGTGGTGGGGGTGGTGTGTTTTTTGAGATGTCAGCAGGTAATATCAGCATCACAAATAACACATTTCAGAATAACAGTGCTAGTAATGATGGTGATGGTAATGTTGGTGGTGGTGGTGTGTGCTTTCATAAACTAACAGGTGATGCTAGCATCAAAGATTGCACATTTCAGGACAACAGTGCTATTGATGGTGGAAAGGGGGGTGGTGGTGGTGTAGCATTGTTTGTCTCTGCAGGCAATGTATGCATTACAAGTTGCACATTTCAGAACAACAGTGTTACTGGTAGCAGTAGTGCTGGTGGGGGTGGTGTGTCTTTTGTGATGTCAGCCGGTAATATCAGCATCACAAATAACACATTTCAGAATAACAGTGCTAGAAATGATGGTGATGGTGATGTTGGTGGTGGTGGTGTGAGCTTTGAGAAACTAACAGTTGATGCTAGCATCAAAGATTGCACATTTCAGGACAACAGTGCTATTGGTGGTGGAAAGGGTGGTGGTGGTGGTGTAGTATTGTTTGACTCTGCAGGCAATGTTAGCATTACAAGTTGCACATTTCAGAACAACAGCGCTGCTAATGGTCTTGGTGGTGGTGGTGGCGTGTTATTGTATGAATCAACTTGTGATGTTAGAATCACAAAGTGCATATTTCAGCATAACAGTATTACTAAAGGTGGTAATATTGGTGGTGGCGGTGGTATACTTTCAATTATTTCAAGTGGTGATGTTAGCATCACGAGCTGCACATTTCAGAACAACAGGGCTACTACTGACCGTGTTGGTAGTGCTGGTGGTGGTGTGATGTTTTATGTCTCAACGGGTGATGCTAGCATCACAAGCTGCACATTTGAGAACAACAGTGCTCTTTATGGTGGTGCTGTGTACTGGAATGCAGTTCTGGGCGAACTTCACAATGATTATATTAGTATAATGCTTCATGGAACAACAAGTAATATTAATATATTGCTGCAAGGATTAACAGGTGATATTAGCATCACAAACTGCACATTCCAGAGCAACAGTGCTACTATAGGTGGTGGTGGTGTATATTCTTGGGCGGGGTTTGTTCAGAACAATATGGAGTTCAATGCTGGATCAACAGGTTATGTTACGATAACAAACTGCACATTTCAGAACAACAGGGCTACTTTTGGAGGAGCTATTTTCATCTCTTCAATCAGTTCAATACTAATTAGTGAGTCAATGTTTACCAACAACACAGCAGATACTGGAGCAGCGGCTTATGTCGTTAATATTTATATTCCCTTGATGGTTATTCTGTCAAGTCTCCTTAGATTGGATAATCAGCCACTGGGCCACCTCACTCTCCAAGATGTGATTTTTAAAGATAACCACTGCTCCTGTAATGACTACAATGAGACAAGAGGAGGGGCCATTTACTTTAATGAAATTAAGGTTGATATCTTTGGAAACACCATCACAGGAAGTCAGTTCACGTCTAACTCTCCTATGGGAGCCATTCAAGGAACAAATGGTTTTCTTCAACTCCATGGTAACATCACATTCACTAATAACACAGGAGTGAATGGAGGGGCCATAAGTCTGTCTAACAATGTCCCACTGTACTTCTATGAGAAGTGTGATGTAGAATTCTCTAGAAATGTGGCAACTGGATTTGGTGGAGCTATCTATAATAATGGGGGCCAAGATAAGCTCATACAGCCTACTTCAAATTTAAACAAGGGTTCAATACGCTTGATAAGAAACTGTTCCAATTCCAGTGATTGTGTATTTAATACCAACATGTTCTCTATCACCTTCACTGATAACCATGCCCAACAAGGTGGTCATGCTGTATATGCCACACCTCTTTATAACTGTATTAACTTCATTGGGGTCCTAAGTACAGGCATTCTCATCACTAACGCTAGCAACTCTCAAAACCTTACTGGCTATTTCACCACTACTCCATTACCAGAAGATGCCAATGACATCCAAGTACTCTCCTTTCCTGCATATGTTCACCTGTGTGGCTGCAGTGATCCTAACCTGTGCAATATCACAAGTCAGTATCAAGGAAAGGTTACCACATATCCTGGTAGGACTGTGAGACTTAATGTTACCTCAGTAGATGACGGAAACAACCTATCACCCAGTGTGGTTTACACACTAATTGATACCAGCAGCATTACATCACAAAACATAGCACTTGGACCTACACAGAAAGCTCAGTGGATAGGAACAGTATGTGGTACAATAGAGTACCAAATCTATGGGCCAGAAATGGCTTCACTTAAACTGCTTCTGTCTAATTATCCCACTAATGTTCCAACAGTTGTTGAGGTCCAGCTGTTACCATGTGAGCCAGGGTTCACACTGATGTCAAATTCTTCTACTGGTGTGATGGAGTGTGGCTGTTCACTGTTCCTCATATCATATGAAGTGGTCTGTGATACATCAGATGGTACTGTGACTAGAAATAAAACTAACTGGATTGGTGTGTACAACAACACTCTTCCGGAATTGGCTTCAACCTGTCCTTTGGACTACTGCAACAGTGCCATAAGTAAACTTTCACTAACTAGGCCTGGGGACTTGTGCAATGGAGAGCGTACTGGTATTATCTGTGGTCATTGCCATGGTAACCTTAGTGTGATCTTCGGTTCTTCCAAGTGCCAGGTGTGCTCAGATATGTGGCTGATCACACTTGTGATGTTTGCAGTGCTGGGTGTCTTACTGGTGGCAGCACTGTTCTTCCTAAACCTCACTGTAACACAAGGCACACTCTATGGGCTCATCTTCTATGCCAACATTATTCAAGTCAATACTTCAATATTCTTTAGCAAATCCATACTGAGACCATTGCAGGTGATTGTGTCATTAGTGAACCTTGACCTTGGGCTCCCTCTGTGTTTCTATGATGGAATGGATGATGCTGACAAGGCTGGCCTTCAGTTTGTGTTCCCAGCCTAACTCCTCATCCTCACCATGACAGTCATTTTGCTCTGCCACTACTGTCTTCAGAGATCTCCAGCCACCTCCTCTAGGTCCTGTTTTCATAGATTTCCCATCGTTATAGGAGAAAGAGCAGTTGGTGTCCTATCTACTCTCATCTACTTGTCATATTCCAAACTGTTGAGAACTGTCATTGCTGTTCTTACATATTCCACAGTCTACTTGCCCAGTGGTGATATGTATGTCTGGTTTTATGATGGCAATGTGGAGTACTTTCATGGCAAACATGCTGTTCTGTTTGTGGCTGCCATGGTGACATGTACCTTGTTCCTTCTCTCCTACACCTTTGCCCTCACTTTCATTCCAATCATTGAGCGGTACAGTGAACACAACAGGCTGTTCAACTATCTCCACAAGAAGGCCAATCGGATCAAACCAATGAATGATGCCCACTATGCCCCCTATAAGGATGAGTGGCGATGGTGGCTGGGAGCAAGGCTTTGGCTTCTGGTTGTGATGTACAGTTTAAATCCTGTGTATAGTTCTGACAATCCAGCTCTGCTTCTGGCTATCCAGGCTACTGTGGTGATCTTGTTCACTGTAGTACAGGCAAGAATAGATCCATTTGGACAATCACTTCAAAAGACAGATAAGTTTAGCAGACATATCTATTTCTTCAATCAATTGTACAATTGTCTTGATCTGTTTTACCTCCTCAACTACACTGCACTAGCTCTGTCAATGTCTTACATTCTAGACCAGAGTTCAGACCAAGCACAGATGACTGCAGTATCTGTTGGTGTTTTGGTGGGTCTCTATGTTGTGGTGGTGATGGTGACTGTCTTGTACCATCTCATTGTGGCCATCCTCAAGGCTTGCAAGATGTATGACAGAGCCAGAGAGAAGATAACTGGATTATTTGAGAGGAAATATGAATTAATGGTTCCTATAGAGCTGGATGACCCCACCATTAATACTGTCAGCACCACCACTGTGACAGTCAACTATGGTCTGAGGGAGCCACTGTGTGACAATTAATTACATTGAGTTTAGTTTTCTGACCTTTAGCCATAAGTTCTCATTATTTACGTTCCATCAGTCTAGCTGATAATGTCCACACCCTTAAAACTATACAATGTACATTTGATTGTGAATATGTGACCATGCAAGTATAAGTAGAGGTGACGATTTGATTATAGCTTTGAATTTGCTATTTTGTAAACTTTATTTCATACATTGTGTGTATTTTGTAGTCTGTGCATGGCATGGAAATTCTGCTGCTTTTTCTGTCATGCACTGATTTTCATTGTTAACCAGCCTCTTGCATTGCATGTGCTTAATACATGACCAGTAATTCATTTGATCAAAGGTTTGAAACCCTAGGCCATTGAACACCAACCTGTCTTGACTGGTCATGAGAGTAATACAACCATTTCACTACATGGTCATGGTTACAGCTAATTGTTGAGAAGTATGTTGGTTTAAAAGGTGCGTCTGCAGAATAGAATAAAAAATACATTTCTAAGACAACACAAACACACACATATACACACATGCACAGCATCGCGTACACAAACACAATGACATGAACAGTAATCAGTTTGGATCATCAGTGATCAGCACATATAGAGTGCTGTTTCCGGAGCGCTCTATGTCCCGATTCCGGGTCTCTGTCCTGCAGTATAGTGGAATCCACTTCAGCCCGATCTCTAAGTCCTATAAAAGGCTCCTCCAGTCTTGGGCCATGCCCCCTCCAGCGACCCAAACAGCTCTCTCTAACCTTTGACCCCTTCCACAGGTACACTATCATGTGGAGCCATATAAGGATATACTGGAGGGCGAACACAGATGTCAGTGTGGAGGCGGATGAAGCACTAGGAGTGAGCTGGTCTGTGGCCAGGGAGTATATACCTAGGATGTTGATGACGGCCATGTTGAGTAGGAGGAGGCTGTCCAGATGGTTCAATCACCGCCTCTTGAAACATATAAAGACCAACTCAGAGGCCTTCACAACCATCTCCACATGGATCACAGACTGAGAAATAAAGGTGAAGCTGTGGAATCTTCCCTGGTAATCATTCCCTCCCTGTAGAGAACACAAACAAAGCAGGTTAAAGAATATAGGTATTGAATCCTCTCAATTGGCCAAATCTTACTAGATATTATGATAGGAATGGCAGGAAGTTCCACAGGGAGGCTTCCATGGCTTCCCTCAGCTGATGTGTGGCGTGATATTCTAAAAAAGATATAAAGGGTGTTTCACAATGTAGGCCACTACTTTTAGTGTTAATAACTAGGCCCTAAAATGAGCTAGCTCAATCAATCCCTCCCCCACACTGTAAGCCTTACATCCCATCTCTCTCCACACTGTAAGCCGCCTTGCATCCCATTCCATCCCTCACACACTGTAAACCTCACATCACATCTCTCTCCCACGCTGTAAGCCTCACATCCCTCCCTCCACACTCCTTGGAGGAGCCATTTCTCCACCATACCCTAAGATTGTTAATGCATGTGATGCAACAGCTACCTCCTGTGTGTAGTTTACCTTTGCCTCAGCCGGAAAAAGGATGGTGGAGAAAGGCACCACTTCTTTCTCCCCACTGACCATGGCAGTGACCTTTTGGTCCTCCGTAAACTGCAGCTTGGCAATACCTTCAAAGCACTTCTTGAGATGGGGCTGGACACAGGTGGGGTATTTGGTCTCAGAGAGGATCTCCATTGGAAAGGAAGAATCTACCTAAATGAAGGGCAAGGAGGTCAGGAGGGGGGAGTTGCAGATATGCCTTTCTCTTATAAGTTTCTCCCCTTCCCTCACATAAGCGCCTGGATCCCCTCCTACACAAGCTCCTCCCTTCCCTCCACAAGCTCCTCCTCTTCCTCTCATGCTCCCACTCATGTGTGTCTCACTTATAGTGTTTCCCTTTTTATGCATTCCACTCACCCCACCTCCATTCACCTACTGGGGAAAGAACAGTCTCTTCTCCTCCTCCCTTCCCTCCACAAGCTCCTCCCTTCCCTCCACAAGCTCCTCCCTTCCCTCCAAAAGCTCCTCCTCTTCCCTCCACAAGCTCCTCCTTTTCCCTCCACAAGCTCCTCCCTTCCCTCCACAAGCTCCTCCTCTTCCTCTCATGCTCCCACTCATGTGTGTCTCACTTATAGTGTTTCCCTTTTTATGCATTCCACTCACCCCACCTCCATTCACCTACCGGGGAAAGAACAGTCTCTTCTTCTCCAGGTAGTCATTGAGACCTTTCTGGATAACCTCCAGTAGTTGGTTTGATTCTTTCAGCTTTCCTTGCATGTTATCTTGGGCTGTGACTACAATCACATGGATGTCAGTGATGGACTCATTCATAATCTCCTTCCAATACTTGTCCACTATGCCAAACTTGCAACCCTCCTCAGGTCTTCTGTGGAGAAGATGGGCTCCAAATAGAGAGCCGTGTGATGAGCCATGCATCAAGAATGTCCTGAATTAGGATAAGTTTCTCCTCCCATGCCTTTATCTCCTTCTCAAAGGGCTTGATGAAAGGGGAGCCCCTCATTGTCTGTGTCTTAACAATGGGGTTTTCAAGGAGCACCTGAACATCATCAATCGAAGACAGGATGGACACACCCTGTGAAAAGGAAGGGAGGCTGATCAAACATCCCGCAACCCCAAAGGCTAAATCCTCACTGTGTCCCTGTATGTCCATAGCTTTCTCCAGGGAGTATTCCTTGCTGGCTGCAGCTCCTATCTCCTCCAGCCTGGGGATGCATGCAGAGTGGCAAGGTATGCAGAAAAAAAAACAAGGTTGCAGTAGGAGACGTATCCATCAAGGGTTGTGATTACAGATATGAGGAAGGATGCGTATATGGTAGTTAGAACCACCTTGGCAAATACAGGTGTAGATGACAGATTTTTGATGGGGCCAAAAGGACCTTTTTAGTGATGGGATGGGCCCAATGCATCCCATCAAAGCCTTCTAATGATAATCCTACCAACAGGCCATCTTTGACACTTGCTTACATGTAGTTGGGCGTCCAACTGATTCTATGATGCATCGGTAATACTAATAGTGGAATTGGGTATTTTGCTAATCGTATTCATCACACTTCAACTAATAATGAACAAGGACTCTTCATAGTAATGTCCTAGATTGGTGAGGGAAGTCACATGACATGATGGTCTTAGGTCTGATGAGGAAAAGTCACATGACATGATGGGCTGTCTCATGCAGGCTGATAAAGGAAGTCACATGACATGATGGGCTGATAAAGGAAGTCACATGACATGCGCTGAGGTCTGGTCATGATAGGTCTTAGCTCGTATTAAGGAAGCCACATAGCAAACTGGACCAGGGCTTATGGACTGTGGACCAGATCTTTATGGACTGGGGATCAGGGCTGTGTGGACTAGGGATGTTGTAACATCACTAAAAATTGTAATACTAATCCCCAAAATGCCTGGCTTATGAGCACGTCTGTACTTGTAGTTCCAAGTACAAATGCAAATCAAAACTGAAAGATGTTCCTGCACATTATAGATGCACACAAAGCAATTAAAGCAATAAGCTGAGGTTATTAATGACAGAAGCCCAAGAGGGCTGTGACCTTGAATGCTTATGTCCTGGTTGTCCAGGCAGAAGGTGTGTGTATGGGTGTGTATGTGTATGTGTATGTGTGTGGGTGTGCAGTGTGCATACAGTTGCCATATCATCTAAGAGATGCTTACGTTACCTCTGAGCACTAGGAAGCCAAATCTTTGCATGTACATGTGAGATTTCTGCAGCACCCAAGCTTGTGAAACAGCCAGGAGTTCTTGTATGGTGTGGTTGCCATCGGAGTGTGCCCAAGGGCTGCTATAATTTCACCCTCACGTTTTACTTGCATGTGGTTGTACATACGTGCACATGTTCCATGGTTGTACCCCTCCGCCTCCCAGCAATAAAAATAGACTCAGAGTGAATCTCTGTAGTACTCCAATAATATGTGTCATAATTTAATACGGATCGTGTTAAACACCAGACATCCCTTTGTGGGGTGAAGGCTTGTAGTGGATGTGTTTGATCATAGTAGGGATTGGCAACTCTAATAATTAACACCCAGTATCACGGGAAATCCGAGTAAAACCACAGGTACCATGCATGTAAGTGCTGGTAGGGCAACGCAGCAACTTACTGAAGTATATGAAAGATGCAAGGACTACAATTGTTCTGTACAAGTTAATAGACAGGGACAGGCTGACTTCAAACAACACATGCATTTAATTATGGAGTTGAAATGATCTATTTTCTATTTTGTCTACTTACAGTAACATTCCTGTACTGCATGCTCAATCCAGGCACTTGCCAATGAAAATACCCTAACAGTAATCCACAGTTTGACAATCCCTGGCATATCCACCAATTTTACAGCCACTCCATTGTCTTGACTCTCCTGGATTATTACTATGGACCCTATCTGCCTTCCTATCTGCCTCTGTCACTGCCCCTACTCTGCCTCCTTTAATTATCTGCCCCTGTCACTGCCCCCCTCTCTCTATCACTGCCCCCTCTGCCTCTATCACTACTATCTATGGTTTGGTTCTTTTCCCCTCACATTATCAAATAAAAACCATTCCCTACCATGCATGCATACGCTGAATATGAAGAGCGATTTTGTGGTGTGCTATGTGACTATTTAAAATCATCTTCCTTCTACTTTGATTTAATTTGCGTATAATATACGCGTATAGTATATACGTGCTCTTTATATAGCACGTATAGTATATACGTGCTCTTATATAGCACGGTGGATAACATGCACGCTCTTTTTTTTACTGTGTTCAAATTTTGTGCCAATGTAACACAATCTGGCCCCCCCCCCCCCCCCCCCCCCCCCCACATCGGGAGGAGGGGGCGTGGCGGGGAAGAGGGCGAGTAAGAAGATCATTCAGAATTCTGTCAGCACAGTACATGTACATGCACACCATCAGCTCATGAAGATTCAGCGATGTTATACCGTGGCGTTTATTGCGAAGCCTCAGTGTCTAAGAAAATCGTGTTTAGCGGTTACTACAAAGTGATTATATTTCTTTACTCACGCTGTCACGTACCTCACGCCGTGACTTACGGTACGTGTACGCCGGCATGTGCATACCTAATGTATCACTTCAGTAGTATCCTAGAACAGGAATGTATAACCTACACCAGTGGAGTAATTGCAGTTCCCCTATGAAGTATCCATACGGGTTGCTGCATCAGTGCAATTAACAATAGTACTGATGTCAGTGATGATGTGTAAGTACCTTTTTTTTTTCAGTACAGTCAATAATGTACTTGACACTGATATGTGCTATATATTAGGCCCGACATGCATGTACAGTAATGCTATATAGACGGATTCGGCGAATTATTAAAAGGGGGTGTACATGTTGCCAACAATTACAATATTCAAAGCTAATTCAACTACGGTACAACTACGGTACGCGCGGTACAGCTAATAATAATTCGCCGAAATCATCTATACGGGAATAACAAAAACCGCGGCACAGTCAGGAGACAACTGACGTATATAATTTTACAGCCGGGATAATAATGTATATTGCATGGACAGCTAAATATTTATCTTTAACACCATACATACCACCAAGTTTTTCATAATTATACTTATAAGTTCGTCATGAACAATTTTTGCGAAACGCTTTATATAGCACCCAGCGTAGATCTGCCAAGTCATTTCGACCGTCATCATGATCAGTCTCAATCAGTGAAGCAGTAGCTATGATGGTTCAAATGCTATTTGTATTATCCGTTCTTTGTGTGGTTGTTATTATATCCGATCAGGTCAACCTTACCGCTACCATTCCACCTGGCTATGCTCTACAGGACTATATCTGCAGCGGACCGATCATGTCAAATGATACGACTGTTGTGTTGGAAGATGGAGAGTATCGTATATCTTCAGGACCGCTCTGCAACATTTCCAATGAAGGCAACATTACGATAACGGGGTCTTCAAATACCACAGTTCGCTGCGAAGGAGAAGGTACAGTGTTTGCATTCATGTCGTCAAAAAAATTGACCATGGAAAGAATAACATTCATTAACTGTGGTATACACCTTGTATCAATCGAAAATATTCTCATCACAAACTGCACTTTTAAGGACAGTTCAAATACAGCAATATTTTCAGAATCAAGTAATAACACAGTTAGCATCAGAATTGCATACTGTCTATTCATTGCCAACGGTGGTGGTGCTGTGTGGTTGACTTTATCAACGGGGGGTGTTAGCATTAAAGAGTGCACATTTCAGAATAACAGTGCTACTAACGGTGTTGGTGGTGCTGTATTATTGTATGGATCGACAGGTGATGTTAGCATCACAAACTGCACATTTCAGAGCAACAGTGCTATTGGTGGTGGTGGTGTGTGCTCCTATCAATCTACAGGTGATGTTAGCATCACAAACTGTACATTTCAGAACAACAGTGCTACTATTGGTGGTGGTGGTGGTGTGATGTTGTCTGAATCAACAGGCAATGTTAGCATCACACACTGCACATTTCAGAACAACAGTGCTACTACTGGTATTGGCGATGTTGTTGGTGGGGGAGTTTGTTTTTTGATATCAGCAAGTAATATTAGAATCACAAATAGCATATTTCAGAATAACATTGCTACTAATAATGGTGGTGGTGATGTTTGTGGTGGTGGTGTGTGCTGTTATGAATCAACAGGAGATGTTTATATCACAAATTGCACATTTCAGAATAACAGTGCTACTGGTATTGGTGTTGTTGGTGGTGGTGGTGTGTGTTTTGTGATATCAGCAGGTAATATTAGCATCACAAATACAACACTTCAGAATAACAGTGCTACTAATGGTGGTGGTGGTGATGTTGGTGGTGGGGGTGTGTCCCTTTATGAATCAATGGGCAATGTTAGTATCAAAGACTGCACATTTCAGAATAACAGTGCTACTGGTGGCGGAAAGGGTGGTGGTGGTGCTGTAACATTAGGACCTGGATCAACAGGTGATGTTAGCATATCAAACTGCACATTTCAGAACAACAGTGCTACCAATGATATTGGTGGTGGTGGTGGTGTATTATTGTATGAATCAACAAGTGATGTTAGCATCACAAAGTGCATATTTCAGCATAACAGTGTTACTAAAGGTGGACATGTTGGTGGTGGTGGTGGTGTAGGTTCATTTGTGTCAAGCGGTAATGTTAGCATCACAAACTGCACATTTCATAACAACAGTGGTACTACTGATACTGCTGGTAGTGGTGGTGGTGCCATGATGTTTTATGCCTCAACAGGTGATGTTAGCATCACAAGCTGCATATTTGAGAACAACAGTGCTCAGTATGGTGGTGGTGTATATTGGGTTGGAGTATTGGGCGAACTTCAGAACGATTATATTAGTATAGTGCTGCAAGGATCAACAGGCAATGTCAGCATCACAAACTGCACATTTCAGAACAACAGTGCTACTGTAGGTGGTGGTGCAGTGTATTCTTGGGTTGGATTTGTTCAGAAGAACAATACTGATATGGAGTTGAATGGATCAATTGGTTATGTTAGCATAATGGACTGTACATTTCAGAACAACAGTGCTACTTTTGGAGGAGCTATTTTCATGGTTTCAATCAGTGCAATATTAATTAGCGGGTCAACATTTACTAACAACACAGCAGATGCAGGAGCAGCAGTCTATGTTATGAATAGTTATATTCAAGTGCTTGTTTTTCTTTCTAGTTTCCTTACCTCAGATACTGAGCCATTGGGCAACCTCACTCTCCAAGATGTAATTGTTGAAGATAACCATTGCTCTTGTAATGAATACAATGACATGAGGGGAGGGGCCATTTACTTTAATGGAATGAAGGTGGATATCTTTGGAAACACCATCACAGGAAGTCAGTTCTCATATAACTCTCCTATGGGAGCCATACAAGGAACAAATGGTGTTCTTCAACTCCATGGTAACATCACATTCAAAAACAACACAGGAGTGAATGGAGGGGCCATAAGTCTGTCTAACAATGCCCCACTGTACTTTTATGAGAAATGTGATATAGAATTCTCTAGAAATGTGGCAACTGGATTTGGTGGTGCTATCTCCAATAATGGGGGCCAAGATAAGCTCATACAGCCTACTTCAAATTTAAACAAGGGTTCAATACGCTTGATTAAAGACTGTACCAGCTTCAATGATTGTGTATTTAATACCAGCATGTTCTCCATCACCTTCGCTGATAACCATGCCCAACAAGGTGGTCATGCTGTATATGCCACACCTCTTTATAACTGTATTAACTTCATTGGGGTCCTAAGTATTGGCATTCTCATCACTAACTCTAGCAACTCTCAAAACCTTACTGGCTATTTCACCACTACTCCATTACCAGAAGATGCCAATGACATCCAAGTACTCTCCTTTCCTGCATATGTTCACCTGTGTGGCTGCAGTGATCCTAACCTGTGCAATATCACAAGTCAGTATCAAGGAAAGGTTACCACATATCCTGGTAGGACTGTGAGCCTTTATGTTACCTCAGTAGATGATGGAAACAACCTATCACCCAGTGTGGTTTACACACTAATTGATACCAGCAGCATTACATCACAAAACATAACACTTGGACCTACACAGAAAGCTCAGTGGATAGGAACAGTATGTGGTACAATAGAGTACCAAATCTATGGGCCAGAAATGGGTTCACTTAAACTGCTTCTGTCTAATTATCCCACTAATTTTCCAACAACTGTTGAGGTTCAGCTGTTACCATGTGAGCCAGGGTTCACACTGATGTCCAGCTCTTCTACTGGTATGATGGAGTGTGGCTGTTCACTGTTCCTCACATCACATGGAGTGGTCTGTGATACATCAGATGGTACTGTGACTAGAAATAAAACTAACTGGATTGGTGTGTACAACAACACTCTTCCAGCACTGGCTTCAACCTGTCCTTTGGACTACTGCAACAGTGCCATAAGTAAACTTTCACTAACTAGGCCTGGGGACTTGTGCAATGGAGGGCGTACTGGTATTATCTGTGGTCATTGCCATAGTAACCTTAGTGTGATCTTTGGTTCTTCCAAATGCCAGGTGTGCTCAGATATGTGGCTGATCACACTTGTGATGTTTGCAGTGCTGGGTGTCTTACTGGTGGCAGCACTGTTCTTCCTCAACCTCACTGTAACACAAGGCACACTCTATGGACTCATCTTCTATGCCAACATTATTCAAATCAATACTTCAATATTCTTCAGCCAATCCAATTCCATTTTGAGACCATTGCAGGTGATTGTGTCATTTGTGAACCTTGACCTTGGGCTCCCTCTGTGTTTCTATGATGGTATGGATGATGCTGACAAGGCTGGCCTTCAGTTTGTGTTCCCAGCCTACCTCCTCATCCTCACCATGACAGTCATTGTACTCTGCCACTACTGTCTTCAGAGATCTCCAGCCACCTCCACTAGGTCCTGTTTTCATAGATTTCGCATCATAATAGGAGAAAGAGCAGTTGGTGTCCTATCTACTCTCATCTATTTGTCATACTCCAAACTGTTGAGAACTGTCATTGCTGTTTTCACATATTCCACAGTCTACCTGCCCAGTGGTGATATGTATGTCTGGTTCTATGATGGAAATGTGGAATACTTTCACAGCAAACATGCTGTTCTATTTTTGGTTGCCATGGTGACATGTACCCTGTTCCTCCTCCCCTACACCTTTGCCCTCACTTTCATTCCAATCATTGAACGCTACAGTGAACACAACAGACTGTTCAACTATCTCCACAAGAAGGCCAATCGGATCAAACCAATGAATGATGCCCACTATGCCCCCTATAAGGATGAGTGGCGATGGTGGCTGGGAGCAAGGCTTTGGCTTCTGGTTGTGATGTACAGTTTAAATCCTGTGTATAGTTCTGACAATCCAGCTCTGCTTCTGTCTATCCAGGCTACCATGGTGATCTTGTTCACTGTAGTACAAGCAGGAATAAAGCCATTTGGACAGACACTTCAAAAGATGGATAACAACAAATGTACCAACTTCTACAATCAACTGTACAATTGTCTTGATCTGTTTTACCTCCTCAATTACACTGCACTAGCTCTGTCAATGTCTTACATTCTAGACCAGAGTTCAGACCAAGCACAGATGACTGCAGTATCTGTTGGTGTTTTGGTGGGTCTCTATGTAGTGGTGTTGATGGTGTCTGTCTTGTACCATCTCATTGTGGTCATCCTCAAGGCTTGCAAGATGTACGACAGAGCCAGAGAGAAGATAACTGGATTATTTGAGAGGAAATATGAGTTAATGGTTCCTATAGAACTGGATGACCCCGCCACCAATACTGCCAGCACCACCACTGTGACAGTCAGCTATGGTCTGAGGGAGCCACTGTGTGACAATTAATTACATTGAGTTTAGTTTTCAGACTATTAGCCATAAGTTCTCATTATTCACATTCCATTCAGCCTAGCTGATAATGTCTGCGCCCTTAAAACTATACAATGTACATTTGATATCAAATGGGGAGACCTTGCAAGTATAAGTAGCAGTGATGACTCTGCATTTGATTTTAGCTACTTCGAATTTGCTATTTTGTAAAGTTTATTTCATGCACTGAGTAGCTTGTGTGTATGTGTGCATGTCTAGTCTCAGCATAACATGCACCCATGTGTGTGCCAGTAAACAATGAGTCCCAATATTTACCAGCCATGCAGACAATCAGACATGGTGTCAATACTACAGAAGGTGTCACAGGAAATTCTGTTGCTTGGAAAATTCTGTCGCGGCCACTTTAACTGATTTATCGAAGCAGCCATATTTCCTTAGGAAATTCTGCTTCTTCTATCATGCACTGATTTTCATTGTTAACCGGGCATGTGTTTAATACATGACCAGTAATACATTTGATCGAGTTACCTCCAAAGGTTTGAAACCCTAGGCCCTTGAACACCAACCTGTCTTGACTGTTCCTACAAGTGGACCAACACACTTCTCTATAATTAGCTGTAACCATGACCACATAGTACGCTGGTGGCACAAAGGAAATAGTTGTTAAAAAGTGCATCTGCAGAATAGAGAATAAATAATACATTTCTATGACAACACACACATACATGCACACACACGCACAGCATGTGTGTACACAAACGCAATGACATGGACAGTAATCATTTTGGAACATCATTGATCAGCACATATAGAGTGCTGGTTCCGGAGCGCTCTATGTCCGATTCTGGGTCTCTGTCCTGCAGTACAGTGGAATCCACTTCAGCCCGATCTCTAAGTCCTATAACAGACTGCTCCAGTCTTGGGCCACGCCCCCTCCAGCGACCCAAACAGCTCTCTCCAACCTTTGACCCCTTCCACAGGTACACTATCATGTACACAATGGGAAGCCATATAAGGATATACTGGAGGGCGAACACGGATGTCAGTGTGGAGGCAGATGAAGCACTAGGAGTGAGCTGGTCTGTGGCCAGGGAGTATATACCTAGGATGTTGATGACGGCCATGTTGAGTAGGAGGAGGCTGTCCAGGTAGTTCAATGACCGCCTCTTGTAAGGCTTTTGGACACTCAGGAACACGGCAAAGACAGTTACCAGGACCTGTTGGAGTATGTACTGGAGCAGGAGGGGGGCAAAGTAGGTTACAAATAGGAGGAAGCGGAGGGCAAAGTACAGGCCGGCAAAGTAGCGCTTGTCATCATGGAAACATCCCTGGAAGGTGTCCAACACGATGCCCACTCCCACTTTGGGGTACACCCGAGTGAGGGCTGGGGACCTGAGTATCCCTCTCTCCATCCACCTCATGGGGTAGTCCAGAAGCAGTATGGGAGGGATGGCTATGAACGTTACCAAGGCGACGCATGCTGGAATGATGTTTGGAGCGACGTAGGAGATGTCTGTGAACCTGTGCTGGCCAGCAAAGTAGGGCCTGTTGCCCACTGTTTCCATGGCTACATTCCACAGGGGGATGGGGGTGAGGATGTAGGTGGTGACCAGACAGAACCGTGTGTAGGACAGCAAGATGAAGGCAGCGAAGGCGTGGACCAGGGAGGTGGCCATCCTCCCAGGTCCCTTGCACCTCCTGCAGGGTAGCCCGATGTGGACACACCCTTGGCACCTAAGGAACACCAAGATCCCAAAGATCATGAACAGGGGGAAAACCGCCTCCAGATACTTCAGGGCTATCACGTTTAGGCTGTCCAGATCCTTACCGATGCAGAATGGAGGAACAAGGCTAGCGATGAACTGCAAGTTAAAGATTCCATACACAGTGCGGTAAGCCCTCTGGTAGCTGTCTACGGGCTTGTAGAGCTGGTTAAAGGTTGTGGAGATGAGCTGGGCGTATAGGATGAACGCGTTTGCTGGGCCGGAGGTGAAGCGGACATTGAACATGACGATGATCATGAAGAAGGCGAAGACAGGGACATAGATGGCCAGGAGGTAGTACAACCAGCCCTTTGTGTCATCCTCACACCTCACACACACCACCGGGTCGGAGTTAACAGTGGGTGCCCAGCCCAACTGACACTCGCCACATATGTAGCCCCTCCTCCCCTGGGGGCCACAGAGGACCTCCGCTGGGTCAGAGGTCATGTTTTGAGGGACCCTGACATAGGCTGCTGAGGTGTTGTAGAAGCAGTACTCCGGGGGGCAGTTGGCCACCACTAGTGTGTTGTCTATCACACCTAGCCAGTTGGTGTTCCTGACCAGCCAGTCCCCAGTCTGGCTGTCACATGACACCAGGTCACCTGAGATGGAAGGGAGACATGCCCCATTGGTGCTGCTGCCCTGCTCAGCACGTGTTGGGTAATAGGAGATTAGGTGGGCAGCAATCAGCCAGTGGTAAGGATTGGATGCTACCATGGCAACCTGGAAGGGGGGATTGGTGGTAGGTAATATCCCCTTAGTTACCAAACCACTTGGGTGTCCACAAAGTAGCCATGCCCCCCGCCCCGCCCCCCGTTGGATTATCTCCTATAGTCCACATGTACACTCACACTTCAGCACCTCGGAGCATGACGTACTTTATGGCTTTATGGGATAGCCCCCTAGCTCGCCCTTGATGTAATCTATACTTAGCCTTTGCAATCAGAGCCAATTAGCACGCACATGTTACATGTTCGCAATACGGAGAAGCCCCTCCCCCCCTTCCCCCCCAGTACAGGTACATGTATTCCCTACACAAACTTAAATAAGTGCCTAAGACTACGTTTAGCGTCCAATAACTGGATGGGTCGGGAGTGCAAGCAGATATAGGGGTAGTGGGCGAGGAGAGAGAAGAGAGGAGGTTATCATAATATGGACCAGCCCCCTCGCGCCGCTAGTATTAAAGCTATTTACGATCAATGTGTCAGATGTCTGATTGGTACGTAATTAAGCACTCGATCAAGTGTTTGCACAAATAATGACCACACACCGAGACTGTCTACACAACGTACCGCTTGGAGCTGGATCGAGCTGCGAGGTGTTATTCAATAAAATGCCTTCAATAATTTTAAAATTATATATGTTTAATTAACCCTTTCTGTGATATCGAAGTAACTAGTATGGTACATGTATACAAAGATTATTTATATAAATGATCTAAATTGATATTGAACTGTTAACGATGAGGGTGCGTACTCAATTGTCACTCGTACGTAAAACAGAACTGTACCATGAAAGTAGGGGCAGAGCGTGCTCTGCTCTGACTCAGCGATCTTGGGAATTAAGTATATGCATTTATGCAGTGTGATTAGGTACGTTGGCATGCACGTGTCGTTCAGTGGAATGTTTTGATATGAATTTGCTCGTGGAAGGTTTTCCCTATATATCCTGATGCTATAACCTCAAACACCTATATCTTGGACGAGAGTACATTAACATACAAACATAGTATTGACTAGCTAATGGACCAGTTGCGCGTAAGCAATGGAATGTTGATTACACCATAGATAATAAATTACACGTGACGTCACGTCCGGACTGCTTACCTGCATGGCTACGGTTTTGTTATTCTGTGTGCCTTTGCCTTGGCGTACCTTGCATAAAAAGACACTGAAGTCAACCTATTACCTTGGGCACTATCTTCTGATGTACGTACGGCTGTGAGAATGGCCTGTCCTGAACCCTATGAATGGCAGTTATGCCTAGGGAAATCGAAACATTGTAGCAGAAAAAAAAAAGCTGCAGTCAAGAATGTTGATGCATCAGCAAAGTCACTGAGCAGCTGCTAGGCCTGCTTGATCTTCTTTAGTGACTTATACTGCTAACCAGAGATAATATATCTTAGCTAGAGTTGGAGGTGTCACTGAACTACTGCTCGATGGAGATGCTGGTGCTGGATAAACTATACACACAAGTGCCTACATCCTTTAAAATAGCCACAGCAAAAAAACTTGTCGAATCAAATTTTGATTTGTTTGGAGCTCGGCCGCGGGGTCCTTTTGTTATTGGTGTGTTAGGCAAAGCCTAAACAAAGGGTTACGTAGTTAGGGGCCACTTTTCTTGCCGCTATTCGGAAAATGCCTCGAAAAAACACGATTGTGAGCGAAGACAGATGGTTCGCTTTCCTTTATCACAAGAAAACCTACGAACGAAGGTACTGAGGTTCTTGTACTGCTGTTCCCCATACACTACGCCCGTGTGCCAGACATAGCTGCTTAAATAAAGTATTTAATTTGCCCACGGATCATGAGGGATGGCATTATCCGTTCACTCACAAAGTCACAATACATCGCTAGAGCAGTCCGGATGTGACGTCGATATCATTAACGGGTAATCAAATTCTTCATCTCTTACGCGCAACTGGTCCATTAGGTCGGATTGGTCTACAATTATAATTATATACATGTATAAATATTATAATTTTATAAAATTTTATATATCTCAACATCGAGGTTCCGTGTACGCAACATTATTTCAACCCTACCCCCCCCCCCCCCCCCCAAAAAAAAAAAATTCGCCCCCGGTGTTGCATGCTCAAATCAATCAAGGAAATTCGAAAATCATTTATAAATTACCCACAAACAATTAATTAACCAATAAGTGTTGCTAAATGCTACAATATATAGCGCGGGCCGGCTTAAACTAAATCAAAACAAATTAACGGTCAGTTAACACCCAATTAAAAATATACCATTTTGGAGGCGCAGAAATTATTAATAAATTCAAACCACTAAATCAAGATACAATAGCCCCTAAATCAAGTACATCGCGAAAATAAGATTTCAATTATGAACAACATCTAAACGGATGTAGTAATTATATACTGTTTGCAGCTTTTAACTAATCACCCACCCTGCATTTATTAACGTATTAATTTTGTTCCGCCAGCATGTTAGAACTTTTAATAACAATAGCTGCTTGTGGTTAACTTGATTGAGAGCTGTATAAATGTCCCCTCTTTGACTTTTGTTTCAGTGTAGCCGGAACAGTATATGTTTCGTAAACTCCACCCTTGTTCCAAAGGAACACATGTATTAGGTAGAGACATAGAGACTCTCCAGCAAAGCCGTCCTTCTGAGGCTGGCATTATAAATTGTTCTTTATGCCAATCAACGTATATATCTTTGCAACTGTGCATAATAATCCGGAACCATTCCTGACAACATCACTGACCAACATCTGGGATTGCATGGTAATCAACTGCTGTGTCTTCTAAAAGGATGATATAGAAGTTGTCAGCTTTGCTTTCCTGGGAACATGGTCATGGTACCATAAGCCATGCATTCCATGCAGAAAATGCATTCTCGCCTATTTATATCAACACTTGAGCTGATGCAAACACCACAAGTCACTTGTATTTAGGGCACCCCATGCATTAAAAAAATATATTGTAGTTGATGTCATGTACATGCATGCTCTTGTATGAAAGTCTTAATGGCAATACTGATGATTTTACAATTAACAGTCCTATTTTAATGGGTCGTTTAAAGTTATAGGTCCCATTCATCCTTGGGCAAGACAAAATCTGTTGATGATGTTGCATTGTACCTTCTGTTATTCTGTGTGGCAGCAGCCAAATAGGAGGAATCTTTGACCATTTTTCTTGCCTGCACTCTTGTGATGATTACATGCCGAATTATTAGAGTGATGAACAAAATTGTCAACATGAGAGGAGTGAGGACAATGGCCAAAATGTTGAGAGTAATAGGAGTATGGTCGTGTTGTATTAATTTCCACACAAACACAAGAACACTAATCGTAAGTTCTACTATAAATGCAGCCAATATGAATATTATGGTGCTGACATTTACATCAGGCTTCCATTTCCCAGTGGCTGATATCTGCTTGTATGTGCAGTACCTGCACAAGGCAAGGAGGAACAATACCACAGTAAACAGCCACACAAGACCAGCCCAAAGATGCCACATGAGCAAGTTGGTAATTATGTTGGATAAACTCCCAGCACTGCAGCTGGAGTCATGCAGCCAACAAGTAAACTCTTCCTCTCCATAGTGTGTGCTGATGAAAGGCCATGGTACAAACACGACAGGCACCAAGAATGGTGCAATGAGGTATTTTATTTGGAGAATTTTGTATCTCTTCATTTTTTCTTCCTGTATTACCTGTAGGCACCTAGGCTGTGTCATCATGATGAGCAGGTGGGTTCCCAAACAGGTCATTATGACCAACAAAACCAATCAAGGTATATTCCCTGACTGTTCCTAACACAGAGCAGCCTACAGTGTCACCAGGACGTAAAATCCCTTGAAAGAAATCTGTTAACTCATACATACAGCTGATGATCATGGCTGTGAAGAATATTCCCTCCATTGGGTCAACTTGATGCTTATCTTTGTAATCACAGTAGTAATATCGATTGAAGAGCAGTGCTATCACTCCTATGATGAATGCAAGCAGTGGATAGAGTTGAGCTTAGAAGGTTCACTGTATGTATTTGCATGTCTGTCACTGTACAGTTGCTTCCATTGTCTGCCATTTCTATAGCTTATTATAATGAATGTACAAATAAGTAGTTGTTCTGTTGTTCAAGTTGTGCAAGCTGTGATGTATTGAACAGTTTGTAATTATAAACCAGTGCAAAATTATTGTATTGCTTCAATCAAATGCAACACATATGTGGCAAATGAAAAAACAGCCCAAATACATGCATGCTGACTTATTATGCACGGCCATCTTTAGGCCCAAGTTGTGCCAGAACTAAGGGCTGTGGAATTGGGCTATAATGTTATTTGAGAAGTCTGCATGAGGATGATGTTCTCATGCAATGATCTAATGCCATGCATGCATGCTGCACAAAATGCATATATTGTATTGTTTTTATTGAGCTGAAAACGACTTATGAAGGAAATCCCAGTGCTATACACTGCAGCAAAAAAGTGTAAATACACATAACGGGACGATTTGTGTCCCAATCTTAATGTTTGCATACAACTACTGACTGAGATCCGGTAGCTATACTGCATGGTATATGTTAACTCAGTATGGTCCCGAGCTGAGGGAGAACTTACATTTATGGAATCGAGCTAGCTTTCGTGGTGCCAGATATACCTGCTTGGGCATCTTGGAAGATGGAGCTTCGTGCGTATGTCATTTTATGTTGCAACATGCAACTATATCTACACAGCAAAAAACGTTTAGTGAAACGCCAAACTATATCACTCCAAATCCTGATTCTGAGTGATATAGTAAGCCGCTTTGAGTGAAATCCACCAAACTGTTTTTGCTGTGTACATATTAGTAGGAGTTTTTGATCATCATCATCCATATATATTGCAAGCATCCTGAACATGCAGGATCGTATTCGTATTCGTTTTCGTTTTAAAACTGTCGGTCATGCAGTTCAGAGCCAGTGGTACTACTGTACTAGTGCGTGTACATGTATATACAGAGGGTCAGTATAATTCCCACGCATATGCATGCACCTGCTGACTTGCTGAGTGTTAGTCCATATAATTTTAATCTCTCGATCCAAACTAGCTGAGGCCGGGGCGCACCAAATATATAGTCGTTCTTTTCTGATATGCAGTGGTTGATTATTTGGTAGCAGGTGCATGCATATGCTGGGAATCGAACGTGGCATTTGCATGGTTTCATGGTCCCCATGCACATACTTCGCCCGTCAAAAACACATGCATACAAAATGCTTACTAGCTGGATTCACTTTTGGAGGGTCAAAAGGCTTTCTATGCAACTACTGATGCCGATGTGGAGTCAATCCTTCATGAAGAGTACTATCACTTTTACGCGGGTCCGCAGTCCGGTAGAAAAATGCGTTATTATGCATTGCATGCCAAATAAATAGATTTGACGCGATCTATTACATTATAATACATAGTAGACTTGGGGAAATTTTGCATTCAGACAGAAACAATCGCTTCAACGGCCAACCATGACTATGCCCTGAGTGAGCCAATTAATGTATCACATCTATACCGGTATATCGTTTAATTGATAATCGATTTCACCGTATTGGAATCGAATTAACACTTCGCCCGCCAGCAGCATCTTATTTTATACACTGACTAATTAGTGCACGTTGGCGTAGATGAATATTGACATGCCCAGTGAGTATTGTGTGGGCGTGTTTAAAAAGGCCCGGGGGCACATAAATATAATGATTGAGGACTAATGTCAAAATTGCCTCCAAGTCAATGAGTGCCAATCAAGAATGTAAAATATACTGAATGGACCACAAGAAACTAAATCAAACAACTCCCTGCATTTGCAGTTACTGCTCACGCAGCCACCCACCATATACCTATCTCCTGTATGTCTGCAGAACATTTTAAAAATGTACACTAAGTAAATGATTGTGTACGTTGAAGGAGGCTATTTAATTTAGATGCAATCTGCTTCTAGTTCTTTATGGAACAATTTGCCTTAAAATAAATACCTTAATATTAAAAGTGCTTTCCAACAGTTACACAGCAGTTGAGCTAGTAAGCTGCTGGTGGAGTAAGGTTATTTCAACATATCGGAACCCGTGTAGCTGAAAGCTCAAGTGACTTGGCTGGCAGCTTCCCTGTGTATTGTAAATGTGGTCAGCATCTATAACCACAACTGGTTTAGTTGGGGAGGATGTGGTAATTAATACCAGTGGGTGTAAGGTAAATTGAACACCTGCAATATGCAAGACCTATGTCATTTATATCATTCATTGTGCCAATAGTATCATCTTCATCAGTTTCCATAAAAGGGTACAGCAGATGTAGTCTCTATAATCTTAGAGAGGCAATGCATTTTGATGGTTCATTGCACAATTCGACTTCTAGTTGGACAGCATTATAGGAACACCATGTCATGCACACAGGTTCTGCATGGTGATCATCATGTATAACATGCATTAACCAATCAACTGTTCCCAAGGCGAACTAAATCAATTCTTCAAGTTTATAAATCCCATGCACAACACTAACACCTTGGCCAGCAGTCCGTGAATGTTACAGTGATTCACTCAACTTCAATGCAATGGAATTTTAGAATCTCTGCCCTGGCTTGGCAGCTCAACTTGAATGAAAGTGAACAAAATTCTACCATGCGGGTGGATGGTTGCAAAGTTTCTAGGGAGACTATCTCAAAGTCCAATATCTAACATGATCTTTCTGTGGTGAAATTTTGTCAGTGGTTGGCCACTACCAGTAGTGAGCTTTTTTTTAACGAGCTCAATTAGTTGATACAACGACCGTGCAACATATATAGGAGGAACACAGAACACGCGTAGCAACTGTACATATATTGATGTACAGTGTATACATATGCATGACAAAAGTACATAAGCACATGTATAAGTGAGCTGGGGAACTGAGGTAGCTAACATAACAGTGCGTGTAATGGGTTACCTTTATGTGGTATTCTCTGTTTTAGTTCTGCTGTTTCTTGAAAAGGATTTATTTTTATTTTTTAACCGCAGCGCTAGCAATTCTGCACTCTGTTGTTGTTGTATATATGCTGTATAGCAGTTACTTCCTCAGGTCTCTCTACAAGCTTTATCAACACAACTTGATCAGCATACCACTTCCATCATTGCCATCACCTGTGCAGCACTCAATGGTACTCCAGATGCCCACAACATCACCCTGATGAAGAATGGGTCAGTGTTGGAGACCACAGTTGGAGGGAACAGCCTGACATACTCAGTGACATGGAGTGGTCTGGGTCAGTATGTGTGTGAGGTGGACAGCCACTACTCCACACAGCAGGAGTCAGTTGTACTCAGGGAATCAAGCATGTGGGTATAGGTCATTATCAATGTTTTGTTATACTATCAGATAACATGTGCTGTATAATCTTTTTGACATGCCACAGTAAGCTTTGATGTTCCAATGGAATATTTGCTTCCATATGGTTTTTTTGGGGTTGTAGGAGGGTCCTTCTAACCATTTTCATTGGAGCATGCACCATTGTCAGGTAAGATCATGTGTTCTACTGATCAAGTGAGGGTTAGGTAGGAAGGGTTATGGGTATGGAGGTTAGATTGGTTATGGGCGGGTTAGGTAGGTTAATGGGTGGAGATTAGGTAGTTTATGGGTGGGGTTAAGTAGGTTATGTGGGGTTAGGTAGGTTATGTGGGGTTAGGTAGGTTATGTGGGGTTAGGTAGGTTATGTGGGGTTAGGTAAGTTATGTGGGGTTAGGTAAGTTATATGGGGTTAGGTAAGTTATGTGGGGTTAGGTAGGGTTATGTGGGGTTAGGTAGGTTATGTGGGGTTAGGTAGGTTATGTGGGGTTATATAGTTATGTGGGGTTAGGTAGGTTATGTGGGGTTAGGTAGGGTTATGTGGGGTTAGGTAGGTTATATGGGGTTAGGTAAGTTATGTGGGGTTAGGTAGGTTATGTGGGGTTAGGTAAGTTATGTGGGGTTAGGTAGGTTATGTGGGGTTAGGTAGGGTTATGTGGGGTTAGGTAGGGTTATGTGGGGTTAGGTAGTTTATGGGTAGAGTTAGGTAGGGTTATGTGGGGTTAAGTAGGTTATGTGGGGTTAGGTAGGGTTATGTGGGGTTAGGTAGGGTTATGTGGGGTTAGGTAGTTTATGGGTGGAGTTAGGTAGGGTAAAGTTGAGAACATGTATGACACATCAATACATTGTTTCCTAAAGCTATGTGAGGAAAACAGGGAAGCCATCAGTCACTGATATGAGAAATCCAGTTGATGGTGCTTCTGCTGAAAGTTCAGCAAGGCATGAGATGAAGGAAGTGTCCAAGCATGAAATGAAAACATCACTGATATGGACAGCCATAGTACAGTATATAGCTGTGCTATCCTATATAGCACCAGAGCAAGGAAGAGGATTCAGTATTGGTTTCAGTAAAGACCACTCAATTGTCCCAAACTGGTCTCTCTCCCATTCTTCTGCATTTGATCAAAAAGGTATACAGGTCATTCATCCACTCCACTGTGCATCTAGCAAGTTTGACCGTAGGACCACTAAGTAGGACCACTATCGAATTTAAGAGAGTACACGCTAAAAATGAATGACAATGGGTACACATTCCTCTAGTAGTTGAAACATGTGGGTGTTGGGGGGCAATGGGGCACTTGAGGTATTCACTAGAATTGCAAGGAAACTTTGCCATACAACTTCATACATCAGTCTCTGAAACATTAAAAATGAAAAGACCATGCTAATGTATGTTGCTGGCAACCTTTTTATAGTATGCAAATATAAGCATTATTTATGTTATCATTTGTCCCCACTGAAAGTAAAGTGATAATAAAAAAGTACGCCATGCCAGTACAGGGGCGGATGCAGGATTTTGGCGAGGGGGGGGGGGGGGGGGGGGGGGGGGGGGGGGGGTTCCACATGAATAATTGATGAAGAAAATTTTTGTGGTGTGCATTCTTATTTATTCACAGATTGTATTGGAAACTAAGGCAATCAACACCAATAAATGTGTGCCACTACGTTACGTTCTGGTTTCCAGGTTATTGTACTTTTAAATGGCTGTGTTGGTACATGCATGCGCTTTTCTTTGCTATTTGAGCCACTTAAAATTTACCATCACATTCCGGCAGATGACCTGTTTCAAGCAGTGAACAGTGTGACATTGGCGCACGAAAATATTTTTTGTACACATTCAATTTTTCCACAGATTGTACATGTATAGGGGGATTAGAAACGGAGGCAATCATAACCAATAAATGCGTGCCACTCCGTTAAGTTCTGGTTTCCAGGCTATTGTGGTTTTTTATGTGTTTCATCGCAGATTTGCGTTTTACGTTACATGCGCCAGCTTAGTTTCTTTGTTTAAAATTTACCATCATCTCCAAAAGCTTGCAGCAAGGTGCATTCAACTTTGATGGGTACTAATACTAGCGCACCAATCAAAATAACTGTGGAAAGAATCGCTCTATTACTTTCGCGGGTTAGCATTTTGGAATACATTTAGATTAACGTATATAAATACCAGCCCAGGGCCGCAGCATCCAGTCCGGCCGGTCCGGTTTTAGCCAGAAACATTTGAAATTATTAATGATTACGATAATCATTGCATAGTGGAAACGATCGACAACGATGAATGTGCAACCATCTGCAATCGTCTCATGCTTGAATGACTTTGTCAGATCAGGAGAACGCACAGTAGGCGTTAAAATACCGTCTAGAATTATTAAAAGCATTTATTATTCAATGGTATACATGTATTGTGGCCGTGGGCGTTATTCGATTCGACTCATAGCCATAATATACCATGCGCGTAAAACACACGTGGCTTAACGTGTAACACACGCAGTTTTTGTAGGTTTAAAGTATTAAAAAAGCGTTGGGGTCTGGGGCTCCGCCCCAGACCCCAATGGGGGAGCCCCCTAGGTACCCCCCCCCCCCCCCCCCCCCCTCCCGGGACTTTCTACATATTCATTTCCACTATGGCCGGACCGGTTCTTTTATCGATGCTACGGCCCTGGCACTGCTGAGTGAGCCTACTATCCGACGCGTCATACGCTAATTATACATTAATTATTTCATATTCAGGTTCGGGGGGGGGGGGGTTCCAACCCCTGGAACCCCCCCCCCCCCCCCCCCCCCCCCCCCCCCCCCCCCGTAACCGCCACTGCCAGTAGAGACCTATAATAAAAATAAATGCATGCTTTTAATCAATGATTCAACCTTAAAATGGATTTGAGTACATTGATTAGCCGGTTTTTTTTTTTCAACGTGGTTCAATGGTGGTGGCCTGGGGACCAGTACGTTACTAAACACACATGGCCAAATCATTTTAAAAGAAAGAAGCCTTATCGGTGAGGAAGTCAAACGGGTTAATGTTGTAAAGCGTTTGACTGGCTAGCTGTTCCAATCTGATCTGCGTTAGTTTGAGGATCTCTGTCTTCCTTTTTGTAAGCGAAGGGATCTGGCGTGGCAAGCTGAGTTTGACTGGTGCGTCAAAGCGGTGTGTAACGGGCATACATAATCGCCCCCCCCCCCCCCCCCTCCTTCCCCTCCTTTCTTAGGACCAAGGTGGCCGATTCGGGGTTAGTCGAGGGTACATCGTTACGGGCGGCAGTTGGAGGACAAACATCAAAGGCTCCAACAGGCCAGAGATGGCTACCACCCAGTGCTAGGGAGGATGTCGATAAGACGGAGCTTCAGTATCGCAAGATTAGAGGGTACGTGGTCCTATCGTGTGGGTTGAACGGCGTTTTTTTTTTTCTCTCTTCTGTCTACCCTCCCCACCTTTCTGCCTTTGTTGACACCGCCATTAAACGTTTCCTTCCACGCCCAATGTGTTCTCGTGCTTAGAATACTAAATAAACTAACTCCTGACAACTTCGACAAACTGACACACGAACTTGCCCAGATAATTGGTTCAACCGATAAACAGACACTAAAAGGAGCTATACTATTGGTAAGCGTTTACGTGGCACATGGGGCAATTGTGTGTGTGTGTGTGTGTGTGTGTGTGTGTGTGTGTGTGTGTGTGTGTGTGTGTGTGTGTGTGTGTGTGTGTGTGTGTGTGTGTGTGTATGTGTGTGTGTTTGTGTATGACTATGTGTGTGTGTGTGTATGTGTGTGTGTTTGTGTATGACTATGTGTGTGTGTGTTTATGTATGACTATGTGTGTGTGTGTGCACATGTGTTTTCACTTGGCCCATTCTCTTCAGGTATTTGACAAGGCTGTAGATGAACCTTCCTATAGTTGTATGTACGCCCAGCTATGCCTCAGACTGAATGAGTTCACACCTAACTTTGAAGAGGCAGGAAGCCAAACAACTGTAAGTGCAGCTGTCACCTGACCCTGTGGGATAATGGGTTCAGAACCTGTTCCCCATCCCCAGACCTTTAGAAAGCTGCTCCTCCATAAGTGCCATGAGGAATTTGAGAAGAGGAAGAAGGCCAATGCTGGTGGGTGGAGCCTGTGGATACCACACCCCTCCATTTTATTTCTTGCCCCCTCCACACAGTGCTGGAGAAGAGTGATGGAGTCTCCGCAGAAGAGAAGGAACAGAGTATCATTACCAAATGGAAGATGCTGGGTAACATCAAATTTGTTGGTAAGGCCCACAGCCCATTTTTAAGCCCCTAACACTGTACATATGGCCCTTCAGTATGACAATGTCTTAAGCTTCCTTATGCTCATAAGCCCCTTTAACCCTAACCCCCCCACCCACACCCTTCCCCCTAAGTTGCTGATATACCTTGGGGATGAACTGATGTTGTATTTTTGGGATATTACTTCTTGACCTCCCCTCCCCTCTCCCCCATACCTCCCCCTCCCCCCGTACCTCCCCTGTACCTCCCCCTCCCCGTACCTCCCCCTCCCCCCGTACCTCCCCCTGTACCTCCCCCTCCCCCCGTACCTCCCCCGTACTTCCCCCTGTACCTCCCCCTCCCCGTACCTCCCCCCGTACCTCCCCCTGTACCTCCCCCTCCCCCTGCCCTCATCTCTCCCCTTCCACACCGCATAACAGGTGAGCTTTTCAAATTGGACATGTTACATGAGAAGATTATTCACTCTTGTGTCAAAGAGGTGTGTGAATATATCCATATATGGCGATGATATGTACCCTCATGTCACCCTCATGGTGATGATGTACCCTCATGTTGATGATATGTACCCTCATGGTGATGATGTACCCTCATGGTGATACTATGTACCCTCATGGTGATGATATACCCTCATGGTGATGATGTACCCTCATGGTGATACTATGTACCCTCATGGTGATGATATACCCTCATGGTGATGATATACCCTCATGGTGATACTATGTACCCTCATGGTGATGATGTACCCTCATGGTGATGATATGTACCCTCATGGTGATGATGTACCCTCATGGTGATACTATGTACCCTCATGGTGATGATATGTACCCTCATGGTGATGATATGTACCCTCATGGTGATGATGTACCCTCATGGTGATACTATGTACCCTCATGGTGATGATATACCCTCATGGTGATACTATGTACCCTCATGGTGATGATATGTACCCTCATGGTGATGATATATACCCTCATGGTGATGATATGTACCCTCATGGTGATGACATATACCCTCATGTTGATACTATGTACCCTCATGGTGATGATATACCCTCATGGTGATATATGTACCCTCATGGTGACCCTCATGTTGATGACATATACCCTCATGTTGATGACATATACCCTCATGGTGATGACATATACCCTCATGTTGATGACATATACCCTCATGTTGATGACATACCCTCATGTTGATGACATATACCCTCATGTTGATGACATATACCCTCATGTTGATGACATGTACCCTCATGGTGATGATATGTACCCTCATGTTGATGACATGTACCCTCATGGTGATGACATATACCCTCATGTTGATGACATATACCCTCATGTTGATGACATATACCCTCATGGTGATGACATATATCCTCATGTTGATGACATATACCCTCATGTTGATGACATATACCCTCATGGTGATGACATATACCCTCATGGTGATGTGTTTGTTGCCTCAGTTGTTGGAGAAGAAGCGCCACCAGTCCACTGAGGACACTTGCAAGAGCCTTGAGTGTCTCTGTTATTTCCTCACCACTGTGGGAGTCAAGCTGGATACTGAGAAAGCCAAGGTGTGTGGGGGGTATGTGTTTATGTAGGTGTGTATGGATACGTGGACTTTTAAAAGTTTAGATAGCTGTTCGTGTACTGTTTCCACAGGTTTTGAAGGGGTGGAGTGTGTTGGGGTGGAGTGTGCTGTGGTGTGGTGATAATGTGTCATGGTCTTGCACAGGGATGGATGGATGCCTACTTTGAGAGGATCGAGGGCCTCTCTGACAACAAGGACCTTCCACCTCGCATACGCTTCATGCTCCAGGACCTTGTAGACCTGAGGAAGAACAAGGTGGGGGCGGGGCTCTGATCACATGTGATCATCAGGTGGTTGCATTGGCTTTATGACACGATATTGATATTAGCCATGGTCACATGGGCATGTGGTCATCACCTGCCCCCCATGCTGTTAGGACTGACTTCTCTTGTTCCCTCCTCTTGCCCCTCTCCCTTCAGTGGGTGCCCAGGCGCTCCCACCCGGAGTCATCTCCCAGACCCATCTACAAGATACATCAGGAGGCGTATGAGGAGTCCAGGGATCCTAGTTCCCAGTCCTACTCTAGGAGGTCTCCTAGCAATGCGTCACCACCCCAGCACAATGGTAACCGTGGTAACAGACCAGCGTGCCACAGTTCCTCTCCCTCCCTCCTCCCTCCCTCCCTCCCTCCCTCCCTCCCTCCCTCCCTCCCTCACTCACTCACTCACTCACTCACAAATTTTCTTGTTTTATCAGGGTCCCATCCATACCCTGGGCCACACCCACCACATGATATTGGGCCATATCCACCGCATGATATTGGGCCACGCCCACCACGAGACTTTGGGCCACGCCCACCACACGATATTGGACTTCACTACAGACAACCCCCACCCCATGGACCACACCCACAGTATTATGGACCACCCCCTCATCGTATGATTGCTCCAGGACCACACCCACAGCATCTGATTGGTCATGGCCCTCCCCCACAGCACATGATTAATCTTGGACCACACCCACAGCATTACGGACCGCATGTCGATATTCATTCCATTCAGAGCACACCTGAATTTCGTGGATCATCTTCGTCCTCATACCCACCCCTTCTTGCCAGCCAGCCGCCATTAGCAGACACTTCAGAGAAGGCAGCTACTAAAGGCAAAAAGCACAGAAAGTCACCTGCTTCAAAGTCCACTGAAAGTGTATGTGTAGTGGGAGAGGGGGAGGAGGGAGGTGGTTGACATATAGATCTGAGTGTACTGTGCTAGGAGAGTTATGTGTGCATGTGTGGTGTTTGAAGGTTATGTGTGAGTGGTGTTAGAAGGTTATGTGTGCATGTGTGGTGTTAGAAGGTTATGTGTGCATGTGTGGTGTTAGAAGGTTATGTGAGTGGTGTTAGAAGGTTATGTGTGCATGTGTGGTGTTAGAAGGTTATGTGTGCATGTGTGGTGTTAAAAGGTTATGTGTGCATGAGTGGTGTTAGAAGGTTATGTGTGCATGAGTGGTGTTAGAAGGTTATGTGTGCATGTGTGGTGTTAGAAGGTTATGTGTGCATGTGTGGTGTTAGAAGGTTATGTGTGCATGAGTGGTGTTAGAAGGTTATGAGTGCATGAGTGGTGTTAGAAGGTTATGTGTGCATGTGTGGTGTTAGAAGGTTATGTGTGCATGTGTGGTGTTAGAAGGTTATGTGTGCATGTGTGGTGTTAGAAGGTTATGTGTGCATGAGTGGTGTTAGAAGGTTATGAGTGCATGAGTGGTGTTAGAAGGTTATGTGTGCATGTGTGGTGTTAGAAGGTTATGAGTGCATGAGTGGTGTTAGAAGGTTATGTGTGCATGTGTGGTGTTAGAAGGTTATGTGTGCATGTGTGGTGTTAGAAGGTTATGTGTGGTGTTAGAAGGTTATGTGTGCATGAGTGGTGTTAGAAGGTTATGTGTGCATATGTGGTGTTAGAAGGTTATGTGAGTGGTGTTAGAAGGTTATGTGTGCATGTGTGGTGTTAGAAGGTTATGTGTGCATGTGTGGTGTTAGAAGGTTATGTGTGCATGTGTGGTGTTAGAAGGTTATGTGTGCATGTGTGGTGTTAGAAGGTTATGTGTGCATGTGTGGTGTTAGAAGGTTATGTGTGCATGTGTGGTGTTAGAAGGTTATGTGTGCATGTGTGGTGTTAGAAGGTTATGTGTGCATGAGTGGTGTTAGAAGGTTATGAGTGCATGAGTGGTGTTAGAAGGTTATGTGTGCATGTGTGGTGTTAGAAGGTTATGTGTGCATGTGTGGTGTTAGAAGGTTATGTGTGCATGAGTGGTGTTAGAAGGTTATGTGTGCATGTGTGGTGTTAGAAGGTTATGTGTGCATGAGTGGTGTTAGAAGGTTATGTGTGTGTGGTGTTAGAAGGTTGTGTGTGTGGTGTTAGCACGGCTGTTACGTACGTGCCATTAGGTTTTACAATTAGATTGTGTTAACTGAATTACGGTATATTTAAAATGGCGTACACAAACCTCATTTTGAAACCACCAACTTTGGAGGTATTGTATGCAAAAACCATGGAAGAAAAAATAAAAACCATTACATGAATGGTGTCGCACACATATTCGAAATACTACGTAAATATAGGCGCAATTGAAAACAGCTTGTTACAATATGCTACAGCTTACGCGCATAAAGGGACTTAACGAGGGGTTGAAAATAGCAGGTTTTCTAAGCGGTGGTACTCCCAATCCTCCCAATAAATTAGGTTCAAAAACTTTGCACGAAGCAAGCCAGCTGTGGTGAGTGTTTCTATGCATAAAATAAGTTATACACGGTCTGTAACGAGTCTTAATTCCTACTCGACCGCTACAATGTAAGTATGAATAATCGAACTGCACACCAGTACACAGGTGCAAATTGAATGAGTTGCGTAGGGTGTGCGGTTGCGCAAAACCAGCTGCAGCTAAAAAAAAAAACGATACCTCTGCATGTATGCAGTGCTATTATTGCAACAGCCATCAGATCCACCCACCAATGTTGTGCAACAGGTTGCCACCTCACTGTTACAACAGCTGCCTTATTATGACTGCTATTTGGCCCTGGAAACCACACATAAATTTTAAATCCAAATTCCTCCCCTGGAAGCTGATGAGGCACAAGCCGGCCTTGTTCTAGGTCACACTAACAGTGATTTGTCCTCTTTGCTCCTCCTGATTGGATGAGGCAGGCCATCTGATCACCATGCTCTAACATGTCATTCAGGAGGTGGCTTAGGGACATGTCACTATCGCCTCTGTGACTGTCCTGCAGAAATCTGCAGCTTGTCTGGGTACATGTATGAACTATGAAGGGAAATCCCCTTGCATGTGATACTTATAAGGGTATACCTCCAAAGGCACAATGGCCCCTAGCTGAGATATCTGGCAACACTCCAGTCCAAGTTGTAGAGCACATCGTGACCATAGCACCATAAAAAATTCCATTCAACCACCATTGACAGCTACTCTCTGCCATTAGTCAGCTGAACTGTCCAATTTGCCTCAGTGTGTTGAGGTTGCCATATGACAGACTTGTGTGTACTTGCTGTCTGGCTGAATGGATCCACCTGAGAGGTTCATTTCGTCCCTGCTGCTATGACACCACTCCACTGGAGTGCACACAACTCAGTAAAGCCAGTGTCCTGGTTCAGCTGCTGCTAAATGGTGAGAGCTGTTAATTATGACACACACATACTTGCACTGAACAATCAAGGTGAACAGAGGAAATGCAGCTTGTGCATACCATTGTACACAGAATGGTATAACTGCATTTGCATTATAACTGGAGGAACAGTAAGCTTATTTTTCTTTAACTTGCACTTACAGCCGATCGTGTAACAGTGCCAAAAGCGCCCATCACATAGCTGAGCAAACGCACACGTAGGCCTCGTGTGCTTGAGCTCCACAGGACACGTAATGAATCCGCGTTAAAAAGCAACTTATTCCGACGTTCACAACTCACACACTAAATCGAGTAGTAACATATTGGCGACATAAATTCAAAGAACAAACTCTGCTCATTATCCCTTATCGTTTTCACACAAGTATTAATCTGTATAGCGAAAGTCCAAAATGTTTTAATGACTAGCAAAATGCACCGACGTTTACCAACTGCTTTCTCTGTCCACCTGTCCTGTTACTTCGTGAAACCTAGCGATTAGAAGCCTAGAAAAAAGGGTTCTTTCCAAGGTAGGCGTTGCTATGGAACAAATTAGCCATGTTGCTAGGTACTTAATATTCACAGTGGGCGTGAACCTAATGTCCATGTTTCAATGGAATTGTAACAGCCGTATAGAAGGTTATGTGTGGTGTTAGAAGGGTATGTGTGACTTCTGGCAACTTGTCGCAATTGTTGGATTTTGTGGCCAAATAGCTCCGAGAACTATTGGATAGCGTATATAATGACCCGCAAGCGACTGATCATTATATACGGTATCCAATAGTTCTCGGAGCTATCTGGCCACAAAATCCAACAATTGCGACAAGTTGCCAGAAGTCACACATGACCTTCTAACACCACACATAACCTTCTAACACGGCTGTTACAATCCCTTTGATCTTTCTTACGGTTGAGCGATTTGTCGCCAGAAAACAGAAAGCCTTTCTAATTCGGGGTGACATGTCGACAGAAAGATCAAAGGGATTTGCCGATAAGTTGATCGGGAAGTCCCTCCCCCCTCCCACAAGTGTATGCCGGCCTTAAGGAGGTGATGTACATTAGTGTGCTAGAAGGTTATGTGTGAGGAGGGTTCTGTTTGGGTAGTCTATTTGGACGGTGACACATTTTAGCCTTGGGGTGTGGACAGGTAATGGTCAAAGGCCATATTATGTGAGTGACTCCCCCTCCCCCCCACAGGTCAGTCTCAGACCTTCTGTAGCCTCATTCAAACCGGGCACAAAGCTCCGCCCATCTCCCAAGTCATCTCCTCCTCAAGACCACACCCCTGCCGCCAAGTCCTCTCCTTCTTCAGTCCACACCCCTGCCCCACGTACCAGGGATGACTCATCAGATGAAGATGACCATCGAAGGCCATCAGGTGGGTACTTTGGGGTGATCAGGTGGGTACTTTGGGGTGATCAGGTGGGTACTGTGGGTGATCAGGTGGGTACTGTGGGTGATCAGGTGGGTACTTTGGGGTGATCAGGTGGGTACTGTGGGTGATCAGGTGGGTACTGTGGGTGATCAGGTGGGTACTTTGGGGTGATCAGGTGGGTACTGTGGGTGATCAGGTGGGTACTGTGGGTGATCAGGTGGGTACTTTGGGGTGATCAGGTGGGTACTGTGGGTGATCAGGTGGGTACTGTGGGTGATCAGGTGGGTACTTTGGGGTGATCAGGTGGGTACTGTGGGTGATCAGGTGGGTACTTTGGGGTGATCAGGTGGGTACTGTGGGTGATCAGGTGGGTACTGTGGGTGATCAGGTGGGTACTGTGGGTGATCAGGTGGGTACTTTGGGGTGATCAGGTGGGTACTGTGGGTGATCAGGTGGGTACTGTGGGTGATCAGGTGGGTACTTTGGGGTGATCAGGTGGGTACTGTGGGTGATCAGGTGGGTACTTTGGGGTGATCAGGTGGGTACTGTGGGTGATCAGGTGGGTACTTTGGGGTGATCAGGTGGGTACTGTGGGTGATCAGGTGGGTACTTTGGGGTGATCAGGTGGGTAGTTGGAGTGATCAGGTTGGTACTTAGGGTAATTAGGTGGGTACTCACATTCCTCATGTTCCCCATGTTCCTCATGTTCCTCATGTTTCACAGGTTCTGTTGTTCCTCAAGCTCCCCCTCCACTTGGTCCTCCATTTCCTTCTGCCCCCTTCCACCCCATGCCCCCGGCACTAGGGTATCCCCCTCACAGATTTCCAGGCATGGTCCCTCCAATGCCACCGCCTGGACCTATGGTGAGCTTTAATTAGAATTATCATTGATGTATGTATTTGGTTCTTAATGAACATTTCATCCTCACCAGCTCTACGCTCCCTCTGTTCCCCCTCCTCCCCCTTCTGGACCTCCCATGGGCCCTCCTCCCCCTTTTCTCATGCACCATCAGCAGTACCATGATGGCTTCCAGCGAGGTGGGCTTCCTCCAGGGGTGTACCCTGATGACCCCTCCAGGGCCATGTACACACTTCCTCCAAGGTGAGCTCTTTCTCTCCCTCCCCTCTCCTCTCTCCTCTTCCCTCTCCTCCCTCCCCTTCCCTCTCCTCCCTCCTCTTCCCTCTCCTCCCTCCTCTTCCCTCTCCTCCCTCCTCTTCCCTCTCCTCCCTCCTCTTCCCTCTCCTCCCTCCTCTTCCCTCTCCTCCTCCCCTTCCCTCTCCTCCTCCCCTTCCCTCTCCTCTTTACTCCCACCTTTCCTCTCCTGTTCCCTCTACTCCCAATCTCTCTCCCCTCCCCTCCCTTTCTCCCTTCCCTCCCCTTTCTACCCCCTTGCCTCTCCCTCCCCTCTTCCCTTCTCTCCCCTCGCTTTCCTTCTCCCTTCCCCTCCCCTTCCTTCTCCCTCCCTCTCCCCTTCCTTCTCCCTTCCCCTCCCCTTCCTTCTCCCTCCCTCTCCCCTTCCTTCTCCCTTCCCTCCCCTTCCTTCTCCCTCCTCCCCTTCCTTCTCCCTTCCCCTCCCCTTCCTTCTCCCTCCTCCCCTTCCTTCTCCCTTCCCCTCCCCTTCCTTCTCCCTCCTCCCCTTCCTTCTCCCTTCCCCTCCCCTTCCTTCTCCCTTCCCCTCCCCTTCCTTCTCCCTCCTCCCCTTCCTTCTCCCTTCCCCTCCCCTTCCTTCTCCCTCCTCCCCTTCCTTCTCCCTTCCCCTCCCCTTCCTTCTCCCTTCCCCTCCCCTTCCTTCTCCCTCCTCCCCTTCCTTCTCCCTTCCCCTCCCCTTCCTTCTCCCTTCCCCTCCCCTTCCTTCTCCCTCCTCCCCTTCCTTCTCCCTTCCCCTCCCCTTCCTTCTCCCTCCTCCCCTTCCTTCTCCCTTCCCCTCCCCTTCCTTCTCCCTCCTCCCCTTCCTTCTCCCTCCTCCCCTTCCTTCTCCCTCCTCCCCTTCCTTCTCCCTCCCTCCCCTTCCTTCTCCCTCCTCCCCTTCCTTCTCCCTCCCTCCCCTTCCTTCTCCCTCCTCCCCTTCCTTCTCCCTCCTCCCCTTCCCTCTACTCCCTCCCCTCTTCCACTTAATGCATGTCTGCTGTTGCCTCCTCCCCAGACCATCTCTTGCATATGGTGGTGCCGTACCACCATGGGTAGATTCAGTATCACATGGAGTCAGGATGGGGCAAGCAGCTGACCACCCTGATAGGTCGGACCAATCCGGTACCCGTGGCGATAAAGCCGGTAGCCATGGTGACAAGGCAGGCTCCCCTGCTCCCAATGTTCCCAAGATCTTGTCAAGGAGTCCTAAGACGGAAGCATCCAAGATGGAGGCAGCGAAGAAGGTAGAAGATATGGAAAAGATTGTGGTAAGTTGAGCTTTGGATGGTGTGTGCACATGTGTGCATATGTGTGAACATTAATTAGCTGCTTGTGGCCATGGTTGGTCAGTTATTGAATAAAGTTCTTTGAGGTCATTCACGTTACCTTATATGGTCATTCATGTTACCTTATATGGTCATTCGTGCAACTTTGCATCATGAACACTTGTGGTCATTTAACTAGCCTCGTCCCCAGGCCCTATTTTATGTTAAATTGCCGGGGGGAGGGGGGGGGGGGAATAAAAAGGCCTGTTGTCCATTGGCAAGGTCTTAGCACACATGCGCTATCCATTACAAAAAAAAAAAAACATGGTAGTGATATTCTTTTTTGCAAACCTTGTTGTGTACTATCTCCTTCTCAGTGCTAGCTTTCCCAGGTCCCAGGCTGTGTACTATCTCCTTCTCAGTGCTAGCTTTCCCTGGTCCCAGGCTGTGTACTATCTCCTTCTCAGTGCTAGCTTTCCCTGGTCCCAGGCTGTGTACTATCTCCTTCTCAGTGCTAGCTTTCCCTGGTCCCAGGCTGTGTACTATCTCCTTCTCAGTGCTAGCTTTCCCTGGTCCCAGGCTGTGTACTATCTCCTTCTCAGTGCTAGCTTTCCCTGGTCCCAGGCTGTGTTGTACCGTAGATTTTACGATTACCAAGTTTCTTAGTAATGGCTAGTGCATGTGTGCAAGGACCTGGCCAATGGACACCAGGCCCTATTTCCGTTAATATAGTATAAAATAGGGCCTGGGGACGAGGCTACCATTTGACCTGCACACGTGGATGATATCTCCAGCGCAGTATGTACATGTCCCCCTAACCTCTGATGTTCAAAACCACAAGCATGTCCCCACTCCTACATGTACTTGTATGATTGGCAGTTCAAACAAGGCATAGTTGCTGGCGACCAGTCAGTGATATCACCCCATGTGTGCCACACCTTTTATGGTCATTCATATGACCATATATGGCCATTTGGTGCCTTTTATAGGTACATCTTTGTGCCCTAATATGCTTGAACATTGTTCTTCAGACAATGGCCTTGGAACACTTTCTGAAGACTATAGATTTCCAAGCAACCATAAATGATCTGGAGGTGGAGGGCATTAATAAGAGTACCATGTGCACGCTGCTTGTCACCAAGACACTGGAGAAGTCAGGTGAGCATCACATGACTTAGTTCTACCCAGCTGCTGACAGCTGTTCCTGGCCCCCCTCAGAGGATGAGCGGACCCATGTCAGCAGCCTCCTGAACAAGCTGGTACAGGCCAACATTGTCACCCCAAATCACCTCTGCCAGGTAGGCCCCTTTGTTGGTATCCTGTTTTACCAACTTTAACCCCTTTGTTCTATTACTTTAACCCCTTGTGTTCTATTACTTTAACCCCTTGTGTTCTATTACTTTAACCCCTTGTGTTCTATTACTTTAACCCCTTGTGTTCTATTACTGTAACCCCTTGTGTTCTATTACTTTAACCCCTTGTGTTCTATTACTTTTACCCCTTTGTGTCCTATTACTTTAACTCCTTGTGTTCTATTACTTTAACCCCTGGTGTGCCCTGCAGGCATTCAGCAATATTATGGTTTCTGTGGCAGACTATGTGGTAATCGTTCCACAGGCGAAGGTGTACCTGGCTGGCTTTATGGCCAGAGCTATTAGCATGGTCAGTGTGTGTGTGTGTGTGTGTGTGTGTGTGTGTGTGTGTGTGTGTGTGTGTGTGTGTGTGTGTGTGTGTGTGTGTGTGTGTGTGTGTGTGTGTGTGTGTGTGTGTGTGGTATATGGTGTATATATATGTACCTGTGTATCTAATAGATGCCCACTTCATTGCATGGTCAGTGTGTGTGGTGTGTATGTGTTTGTGTGTGTTGTGTGTGGTATGTGTGTGTACCTGTGTATCTAATAGTTGCTCACTTCATCTTTGTTGCCAGGGGATACTAACGTTGGCAGATGTTTGCCCTGCCTTCAACCAGGGGGAGCACCACCCCATGGCCCTGGTGGTCCTACAGGCCCTAAGCTCACTGATGGGAGAGGTGAGTCATGTGATGGTCATGTGAAAAAGAGGTGAGGTCATGTGATCAGAGGTGAGGTCGTGTGATAGGGTGAGGTCATGTGATTGGAGTTGAGGTTATCATTTGTCGATGCTGTGTCTGTCCAGTCCTCATTCACCTCTCACTTCCCCTTCCATCCCTCTCTTCCATCCTCCCCTTTATTATCTCCACCTTTCCTTTCAGAACCTGTTGCAGCAGAAGTTCCAGGAGAGTGGTCTGAAGATATCGGCCCTCCTCCCCAGCCCACTGCGCTCGCATGCCTCCATCATCGAGCTCCTCGATGCCAAGGTAACCATAGCAATTGTAAAGATCAAATCACACATTCCAGATTTCGAGACACTGATGTATACAAAATTTGTATTTTGATCACTCATTTAGTCATGTGTACTCAGGTGTGTTGGATACTACTCTCATGCACACACCAACTCTAAATCCTTTCAGCCTTGTCATCTCTAACTGCAAATGAATGTTTTTAATTGGTTGTGTTTACATGGTTGTGTCTGTGTCAGTCTGTGTGTGTGTGTGTGTGTGTGTGTGTGTGTGTGTGTGTGTGCATGTATGTGTTGGGTCACTACCTTGTGCATTGATCCCTGGGTTGTGTACTGGCTACACAGTAGTTACCTTGTTTTCCAACAGGGCATTGGCTACCTGTACCCTCTGAGGAAGACACAGTCTGAACTGTCGGGGGTGATGAGAAAGGACCCTACTCCAGCGGCCATTTATAAGTGGATCAAGGTACTCAGGCCTGTCCCAGTAACTGTTGATTCAAAGAGTGTTATCTTCACATTACATGCATGTGTGGCACACACACACACACACACACACACACACACACATGCACACACACACACACACAAACCCATTGATTCTGCTACAGTCCAATGTCCCTGCTTCACTCCATTCAAACACCGACTTCATCATGTTGCTCACACGATGGTATGGTTTGTTGATAGCCTGAAGTCCTGTCATCTTTTGTGTTACCATTGGTTACATAGTTTTGATACACAGCCAAAAAAGTTTCATAATGCATCAGCAAGTGATGGGACAAAACATAATGTAGCAGCGATGACATAATTGGGTTTCCAATGATGTCATTGCTGCTATTTGTCTCATCACTGCTGATGCATTATGAATTTTTTTGGCTGTGTACTATTTTAGATACTGTTGTAATACCTTTGGTTACTGTTGTGATACCTTTGGTTACTGTTGTGATACCTTTGGTTACTGTTGTGATACCTTTGGTTACTGTTGTGATACTTTGGGTTACTGTTGTGATACCTTTGGTTACTGTTGTGATACCTTTGGTTACTGTTGTGATACTTTGGGTTGCTATTTGTCTCATCACTGCTGATGCATTATGAATTTTTTTGGCTGTGTACTATTTTAGATACTGTTGTAATACCTTTGGTTACTGTTGTGATACCTTTGGTTACTGTTGTGATACCTTTGGTTACTGTTGTGATACTTTGGGTTACTGTTGTGATACCTTTGGTTACTGTTGTGATACCTTTGGTTACTGTTGTGATACTTTGGGTTACTGTTGTGATACCTTTGGTTACTGTTGTGATACCTTTGGTTACTGTTGTGATACTTTGGGTTACTGTTGTAATACCTTTGGTTACTGTTGTAATACCTTTGGTTACTGTTGTGATACCTTTGGTTACTGTTGTGATACCTTTGGTTACTGTTGTGATACCTTTGGTTACTGTTGTGATACTTTGGGTTACTGTTGTGATACCTTTGGTTACTGTTGTGGTACCTTTGGTTATGCCTATAGTTCTCTAGTTTCTCTAGTCACATGTATCGATGTGCTTGTTCTGTAGTGTTCTGGATCATGTGACCCATGGCAGCACCCCTCCTGTAACCACGGATATGGCCCAACAACCCACTAAGGAGCAGGTTGCTAAGGAAAAGGATTTGATGGCATCCCTGAAGGTGAGTGGGTGGAGTGCTCTGGTCCCCATTCCCATACCTGTTCCCCATGCAGATTGTTATTCAGAAGCTTGTGGCGGGAAATGTTTCCCTCCAGATCAGTGTGCTGTATGCAACACAAGTCTTCTGTTATGACAGCAACTTTCCTAAAGGTAAGGTGATCTCTGTAATGTGATACCTCGTGACCAGTGGAAGGCTATTGGCAGATACCAATAGTACCAAGGCTGTAGACATGGTAACAAGGTCGTAACCATGGTAACAAGGCTGTAGACATGGTACCAAGGCTGTAGACGTGGTACCAAGGCTGTAGACGTGGTACCAAGGCTGTAGACGTGGTACCAAGGCTGTAGACGTGGTACCAAGGCTGTAGACGTGGTACCAAGGCTGTAGACGTGGTACCAAGGCTGTAGACGTGGTACCAAGGCTGTAGACGTGGTACCAAGGCTGTAGACGTGGTACCAAGGCTGTAGACGTGGTACCAAGGCTGTAGGCATGGTACCAAGGCTGTAGGCATGGTACCAAGGCTGTAGGCATGATATCAAGGACGGTAGGGATTTGTATTAGCCCCTGCTATTATTATGTCTGTTGTGTTCTAATCTTTAGGGTTGTTGCTTCGTCTGTTTCGGTACTGGTATGACCTTGATGTGGTTGATGAGGATGCCTTCTTTAAGTGGAGAGAGGATATTTCCCAGGAGCACCCCGGGAAAGAAAAGGCCTTGTTTCAGGTACAGGCTGTATGCTGTTTGTTGATATCATGCCAACATCCTGGTAGCATTATAGCAACTGGGACATAAAATTGTATTTAAAGTGATTGCTGCGAATGATGCAATATTTGGCTTCCTTTGTTGTAACTTTGTTATTTTCTATTTCACCATGAAGGTACATCAGTGGTTAGTGTGGTTGGCAGAAGCAGATGAAGAGTCTGAAGGAGAGAAAGACTAACATTTATATCATACGGGTACTGTTAGAAAGGATTATTAATATCACGTGCATTCAATTCATGTCCAAAACGTGGTTTTGTAATGCTGTTTACAATGTTTCATCAGTTTTTTTTACTGGTCATACGTATTCGGGTATACGTGCCGAATACCGTAATCTATAGATTGTCTAATAGTGCGAACTCGTGACCTGTAAGTATGGTTTCCATCACGTTACAACTTACTATGAACTTATAAGTGAGTGTCACCTTAAAAAACATGTTGCACGCAATTCAAATGAATATCTGTAAAAGTCCAGTAAATTACTACTAACATTGCCGCACCAGGAGTTGAGGGAGAGGATATGCTAACGGCAGATGCAGTGAGGTTTACCAGAGATTATGGGATACCGGGCTTAAGAGGGTCACGCCCCCTCAGCAGGGTGTGTGTGGGCGGACCTGCGAGCAGGGCTGGTCAGGTCCGACCCTAGCCTCGTCCCCAGGCTCTGTTTTGTTAAAGTTACGGGGGGGAAAAACAGGGCCTGGTAGACACTGCCAGGGTCGAAGCGCGCATGCGCTAGTTTGTCCCAGAATACCTGAAGTAACCGTAATTTCCCTTTGGAAACCATTCCGTATACCTGTCTGATTTCGCGATGGTTTATTCTGTTGAGTTCCGAGAAGCGGTGGCTTATTCTTTATCGTGTCTTAGAACGAAATCAGGCGAGCAGCATACGCCATCGCGAAATCAGACGAGTATACGGAATGGTTTCCAAAAGGAAATTACGGTTACCCCAGGTATTCTGGGACAAACTAGCGCATGCGCGCTTCGACCCTGGCAGTGTCTACCAGGCCCTGTTTTTCCCCCCGTAACTTTAATAAAACAGGGCCTGGAGACGAGGCTAGTCCGACCCCCGTCACCCCCGGCATATGGTCACGTTCCCGTGCGAAAGGGAGACGGAAGGATTAACGGTGGAAACGGGGTGGGTGGCGGTCCTCGTCTCGCTAGCGACAAGGGGGGACTGACGGTTGGTATGCGCATGCGTATAGGAATGGGCGTGTGTGCTCCGTTAACTAACTACGGTTAACAGGGTTAACCTTCATTAAATTTTACTTATATTCATTGAATTGCGCGCAACATGTTCGCCATGACATAATGTATATAGACCATATCCGTCCCCACGGCGAGCCCCACGATGACCATAGCAGCCATTGTGGATGGGAATTGCCTATCTATTTGCTCTGCACAAACTCGAGCATGTGTAAAATGCCGACACCTCCTATGTGGTTTCGTCCCCGAAATGTTTGGCAACGCCGTTCTCCTTGCTCACACACCCTAGCTTTTCCAGGCAAATACGTCTCTGCAGCAAGTTGATTTTGGCCGTATTACGTTTAATAACTCAGGCAATGCATACTGCATATTGTATGAGGTGTGCATTCCTCCGTGGCCTAATTACCTCCTGTCACCTGACACGACATCTCCAATCTGATTGGTACCCGTAGCGCCAACATTCCGTCGCTTGCACACGGAATACTGGCGTTAATGAACAGATGTAATCGCCACTAGTGTCGTGGAACTTTAGGATCAAGGCCTAGGGTTGTGAGTAGTTGTAAAGCCTGAACCAGAGACAATATATACATTATCCGGCCTGACATTTTTGAGATCCGCACCGCTTTGCTGCATGCCAGCTTGCACATGCTGCTCGTAATGATTACATTTAATGCAGCTGGGGTGTACCTGGTGCTTGATGACGCTGTTGACGCGATGTCCTTATCGATCCGACAACTACGCAGTGGTTCTTTGCGGCCGGCACGTGAACAGACGTCACCCGTCCCGGCAAATTTTATGACAAGTGAACAAAACTATATTTAGTCAGTCAAGGTGATAAATGGAGTAAGAATACTAGTCCAGCCGCTGACCAAATATTTTCATGAAAACTTTATCACTGTCCTCGTCGATGTCCTCTTCATCGCTAGTATAATTAATATCATCACTAGTATCATCCACAGATTCAGCATCCATCTCTTCATCACCCACAGCTTGGACATCTTTCCCTTCATCATCCACAGCTTGGACATCCTTCCCTTCATCATCCACAGCTTGGATATCCTTCCCTTCATCATCCACCGCTTGGACATCTTTCCCTTCATCATACACACCTGCCAATATTTGACGAGACTTTCCCCACTTGGGGATTCCTATCAATATTGCTGCTGCTTGGTAGAACAATCCAACAGCAGCTTCATTTCCATACATCACCACTGTTCCTGCTGGCTCCCAACTAGACTTTGAAAAGGACTGGCACCATTTAATCATGTGAGCTTTAATAATACCACCACCAAACAGATCGTATGGTGCCTTTTCCACTGGGCGTTCTTGACCATAGTACTTGCCAGATTCGTCAACTTTGAATGCTTGAAATCTGTCTAAGATATAGAACTTTTCCTTATGTTCATTGTCTCTGCATGAGGAAACTGGATAGATATTACAGAAATATTGCACAATTGTAAACATACCTGATATAAGGTTTAACTACTACTGGAATTCCAAGAGATTTCACTTCAACAACAATGCTGTAATCAGCTCCTTTCAGCATCGATGGAAGTAGCTCCTGGTCATTAAGGGTGTTAAACACATAGGAATGTTGACAGCAAAACCCAAGAATGCCACCTTCTCTCATGAAGTGAGGATTGCCAAGGGCTCTTAAAACATGTTGTTTGAAAGTTGAAAATACTGGACAGGAGATTGACAGACCTGGTGCTAGCATTTCTGAGCCCTCACGGTAGAGGTTATAGGTCAAGGTAACACGGTGACCACTGGTAACAGGGAGAATCTCGTGTTCAATGTTGCTAAAGAATGCTGCCCACTTGATTGCCTTTGCTGGATGGTCAGGTGTGGAGGACCAGTCAAATATAACTTCCTCTTTAAGGTGATGGAGAACAAGATTACCACCTGAGAACTGAGTGGGTAGGCACAAAACCAAACTGCCAAACATTTCCGGAGACTTAGGAGTATCCACGTGAGGTCTGAAGTGTCCTCCAGTCCTATAAATGTTCAACTTGTAGAGCTGCGCCCTGATAGATCGCATATTGGGCACGAGCGTTTTTAAGAGCAGCGGCAAAATTGATGTATTGCTGAGTTCAATATTTGAGAGAAAACTCTCCGGTTCTAATTTAAGCGCATCCCGATAAGTCGCGTCTGTCACTGTTTTAGCGCCAACTCCAAAACTGGCAGCAGAACTCGCCTCTATTAATCCGCTAAGCAAGGCTTCTTCGTTGTAACCGGGGAATGTTGCTGCGTTCCACTGTCCCTTGCTATTATACACGATGGTGGCAGCTTCATGTAGCTCTCCGCTGCAGCAAAACGGACGATTGCAATTCTTCGCCAATTTCCCAAGATCACCGAGTATCTTAGATTCAATTTCTGCAATTTCACTTAAGGACATTTCTTCAGTGGAAAGCACGAGGCAATGCGTGTATCACGTGTGGCGCAAAAATTAAAATATTTCCGGTACGTAAATACAATCAGAGATCAGATCTTCTGATACAATATTATTGTCCCCAGGTGACCCGGGGTTGGATTGCATGGGGTCTGGTGAATTATTCACTCACTGTCATTGTACTTAATTCTTTCCAGTGTGTATATTTACAACCAACAGTTCATAATTGCCAACACCGCGTTCGTGAAAATCGAATAGTTTTTTGGCCGACCTTAGTCGGAAGGGTTCCAATTACCACAAACGTTTCGAGCTAATGTCAGCCTTGTAATTACTTCCGCCGAGGACCTACGTTTGTGTAGAGTCGAGAGGGTAAGACTGTAAACTGAGTGTTAGTCTGTTACCGGAAACGGGACACTTAATTACTGACAAGGTTTCTGACTTTTAAAAAAGTAAATGTAAAATGTGCTGGTATGTGTTGAGTTGTCTTTAATTTGAAGGAGACACACGATTTTAAAAAATGGTCATATTTTTGCTCCATTAGCCTTTATGCTGTACTGACCTTCTCCTCTGATTTTTACAGGCACTACTTTGGTCACCTTATTCCTTAGGTCTCCATGGTAGGTGGGCAGAATATTCCCCACCTCTTGAACAGTTTGTCACTTTCTCTGGAGAATTGATGCCAAACTGTTCAAGAGGTGGGGAAATATTCTGCCCATCTACCATGCAGACCTAAGGAATAAGGTGACCAAAGTAGTGCCTGTAAAAATCAGAGGAGAAGGTCAGTACAGCATAAAGGCTGATGGAGCAAGAATATGACCATTTTTTACAATCGTGTGTCTCCTTCAAATTAAAGACAACTCAACACATACCAGCACATTTTTTAAAAGACATATCCCCCTGAGCAGAGCAATGCTAATACAACAAGACGTCCCACTCCCACTTGTATGATTGACAGTTCAAACATACCACAGTCACTGATAGTTGCTGGGATCAGTAACTTTTTTGTGCCACGCTTTTTGCATATGTACCAAGGCTGTATAGGCATGGTACCAAGGCTGTAGGCATGGTACCAAGGCTGTAGGCATGGTACCAAGGCTGTAGGCATGGTACCAAGGCTGTAGGCATGGTACCAAGGCTGTAGGCATGGTACCAAGGCTGTAGGCATGGTACCAAGGCTGCAGGCATGCATGGTACCAAGGCTGTAGGCATGGTACCAAGGCTGTAGGCATGGTACCAAGGCGGCACCAAGGCTGTAGGCATGGTACCAAGGCTGTAGGCATGGTACCAAGGCTGTAGGCATGGTACCAAGGCTGTAGGCATGGTACCAAGGCTGTAGGCATGGTACCAAGGCTGTAGGCATGGCACCAAGGCTGTAGACATGGTACCAAGGCTGTAGGCATGGCACCAAGGCTGTAGGCATGGTACCAAGGCTGTAGGCATGGTACCAAGGCTGTAGGCATGGTACCAAGGCTGTAGGCATGGTACCAAGGCTGTAGGCATGGTACCAAGGCTGTAGGCATGGTACCAAGGCTGTAGGCATGGTACCAAGGCGGCACCAAGGCTGTAGGCATGGTACCAAGGCTGTAGGCATGGTACCAAGGCTGTAGGCATGGTACCAAGGCTGTAGGCATGGTACCAAGGCTGTAGGCATGGTACCAAGGCTGTAGGCATGGTACCAAGGCTGTAGGCATGGTACCAAGGCTGTAGGCATGGTACCAAGGCTGTAGGCATGGCACCAAGGCTGTAGGCATGGTACCAAGGCTGTAGGCATGGTACCAAGGCTGTAGCATGGTACCAAGGCTGTAGGCATGGCACCAAGGCTGTAGGCATGGTACCAAGGCTGTACTGAGGCATGGTACCAAGGCTGTAGGCATGGTACCAAGGCTGTAGGCATGGTACCAAGGCTGTAGGCATGGTACCAAGGCTGTAGGCATGGTACCAAGGCTGTAGGCATGGTACATGGTACCAAGGCTGTAGGCATGGTACCTTGTATCAAGAACGGTAGGGATTTGTATGAGCCCCAGCTGCTATTATTACATCTGTTGTGTTATTTAGGGTTGTTGCTTCGTCTGTTTCAGTACTGGTATGACCTTGATGTGGTCGATGTGGCTGCCTTCTTCAAGTGGAGAGAGGATATTTCTCAGGAGCACCCCGGGAAAGAAAAGGCCTTGTTTCAGGTATGCTGTTTGTTAGTAGCATCATAGCAACTGGGACATAAAATTATATTTGAAGTGATTGCTGAGCAGGATGCAATGGTAGGCTTTCTTTGTTATTTTCTATTTCACAATGAAGGTATATCAGTGTAGTGGTACTAACATTTATATCATACCAGTGGCGTAGGAAGGAGTTTAAAAGTGGGGGGGCAAACTATGATGGTTGTGAAGGACCGTCTTAATGCGCTAGCGTATCGACGATGTTGACCACTATACCACTGAAGAGAGAATGACAAAAATACACTAGAATCAGTGCAATTCATTACAAATTACGCATTTATCTGGCACTTGAAACACAATCAGAAAATCGCTTTCTATAAACATTAAAAGGACCCAAAATACTTCCTGCGATCATGCATTACATGCAGTAACAAAGTCTTTAGCAATTTCATTGCTATCTAACGTGTCAGTGATATCTTTATGCACTTGCATAAGAAAGCAGTTATTCAACCTTTCTTCTGTCATTGTGGAACGCAAATATGTTAACAATCGCTTGAATACTGAAAATGCCCTTTCCGATGTTGAAGTAGTTACTGGAACAGTAAAGTACAGACGAATCAATTTATGTACTTCAGGCAGTAAATCTTTATGTACTCTTTCACTCCCCATTGCTTCACTTATTGTTCTAATGAGTGTGATTTGCTTAACATTTGGTGATGATAGTTTTATTACTTGTGGTAAAATGAGTAGCTGGGTTTGAAGTTGGCTAAAATTGAAGTCCTTCTTGCATACAGATTCATTCACTTCCTTAATTTGGTTAGAAAATTCTTGACCATTAGCAGCCCTCAAAAGCAGTTCTTCAAGGGCAAGTACAGGATTAATGTACTCCTTTTGCTCAAATCTATCTTCCAACTCCACTAGAAGGAGATCTAATGCTTCAAAGTATTGTATTCTATAAAACTCTTCAGGAGTAGTATACTTGTATGAATGGCTTCCCTCATCCAGCTGAGATGAAGCTCTCTGTATCGAGGAAGCTTTGGAAGACCAATTTGAAGTTGTTGAGCTGTTTGGACAATACTGCTGTAAAATTGGACAAATGCAATTTCATTCCTTTGGCTTTGATAAAAAACCTTTAAAAGGCATATAGCCCTCAATGCATCATGCAGACATGTATCTTTGGCCTGAAGTACTCTGGATACTTCTTCAGCTCTAGTAAAAAGAACATAGCTCAGATTCAGACCAAAGAGAATGCGAAACGTTTGCAAGAATTTAGTAACCCTCCTGCTTTTAAACCATACTCATCCCTGTAGTAAGATTTATTTCTTCCATATAGCTTCAATAAGTACTGTATAATCCTTCAAAACAGCATTGATTGCAGCTGATCTTGCTGTCCATCTTGTAGGACACAACAATTTAATACTTACTCCTGTATGACCTGCTTCACTTTGGATTAACTTTTCATTAAAAAGGTGGCATCGTTTTGGAGAAAATATTATTAGCTTTCCAATTTCCTGCACAGTATCTAATGCATCTCTTATCAGCACTAGTTTTCTGCCTGCTTCTTGTAAACAAAGATTTAAACAATGTGCAAAACAATGCACTGAAAGAGCTGCAGGATTCTCTCTTTTAATCAATGTTGCTAGTCCTTTTCGTATGCCTTTCATACTTGCAGCACCATCCAATGCTTGACCTCTACACATTTCCATGGGAAGAATGCAACGAATCAAAATGTCTTTAACCACAGCAAAAAGGGTTGCTGCAGTTGTGTCAGGTAAACAAACTAGTCCAAGAGGGTCTTCATGGACAACATAGCTATTATCAACCCATCTTACAGACAAATTAAATTGTTCCTTATGGGAAGCATCATTTGCTTCATCAACTATTATACTGAACCATGATGGGGAGCTTTCATTAATTTTGCTCAATAAAGTGCGCAATAATTTTTTACCCAACAAAGAGATTATCTCATTTAATATCATAGGTGATAGATACTTTTTTCTCTCACAAATTTTCTCAAATAATGATGATCTGCTGCCCATGTCTGAATTAATTGTTCAAGATTTCCTTCTTCAACCACATGGCCACGTATAGCCAAACCTTGCCGAAGCAAGTACTTCATAGCATCAATTACTTTGACCAGAGCAAGTCGTCTCTCGTTTTGATCATGAGTTAGTACTGAATCTAAGCACTCCCCTACAGATGGACAACCAAAAGTCTTCCATTTCATGGCAGCTTCCTTATGAACTAAGGACTGCTCATGTGATGCAAATTTTTCAGCCCCTTTCTTCCAGTTATCAAATCCAGAAGAAAAGAATGTTGAATTTATACTGCATTTGCTGAATAGAATCAAGCCTTTTGATTTTGCAAATAAGCATATGATGCAAAATGCTTTGCGTTTGGTCTGGCAAAGGGTTATCCAAGGAAACTGATCATACCCTGATACCACGTTTGCTGAAATCTTCTTCCCCTCTTGCAAAAAATCTTCAGAGATGCTGGATCTTGTGGTTGTCAAGCTTTGTTGTTTCCTGGATTGCAACAGATGCTACACTGAATGTTGTCCTCGGGGAAATCTTCGTTGCTTGATCCTGACGCTTCATCAGATGAAGGCATGGAGGTAGGAACCGTCGTTGGTGAAACAGTGAATACTTCATTGGTCTCTTCTAATACTTCGTCGGTGGAAGTTTCTTCGGATATAACAGCTGCTACGACCGAAGTTTTTCTTGTTCTTGTGGCTGGTAGAAAATTAGTAGAGGCACCGGAGGATCCTTGCGCGTCAGTACCGACATCTGATTCAACCCAAGAGCTTAGAAGCATCTGCTTCGTTTTGCGTTGTGACATTTTAAAGTGGCGGGATTGTAGGGCAATGGAGCGCTTTAATTAAAAAAGGCAGTTGCAAGGACGTAAAACACTTATTAATAATTTAGGTAGTAGGTACAGTAATTCGTGAGTAATACATCGAAGCAGTCTGAGCAAAAGGTAGGTTTTGCTTGTTTTTTTATAAAAACTAAACAGTATGTATAGATACACCAGTATCGCTGATGTAATAAAAGTGTAGTATCGCTGATGTAATAAAAGTGGGGGGGTATGGCTCCCCACTTTTAAAAGTGGGGGGGCAGGTGCCCCCCCTGCCCCCCCTTTTCCTACGCCACTGCATACAGCTACTGTTAGAAAAGGATAAATCACGTGCACTCAATTCATGTTCAAAACGTAAATGCTGTTTACAATATTTCATCAGACATTATTTTATCGGAACTGACGTTTTCGGGTATACATACGGTCGTAATCTCAGATTGTAATCATTAATATTAATATGATTTTAAAAGATTGCGCCTGAGACGACCTGAAAAAGTTGTGTAAGTATATACGCGTTACAACTGCACTGCATGCGTGCATGTAAACTTTGGACTGCAAATATAGAAATAGCTCTGTGTAATTTAGAGTACCGGTAATTAATACACCTCTTGGTGTGTCGTTGATCTGTATAGAATTAAGTGACCGGGTTTGAATAGTTATTACGCGGCCTGGACTGTCATCTTCGCTACTTGAAGTAGTACAGATCGCTTTCCTGCATGCCCGCTAGCTTGCACGTGGTGGTGCTGTCTTTTAGCATAGATGGATTTGAAAAGGAGCACGTGAACCATAGAGCCCTATCATGGATCAGGCCAGGGGCAGTGGTGGTCAAAAGATAATTATATTCATACGCACCTACACGCGTACACAACATGGGATATGCGATGGAAATAATGTATCAAAGTAGCGAATTCGTTGATCTAGATTCAAGCAAATGCAAGTGCAACCCAATTGAGGTTTATCTGTTGCAGTAAGTCAACTGGCATTATGTCTACTTGGCTGTTTTCACCATCTTTGTCTGCCGTGTTTGTAACGATTACAGATTCGGTTGACGTCGATGTCAACTCTCTCTCTAGTTGTTTTCAAGGGTACTGCCACGCAGGGCCGTAGCAGCCAGTCCGGCCGGCTAGGGCTTTTACCCGAACGAAAAATTATTAATCGTTAATTAATTAATCTCATGCATAACCCTTAACCGCGTGCCGGGCGCGTACGCTACTACACTTAAACTAATGCATATACGCATAAATATACAGGGTGTTTCACAATCAAGGAAAATTTAACCACAAGCAGTTAATTAACTTAAAATTGTTGGTAATTGCTCCATTGATGTGAGCTTAAAAGTTGATGCATATTAATTTAATAATTAATTGAAAAAAAATCTAAATTAATGAAAAATAATTCTCAATAACACTGAATTAAAACTTACCATTTTAGAGGCATTCAAAAGCCTCAATATTTACTTGTATTTTAATGGCCGAATGTATTAATAAATTCCAACCACTAAATCGAGATACAATGGCCCCTAAATGAAGTACATTGCGAAAATCAAGATTTCAATCTTGAATAAATGGAAGCAGTTAATTAGCTCTTTGACCGCCAAGTGCACATTTATGTGCAATAATTGCACCCTGCGTTCACCGCCAAGTGCACATTTATGTGCACACGTATTAGAAAACCAATCTGTGTCACATGGTTATGCTCTTTGTGCACCAAACAGCGCTCAGGGCATAGAACTACGACTGGAGTGTTGGTTTTTAATTGAAAGGTAAGCAGTAACTAACAGCTGCAGCTGTACGTGTAATGGCGCCTCTATCGTCACTAACGGCTTTGAATAAACACCCGCTTGTTCTACTAAAATAGGGGAGAGTGAAGCTTTTTAAAAAACCTGGACCTTAGAAATAACGCCAAGGGATAAAAATATCGTGTTTTCGTAGTCTGTTTTATAGTATACACGACGTACAGCTCCAAATCCCTGCCCACTTGGCTCCGCCTATATCGGGTGCTGTTAGCAACCATTGTTTTTCAAACACCAAATATAAATATATCAAAACAAACATCACAAAACGCTTTTTTATCATAGTAATAACTTTAACACCGGTTCCATGTAAATAGAATGTCGAACCTACTTTTTAGAAAATTAGTCGGAAAAGGTGGTTTTAAGTTGAAAAAGACATATTCTGACAGCCCAACTCTTTCTACGACGATTGGTGCTATTTCTAGCTTGGTATCATTCACGGTGACGTAGTTAGCTTCAAACAGACGCGGTTGCCCGTTTTTCAATGCTCGAATGCTACCGAGTTCACTTTTTTCCAGAGTTGTTTCAAACACATTTGATGGTGTCCATAGACGTGTTTAGGTACCCAATAAAATATAGCACAAGTGAAATGTTCACAACTTACCTAGTTCTCGTACAACACACACTCACCTGGTACCCAGACCCAAACGTTGTCCTAGACTTTTCAATTAATTACCGTTAATTTTATTTGGCATGAATTAATTATGTCTCTGCCTTGTTCTGCCAAACACAAGAAACCTGTATGCGACAAATGCACCGCTGGAACCAACTGTACCAAATGCTGCTTATGCCAACCTCGTTCTCGTGGTTGACCTAGAAAGGATACACTAGTTGCATCGGATTCCGAAACGGCAGCTCGGTCAAATCTGGAAAGGGAAGCTCGGATCCATCATACTACAGATGCTTCAGCGAGTTCTGTCTTGGAGGAAACGCCTGCTATAACGGATGAGGTCATCCAATATGCATTGCAAGCACACATTTTGAAGGAGATGGGGCAAATGGGTTGTGAGGACGGGTATGAAAGCAGCGTGCGAAGGCTCCCTCATATTGATGTCCGTAATCAGATACATGCAGTATGCGAGTGAGCTTGATGCTGCTAGTGTGCAACGAATTGAAAATGTGTTCAGAAGAGGCATCAAGGCCTTAGCGCGAATGCTGTTGCCTGGTCTGAATCTGAAAAGCGATAGTGATATCAAGATCGCATTCAGCATTCAATCAGTTGCAGCTCCCATGGAAGAACCCGCCGTTGCTGAAGAGGTCAATGAAGTCCCTCTCTTGCCTATCCCTTCTTCCAGTATTCCAACGCAAATGCTCGACACCATGCCTATCACCATCAGAGATGTGCTGAAGTGCAAGAAGCCTTACACCTCCCTTGATGCAAGAACACTTCTTGTCCCTCTGGCTGATGTGCCCCAGGCTTATATTGCATCACTGCTCACCATAAGCAACAATTATGCAGGGCGTTTGCATTTTCAAGCTAAGGTAGACAAGCTGTATCTCACAGAAGGTGTGACTCTTCAAGAGTACAGGCACTCCCGTTCCCGTGTGAACAGCACCACGGTCAACCTTGCAGTGGACTTCATCTACGGAGATGATAACATCAGCCACCTTGCTTGGGAAGCCAAAAAACACTCACCAAATAGAAATCTTAGATGGAAGGGGCTAGCAAATGTGTTTGCCATGAGATCCCTGGTTTTAAAACATGACATTGCAACCATGTACAGGGAGTATCTAGTGAAACAGAAGGCTGCAATGCCTAGGAAGCCACCAATTGGAAAGTGTATGTTTTACACCATAGCCAACAATATCACGGGTGGTGGAAAACAGCAGGAGGCACGGGCAGGGGTGGATTACATAAAGGTTAATTTCCACTCTGACAATTTTGCCATTGTAGACAAGGTGATTGATGTTCTTGCTCCCCTGTCTGATGTGGACCACACCCTGCGCAATGAACTTAGTGGTCTGCGCTCTGATGCGTACACATTCCTTAGCTATGGATATGCAGTACATGTGAGGAAGGGAGTGAAGGCATCAGCAGAGACTGGAGTGCACAGCCATCAGCCCCAAGAGCATGAAGCCCAACAGTTTACTGCATACCAAGAGCTGGAAGAGCTGAATTCTCAACCAGATTTGTTTGATGAGCTGGCCACACAGGAGGCATTTATCAGTCAGGTTCGACACCAGCTCAGCTAGTGTGCCGAAATGAGTGGATCTGTGATAGACCGGAGTGAGATTAATGGCGCAACCACACACTCGCCAGCATATGCACTGGACCTGGCTCCTGACAGAAGACCAAACAGGAATCCCAAGCTTGGTGGTTACCTAGCATGCAGTGCTTGCAGGGGAACATTCCTGTTCTATGACAGGCTGAGGCATGTGGCTTTAGCCAAGCTGGATCGGGATCCAACAAGGCTTTCAGAGATAGCCGATGTGCTGTTGTCCATCTACCAGTGTGAGTGTCGCACTTTTAGGTACATGGCCCATGTGATGCTAGCGGCCCAACAGTCCCACAAGGTGAAGCAGGCCATTGCGAAAATGGATTCCAGCACAGCATATGTTGTGTTTCAAGCAGAAGTTCCTGGCCAAGGGCTTTAGGGAGGGAGGTGACTCATACTATGGGAAAAAAGGTATGCTATGGTGGGGAGCGGGTGTGTACATCAAGCCAGAATGTAAAGATGCCAGGTTCAGTGAGTCTCCCAACAAACTCTATGTGGAAATGGATTTCACAGCAGACATAGCACGTTTACAAGCAGAGATGACAAAGGATGATGGTGGTGTGTCTACAGAAGATGCTAATGATGTGCAAGAGGATGAGGATGTGCCAGAAGGTGAACAGGATGAGGATGTGCTGGAAGGAGAACAGGATGAAGATGTGCCAGAGGATGAGGATGTGCCAGAAGGTGAACAGGATGAAGATGGGGCCGATGCAGATGCACAAGCGGCTATACAAGATGAGGATTTGCAAGATGAGGCTGATGAAGAGGATGGTACACCTGCCCTGCACTTCATTGACTGCATTGTCCAAGGTGAGCAGAAGGCTGATGGCAATCTTGTTCTGTCATGTTTAGAAGCAGCCCTTCATGCTTTGAAACAGCGGTTTCCTCATATTGCCAAAATAATCATGCAGAGTGACAATGCCAAAAATCTTGCTGGCAAGCAGACCAAGCTGCTCCTCCCACACGTGTGCTCTGCTGCAGGGCTGAAGCTGGTGGCCTACTACCACAACGAGGCACAGAGTGGCAAAGATGTCTGCGACACACATTTTTCACACCAACAAACACAAGTTGATGCCTATCTGGTGCAGGGAGATGGTGGAAGGAAGGTCTCCACCCCAAAGCAGCTTGCTGTAGCTATAATGACCACTTCAGTTTGCAACACAACTGTGTTACTAGTGAAGCCAGATTTTAGTGCTGCTGTGATACATGCAGTACCTGGCATATCTGAGTTCTACGCAGCTCAGTACATTACAACTGATGGTAAGCAGGAAGTCCAGTTTTTCAGCAGCCTTGGGCAGAATGTGCCATCAGTCACTGTTCCCATTCCTTCATGCCATGCCTGCTCACTGAGTACCCCTGGCATAAACTTCACTGGTGCTACAGTGTTATTGAATAGTGACAGTGAAGGCACATGTGTGCAAGCAAGGAAAGATAGACGTCGATACACCAGGAGAAGTAAGGGCATGAGCAGGCGAGAGATACAGCGTCTGCAGAAATGGCGGGAAGATGAGGAGGCAGTGAAGAGGATACGGGCAGTGTACCCGCAGTGTGCTGAGTGTCTCTACCATTTCAAATCACACCAGCTACTTGTGAAACGTGTGTGGTGGAGTAGTGATGTCTCATGATGTGCTCAGTAATGCGATGAAGCATGCCGATCAGCTTCTTTCAAGGATGGACTTCTCTGTAGAAGGTGCTATTGATAGGGCTTCAAGTATGTTCGACACTGAGGTGACATATGCAACCTTTGAGTCCAATTTTTATTCTGGTTGGGCCCATACCAGGAAGTGCATGCATCCAGAGTTGACTTCCAAAGTAAACAGCATTATACATCAGTGCTGGAAAGCTGGAGAGTCTACTGAGCTGGGTAAAGTGAAGATCTCTGTTGATGGTGTTTTTGCAAGGCTTGATGAGATGCAGCTGCAAAAGGTTATTAGGCTTAGTGAGCAGGAAAGATCAGAGCAGTGTACCAGAGTATTGGTAGGAAACCCGAGGCTCCACGAGCTGGTAGTAAGCATGGAAGGAAGCAAGGTTGTGATGGACCAACCTCAAGGCAAAAGAAGGCCAGGATAACCTATGAGCAGCTGGATTTAGAGAAGGACTTGTCCCAGTGGAAGAAGCAACAATTGGAGGTCACCACAAAATTGCAAAGACAGGGAACAAACCAGAACTCTTAATGCGTGTTTCAGAACACATGCACACTACTACAATTGAGCGACAATAGTTTGTAGTTGCTTATTGTATTGATCTGTAAGGGCACTTTTACTAAGTGGATGCATTTGTCAGTGAGCCATTAATTCACCCGCCGTTGATGTTAAATATTTAGGTCTGGGGTTGAGACAGAAAGCTGCCTAGCTAATCAGGCGGGCTACTACCGCGTCAGTACAGCTGGTTCCAATGCTTCCATACAAGTAAAGAGTCTAAAGTTGTATGAAAGCTATGTCTTTTGGTGAGGTAAAAACGTTTGGACAGTTGTTTAACTTTTTAAAAACCCAGAAAAAAAGTGTACCTTTTTTCGGGATGTGTCTAACCATTTCACTTCTAACCAATACTGCAAACGAGCGGAACAATGTACGAAGCTTGGAATTGCGCTAAACATTGTGTAAAAGGTTGGGTTACTATGTACGCACAAACTTGCGACATTTAGCACTCGTCCGACTAATTTTCCAAAATGTGAATTCGACAAAAAAGGCCGAAAAAACATTTGATTTACATGGAACCAGTGTTAAACTAAGCTAACCGTGTGATTCTTCAAGAACAGCGAGTCTTCGGCGACTAATAAGCAGACCTGCCAACCCTCACGCATTTGACGTTTCTCTCATGCTCTCACGCTTGAAATTTATATATCTCACGCCTGAAAGTATTCAAACTCACACACAATAAATTCACAGCAAAATTGTATTTTTTGGTGCAGGCTGCACTCATATACGCATCATTAGGCCTCCCCCCCCCCCCCCCCCCCCCTCGCTTGTATATTTAGGCTAACGCAAGGGGACCCCCCCCCCCCCCCCCCCCCCCGCTCACATGTTTGGGGTAGGATCGAATCATTAATTATTCATAATCTCACGCTTTACTTGCTCTAAAAGTTGGCAACTCTGAATAAGCTACAGTAGCCATAATTAAAAACACAGCTGACAATTAACGACGTCACCCATATTGCAATATTGACGTTCAAAGAGTTAAGTACAGTTTGCAGCTTTTAACTAACCCTAACCACTAACCTTACACTTATTAACATTAATAATATTTAATTGAAATGGGGGTTTGGGGGCTTTTATTAACATTAATTATTATATTAATTTTATTTCACCAGCATGTCTTCTTTTGCTGTTAGAACTTTTAACAACAATCATCAGTTAATTAACTGCTTGTGGTTAATTTATAAACAATTTTCCTTGATTGTGAAACACCCTGTATATCATGGTGTTAATGCAGGTGTTCTGCTCAGTCTCCATATAATTACATTTTTGTGTGTCGCCGGCAGTGTAAAATTTGTGAAACTTTGTTTTGTAATTGTATATAAACTGCCAGACACGCCGTCATTGCATGCGTCAGAGTTATATTTGAGCTTCTTGTTCGCATTGCCCTGCTGTTGGAAAAGCAGAGCCTTCTGGCTTCCATCAAGACTGGTGAAGAGAGCCTTTAATCATAGGCTACAAAGTAGTCTTGGTTGCATTACAAGACTGAGTGTACTGCTTTAGTCTTTACCTGTATTAGCACTGATTTTTGTTAGCCCTGCTACCAAAGCTATTAGTGAGCACATTCATGCAGTGCTTCAGTTCTTGATTCGTTCAAGTATGTCACAAATGTGATAACCTGCTAGCTGTACATGCCCACAAAGAGACTGCAACATAATTCTTTTCCTGTTGCCACCTCTTAGAAGCTACTCCAGATTTGCTCTGTAGATGTCACAAGCAGATGCCCGCCTTTGTTCAATATCAACATTGTACCGAACTTGGGAGGACTCTAACCCATAGTCTTGATTTTGGATGTATTCTTCTTTCTCCACGTGAAGGCATTTTGACAACGCCAGGCAAAAGGTAATGGTACCATAAATGTCTAATTATACGTATAGGTATTGTCATGGGAATGCTTGTCGGACGTTTTATGCCAAACATCTGTATCTGACATCAAGGGGCAGTCTGTAGGTAAATTCTACATCTATAGGCGTAACCGGCGCTCTTTAAAACTGTTTCTATATGTAGAAAACCTTGTTTTTGGTACTCAGACGTTGCTTTATACCAAACATGTATATCTGATACCAGCTGATGTTTTTACAGAAAATTCTACAGCCATTGGTATAATCGGCACTCTTTAAAACCTTTCCTATCTCGAGTTATACTCACCCATAGAGACGACGAACATGGAGACATAACGGTCTGTGAACGAGAACTACGAGCTTTTTTGTTCTCTTAACCTAAACAGTCTGGCGACTTGAACAAAACATGAAAATGATCGTCTTTCCATTGTGGCTCGATAGCAATTAAGAGCTACACTATCCGTTTCTCGGTTCATGAGTTATACACGGATCGCATTTTAAAATGATATTCATGATACTGCACAAATCTTATATGAGAGTTACTCCCGTAACTCTCGATTTGCTGTACAATATCACGAGCAAGCTAGCCTTCTCCCCCCCCCCCCCCCTCGTTTGCACCCATAAAAAAGGATCGTACTGCAACAAGATTTTGAATTAACACATCAGCATTTATGATTATGGCGATATGCTAGTTATAAAAAATAAATCATAGAGGCTTGCTCATGGTAAACGTGATCTCTTAAGTTATTCTGTGGCTGACTATAGTGCTAGCCTTTGTCTTTGCAGGAATTGCATTGCTTTGCAACTCTTTGATTGTTGATGAGCACTGTAACTTGTACTTGTAAATTGATGTCATCGTATAGCAACACTCACAAATCATGTCCTGGTCATGTGATAATATGCTCTGCACTTCTAACAATATTTAATAATATAAGATCTCACTAAATAGGCAGTTAAATCCTATCTTTGCAGGAATTGGACACTCATGAATGCTACAACCAATATTACTCAGTCATTTTGTTGCTGTCGTGAGAGTTGAAGTACATTTTTAATTTTTTTCCCCAAAATTCCTTTTTGGCAAAGAGCCCTTAACTTTGATTTCTCATAACATTTTTACCCAAATCCCCCTCAAAGAAAAAAATGATGTTCTCATTGAGCTCTTCAAAGTTGGGGAATGCACTTTGGTTTCAGTCCCCCCCCTTTGGTTTTGTTTGTAAAAATTATGACAGTTTTCATTTTGTTGCATAGACCTGAGGATGCAAAGTACAGGAATAATAGGGACTGAAAGGACAGCAGGAGTAACTGGAACAACAGGGGTAGCAGGAGTAACTGGAACAACAGGGGCAACAGGAGGGTACGACTGCAGCTTTATATCTGACATACCAGATGACCTGGTCTGTGTGATCTGTCTACACCCTGCTAGAGAGGCTCAGCAAACATCGTGCTCATGTGCTAGACTGCTATGTTTTACCTGTCTTCAAAAGTTAAGGAGCGAATCAGGAACCTGTCCTACATGCAGAAAGCCCATTCCCAGACACCATCAGCACTCGACGTATCAAGGGCATGAAGGTGAGGTGCAATAAGTACCCAGACTGCACCTGGAAAGGTGAACTGAGGTCATTTGAGGAGCATACTAGGTGTTGCACACATATATGGGCTCCATGCAAAAAGTGTGACGAAAAGATCTTAAAAGACGAGCTATCAATACATGCTAGTACTGTGTGTATTTTGAGGGAATATAGTTGTCCCAACTGCAGTGAAAAAGGCACATATCACCATATCACTGGAAGGCATGTTGAGGTTTGTCCAGGTGGTGTCATACATTGTGGGTGTGGTGAGATCATTGCAAGGAGAAACATGGAGGTTCATCACTCTACATGTCCAAAGGAGAAGGTCAGCTGTCCTTATCTGAGCAAACTAGGCTACAATGTTACTTGCCTCAGAGGTGAGATTAAGGAAGGGGATGATAAACTTCAATCATATCTTGATGTAGCTATGGCTTCTATCAGAAGGGCAAAGCCAATTGTCATGAATGTTAAATATGATGACATCAAAAAAGGTAATCGATCTTGGTGTAGTGAGCCATATTTTACACATCATCAAGGATATGAGTTTAGCCTGAGTGCTCGTGTTTTAGGAGACTTATTTGTAAAAATATCAATAGCAGAGGAGGAGGAGAACAAGGGTAAAAAGAAAGGTCTATTGTGGCCATTAAAAGCCAAATTCACAGTAACATTGCTCAATCAGCTCAGAGATGCTGGCCATAAGAAATGTACCATATGTGTGAACACAGCTAACAAGTATGAAAGTGAAACATCTCTTATCTCAAACAATGACCTCGGCCTCACAAAAGACAAACAGTGCCAATATCTATCGGATGGATTGCTTTACTTCAGAGTGGAGACAGAATTCCTCAAAATATCTCCATGGCTTGCATGTACCTGACTAATAATAACTGTTGCATAACAGTGCAATGTAATCTATTTAATGTATTGTTTATATTACATGTAATGGATCATGGTGTTTTGATATCCCTTTCATTAACCACACCCCTCTGTGCAATTGTACATAAGTGTTATGGTGTTACGGCCTTCAAAAAGAAGTTAAATACTTCCAGCATATCAGTGAACAACCAAAATCATTAATTTTGGATTGTAAAACTGGTTGCATGCTCACCTACTTAACTCACTGTACTATCATTATGTGATGCCATGGTATCAATAGCCAGCAGTATTGGCACATCAGCTCAACGCCTTATTATGTTAATTAGCCAGAGTTCACTTATCACATGATCCAGGGGTGAGCACAAATGGAAGATTGGACCAGCCCACATTGGGCCAGTACCAGGGAGGATAGTGATTGCAGATTAAGAGATGAGGCTGATTAGAGAGAGGGAGGGGTGGGTGGGCAAAGAGATGGTACTGTGGAGAAGATGTGGGTTAGTTTGGCAACATGGTATTGAAGTGTAAGCAGAGGAGGGAGGGGCACATCAGAACTCTCCTTCCTGGGTCTACTGCCTTCAGTCTTCCACACCTTCTCTCCTTGATACCCTCTTATCTCCCTTCCTCCTCTCTGTCCTCCTTTCTTCTTCCCTCATCCCTCCCCTCCTCCCAGAAATGCCTTGGAAATCTGTAGTCGCATATAAATAGCTTATTTATTGCAATATCCAAGCTATATTGTGGTCTTCTCCACCAAGGGTAATAGACTCTTTGTCATAAACATCTGAAAGTATGCCCTGTGCATGTGGTGGCATTGAGTAGTGTGTGTATGTATGTATGTGTGACATGTCAAGCACTGTAGAATGATTGATTTTAATCATGCATTGTGGTCAATTACTACCACCAGCAGTCATATAATCAGTGTGGCCTTTTTTTGTACATATCTTTTTGCTATGATACAGGTAATGTAAGTGGAATGTTAAAAAGTAGTCCCAGACCTCATTATGGGTGCTAACCAAATTCATGGCCTTTTGTACAGCATTATAATTTGGCAGGTAAGTGGAATGTTAAAAAGCATTATGGATGCTAACACCACTCCCCCAAATTCTCTCGTGCATGGGAAGGATTTTGTCCTCCCAAATTAAAAAAGTTCTCTATGGCCTTCTATAGGCCATCTAGTAAACTGTTAAATTGGTAGAGATGCCTCCTGTTTTCACAGCTTTCTGTAGATCCTCTTTTGTTGCGCCTCAGACTCAATGAATGCATTAGGCACTTGATGATTATGCTGTAAATGATTTTGGTGCTGTTCAGCAGTTATTGAACATAATATTAAGGCTGGGTTTTCCACTTTGCACTTTCTAAAAGAATTTCAAATGTGGGCACTACTGACAGAAAGTGCATTGTGCCCCACGTCCCTGATTATCACAGCTGCTGATGCTTCATATCAGTATTATTACATGCAAACAGTTCATGCAATAATAAAAATCAATAGTGAGGGGCTATAGCTCTATAAGCCTCTTGGTTCCCATCTCCTGGGTGTAGATTATCTATCGCAGTCTGAACTTTTCTTCACATGCTTGTCCATGTGGGGAATTAGAAAATTATAATTTGGCAGTGCATGAATGCAGACTTCATCCTTTGCGCTCTGAATAAGTTTAGTTTCCATTGGTTTTTGAAGAAGCTACTGTTGTCTAGGTACCTAATTGCCCACTTTCATGGCTGTCTCAGGCACAACTACTACCTTTGCTGGTAATAATTTATATGCTATAATTTTTTTACATAATTATATATATTATTACAAAAATATACACCTCACAATCAGTCTAAAAGTTGATACTAAACTGGCTACCAGCTGTAGTCATCATCAAACCTTCTGACCCGTTCATTCTGCCTTGCAAGATCTCTCTGTACCCTCCTTCTCATGTAGAAAATGGGACAGTATTGGCTGTGGGAAGAGTATGAACACACAGACCTGTGGTGCTTAGCAGTGTATGCAACCGTACTACTGGGCTCAGTTCTAACTGTTCCTGTGTATTCAATATACATGTACCTTGTACACAGTACATGCACAGTACATCTTCATGCTAACCTTGTGTATACACATCTTCATGCTAACCTTGTACACATCTTTATGCTAACCTTGTACACATCTTCATGCTAACCTTGTACCCATCTTCATGCTAACCTTGTACACATCTTCATGCTAACCTTGTACACATCTTCATGCTAACCTTGTACACATCTTCATGCTAACCTTGTACACATCTTCATGCTAACCTTGTACCCATCTTCATGCTAACCTTGTACACATCTTCATGCTAACCTTGTACACAGTATATCTTCATGCAGACTTCCCTGACATCTCTGACACTGTGTCCACAAGTAACAAAACTCCCTTTCAAAAGCTGCATGGCAGGTAATCTCAGCCTGGTAGATGTCAGCCTTCGTAACCTGACAGCTCGAACAGACTGCAGCACCTTGGAAATATGAAGATGTTGTGTGCACACAAATGTATATGAATACCATAGCAGCCATACTGTTGTCATCAAGAGCAGTCTTGCACCCAAGACATACATATTTCTTCACCACAAGAAACTTGGATAAACCAGTTCCAATCGTAGTACATGGTGTTTGCTGACAGCTGATATGGCTTTTAGCTGCAGTGATTGTTAAGAAGGTAGGAAATACAACAGTGTATGGTTAGGAGATGGAATAGTTCATGGAACTGACTGAAAATTTCAGATTTTGCAGTTTCTGGAATGAGTTCAAATACACTTTGTAGAGGTTTTGAGATCATCTCTTTGTAGTACTCTTTGTCAATAGGAAGTTGTTTGTCCAGCACTTCCATTGGTTGCTAAATCAATCAAGAAAAAAAATACCTCAGCATATTTCATACAGGTATGATTTATTTGGCTACATTACAACATTATGTTCTTTTTTGCCATCGTAATTTTAACCTGTATTATTAAGTCATTAAAAAGCCACATAGTGGGTAATATTATTTAGCTACTTATCCTTAATTTAGATGTATGAGCTAGAAGCATTGAATTTCAACCAGTAACATAATGCATGCATGGGGGGGCATTGAACTGATATAGGAAATACGTTATTGCAGTCCAGTATTAATAACGACTTGTGGTACCCCAAGGGAATTTTTTAAGAATACTTTATAGATGAGAGCACACAGTATTGCTAGTGACTTAGAAATTTATAGTACATGCCTTGATAGTTACATTTCAGTTTGAAACTAATTAGGCATGCCTCCATTCCTATTAAACAAAACCTCAATGAAACATTCTCAAGATATGTGTGCTAAATGTAGAATTACTTCATTCTTCCTTATTACTATACCCTTGTTTCCCTGCTTTTTGCACCACTGTGGTCTTGAAATCCTTTATACCACAACAGTACTTGTGTGATTATGTTCTTACCTTTGATTTGTTGTAAAGTTCAGTTCCTTTTGGGCGTGCAGTGATGATGTAAGGGACCCAGTCTCCTAATCTTGGTGCTGATCCAGGATTGTTTTCGTGCATTCTGAGTGAATCATAATTATATTTATCAGCGTAGATGAAGGTTTAATAATACATTATACACTGAACCATCAGATCATTTTAAGTATGTGCATTTTTATGCCACTTGTAAGTTGCGCTTCATTAAATGTTGCTATGTATATCAAAAGTATAGCCACAACTTAGTCTTAGATCAGCTGATACGGGTAATGCTGTTTTGATTGCAATGTGTGTTTTAGTTTCTCTGTTATGCAGCACCAATAGTGCTGTGACCGTTGATACCTCTGATGACTTATGCACTTACCATTTATAAATCTACCTCATTAAGGAAACCTTGATGCCTAGAATTCCTTGCTTCACACTAAGCTAAGAGACAAGATGATTTAGAATGTCTTTTTAGTTTCTAGCTAGGTGTGTGTCTGTATGTATGGTGCAGGTGTGTTACTGTAGGCACTTTGGATTACTATGTATAAGGAAAGTTTCATACATTTAAAGGTAAGTAGCTATACATTTAAAATTATTATATAATTATGTTCCAAACTTAAAATCAGCAAACGTTTCATCATAGATAAAAAAGACGTATTCTTATATTTATCTGGGGTGCCAAGAGCACTGTTTTTCTAGGCTTGGCCATGATAGTAGTATAATAATGTGTGCCAGTATATATTTGACAAGAACTTATAAATTCATCCATTCATATTAAGATCTTACCTTTTAGCTAGCTCTACATGTGGTTGTTTACGTTTTCCTTCCCAGCTCATGATTCTTTTGGTGATGATTAGCATGTGGATATCATGTTTGTTGGTAAAAAGATCTGCAATCATTTTTTCAGTGTATTCCACAGCTTCCTGGGGTGACCTGGCATTTAGACGTACAGTGTTAATATGAGAAATGTCACAAAAAGTGCACAATCTCATGCATTTCAATAAAAGATATGACAATCATAATCTTTTTTTTTTTAATTCTCTTTGTCTTACAGTTGGTTTTGTTGTGTCTAGGAAAAACATGAGATAAAAGTTGATTACCTAGTACACTATAACAATTGAGTAATGTAACCACTAGCTTTTAAATTGCATGACAATACGTAGTGGTGGGTGGTGCTTTGTAGGTGTGGCTGTTACAAAATCCAAACTGATAGGGAGTGCTTGACTCCAGTGAATGG